>CM053252.1:4114280-4199728 GCA_028583405.1 Pogonophryne albipinna
CTACTTTTACTCAAGAACAAGATCTGAGGACTTCTACTTTTACTCAAGTACAAGATCTGAGTACTTCTACTTTTACTCAAGTACAAGATCTGATTACTTCTACTTTTACTCAAGTACAAGATCTGAGTACTTACTTTTACTCTATACAAAATCTGAGTACTTCTACTTTTACTCAAGTACAAGATCTGAGTATTTCTCCTTTTACTCAAGTACAAGATCTGAGTACTTCAACTTTTACTCAAGTACAAGATCTGAGTACTTCTACTTTTACTCAAGAACAAGATCTGAGTACTTCTACTTTTACTCAAGTACAAGATCTGAGTACTTCTACTTTTAGTCAAGTCCAAGATCTGAATACTTCTACTTTCACTCAAGAACAAGATCTGAGTACTTCTACTTTTACTCAAGTACAAGATCTGAGTACTTCTACTTTTACTCAAGTCAAAAAGCATCAAAAAGTCCAAAGGTCATCCTAATACAATATCTCAGTACTTCTACTTTTACTCAAGTACAATATCTGAGTACTTCTACTTTTACTCAAGTACAATATCTGAGTACTTCTACTTTTACTCAAGTACAAGATCTGAGTACTTCTACTTTTACTCAAGTCAAAAAGCATCAAAAAGTCCAAAGGTCATCCTAATACAATATCTGAGTACTTCTACTTTTACTCAAGTACAAGATCTGAGTACTTCTACTTTTACTCAAGTACAATATCTGAGTACTTCTACTTTTACTCAAGAACAAGATCTGAGTACTTCTACTTTTACTCAAGAACAAGATCTGAGTACTTCTACTTTTACTAAAGTACAAGATCTGAGTACTTCTACTTTTACTCAAGTACAAGATCTGATTACTTCTACTTTTACTCAAGTACAAGATCTGAGTACTTCTACTTTTACTCAAATACAAAATCTGAGTACTTCTACTTTTACTCAAGTACAAGATCTGAGTATTTCTCCTTTTACTCAAGTAGAAGATCTGAGTACTTCTCCTTTTAATCAAGTACAAGATCTGAGTACTTCTACTTTTACTCAAGTACAAGATCTGAGTACTTCTACTTTTACTCAAGTACAAGATCTGAGTACTTCTACTTTTACTCAAGTACAAGATCTGAGTACTTCTACTTTTACTCAAGTACAATATCTGAGTACTTCTACTTTTACTCAAGTACAAGATCTGAGTACTTCTACTTTTACTCAAGTACAAGACCTGAGTACTTCTACTTTTACTCAAGTACAAGACCTGAGTACTTCTACTTTTACTCAAGTCCAAGATCTGAGTACTTCTACTTTCACTCAAGAACAAGATCTGAGTACTTCTACTTTTACTCAAGTACAAGATCTGAGTACTTCTACTTTTACTCAAGTACAAGATCTGAGTACTTCTACTTTTACTCAAGTACAAGATCTGAGTACTTCTACTTTTACTCAAGTACAATATCTGAGTACTTCTACTTTTACTCAAGTACAAGATCTGAGTACTTCTACTTTTACTCAAGTCAAAAAGCATCAACATGTCCAAAGGTCATCCTAATACAATATCTGAGTACTTCTACTTTTACTCAAGTACAATATCTGAGTACTTCTACTTTTACTCAAGTACAATATCTGAGTACTTCTACTTTTACTCAAGTACAAGATCTGAGTACTTCTACTTTTACTCAAGTCAAAAAGCATCAAAAAGTCCAAAGGTCATCCTAATACAATATCTGAGTACTTCTACTTTTACTCAAGTACAATATCTGAGTACTTCTACTTTTACTCAAGTACAAGATCTGAGTACTTCTCCTTTTAATCAAGTACAAGATCTGAGTACTTCTACTTTTACTCAAGTACAAGATCTGAGTACTTCTACTTTTACTCAAGTACAAGATCTGAGTACTTCTACTTTTACTCAAGTACAAGATCTGAGTACTTCTACTTTTACTCAAGTACAATATCTGAGTACTTCTACTTTTACTCAAGTACAAGATCTGAGTACTTCTACTTTTACTCAAGAACAAGATCTGAGTACTTCTACTTTTACTCAAGAACAAGATCTGAGTTCTTCTACTTTTACTCAAGTACAAGATCTGAGTACTTCTACTTTTACTCAAGTACAAGATCTGAGTATTTCTCCTTTTACTCAAGTACAAGATCTGAGTACTTCTCCTTTTAATCAAGTACAAGATCTGAGTACTTCTACTTTTACTCAAGTACAAGATCTGAGTACTTCTACTTTTACTCAAGTACAAGATCTGAGTACTTCTACTTTTACTCAAGTACAAGATCTGAGTACTTCTACTTTTACTCAATTACAATATCTGAGTACTTCTACTTTTACTCAAGTACAAGATCTGAGTACTTCTACTTTTACTCAAGTACAAGACCTGAGTACTTCTACTTTTACTCAAGTCCAAGATCTGAGTACTTCTACTTTCACTCAAGAACAAGATCTGAGTACTTCTACTTTTACTCAAGTACAAGATCTGAGTACTTCTACTTTTACTCAAGTACAAGATCTGAGTACTTCTACTTTTACTCAAGTACAAGATCTGAGTACTTCTACTTTTACTCAAGTACAATATCTGAGTACTTCTACTTTTACTCAAGTACAAGATCTGAGTACTTCTACTTTTACTCAAGTCAAAAAGCATCAAAATGTCCAAAGGTCATCCTAATACAATATCTGAGTACTTCTACTTTTACTCAAGTACAATATCTGAGTACTTCTACTTTTACTCAAGTTCAATATCTGAGTACTTCTACTTTTACTCAAGTACAAGATCTGAGTACTTCTACTTTTACTCAAGTCAAAAAGCATCAAAAAGTCCAAAGGTCATCCTAATACAATATCTGAGTACTTCTACTTTTACTCAAGTACAATATCTGAGTACTTCTACTTTTACTCAAGTACAATATCTGAGTACTTCTACTTTTACTCAAGAACAAGATCTGAGTACTTCTACTTTTACTCAAGAACAAGATCTGAGTTCTTCTACTTTTACTCAAGTACAAGATCTGAGTATTTCTCCTTTTACTCAAGTACAAGATCTGAGTACTTCTCCTTTTAATCAAGTACAAGATCTGAGTACTTCTACTTTTACTCAAGTACAAGATCTGAGTACTTCTACTTTTACTCAAGTACAAGATCTGAGTACTTCTACTTTTACTCAAGTACAAGATCTGAGTACTTCTACTTTTACTCAAGTACAATATCTGAGTACTTCTACTTTTACTCAAGTACAAGATCTGAGTACTTCTACTTTTACTCAAGTACAAGACCTGAGTACTTCTACTTTTACTCAAGTCCAAGATCTGAGTACTTCTACTTTCACTCAAGAACAAGATCTGAGTACTTCTACTTTTACTCAAGTACAAGATCTGAGTACTTCTACTTTTACTCAAGTACAAGATCTGAGTACTTCTACTTTTACTCAAGTACAAGATCTGAGTACTTCTACTTTTACTCAAGTACAATATCTGAGTACTTCTACTTTTACTCAAGTACAAGATCTGAGTACTTCTACTTTTACTCAAGTCAAAAAGCATCAAAATGTCCAAAGGTCATCCTAATACAATATCTGAGTACTTCTACTTTTACTCAAGTACAATATCTGAGTACTTCTACTTTTACTCAAGTTCAATATCTGAGTACTTCTACTTTTACTCAAGTACAAGATCTGAGTACTTCTACTTTTACTCAAGTCAAAAAGCATCAAAAAGTCCAAAGGTCATCCTAATACAATATCTGAGTACTTCTACTTTTACTCAAGTACAATATCTGCTTTTTGCAGATGATGTGGTTCTGATGGCTTCATCGGTCTGCGACCTTCAGCACTCACTGGATCGGTTCGCAATCGAGTGTGAAGCGGCTGGGATGAGGATCAGCACCTCCAAATCTGAGGCCATGGTTCTCAGCAGGAAACCGATGGACTGTCCACTCCAAGTAGGGAATGAGTCCTTACCCCAAGTGAAGGAGTTCAAGTATCTCGGGGTCTTGTTCTCGAGTGAGGGAACAATGGAGCGTGAGATGGGCCGGAGAATCGGAGCAGCGGGAGCGGTACTGCAGTCGCTTTACCGCACCGTTGTGACGAAAAGGGAGCTGAGCCGGAAGGCAAAGCTCTCTGTCTACCGGGCCATTTTCGTTCCTACCCTCACCTATGGTCATGAAGGATGGGTCATGACCGAAAGAACGAGATCGCGGATACAAGCGGCCGAGATGGGTTTTCTCCGCAGGGTGGCTGGTGTCTCCCTTAGGGATAAGGTGAGAAGTTCGGTCATCAGGGAGGGACTCAGAGTTGAGCCGCTCCTCCTTCGCGTCGAAAGGAGCCAGTTGAGGTGGTTCGGGCACCTAGTTAGGATGCCACCTGGGCGCCTCCCTAGGGAGGTGTTCCAGGCACGTCCAGCTGGGAAGAGACCAAGGGGTAGACCTAGGACCAGGTGGAGGGATTATATCTCTTCGCTGGCCTGGGAGCGCCTTGGGATCCCCCAGTCAGAGCTGGTTGATGTCGCCAGGGAAAAGGAAGTTTGGGGCTCTCTGCTGGAACTGCTACCCCCGCGACCCGACCACGGATAAGCGGAAGAAGATGGATGGATGGATGGACAATATCTGAGTACTTCTACTTTTACTCAAGTACAATATCTGAGTACTTCTACTTTTACTCAAGAACAAGATCTGAGTACTTCTACTTTTACTCAAGTACAAGATCTGAGTACTTCTACTTTTACTCAAGTCAAAAAGCATCAAAATGTCCAAAGGTCATCCTAATACAATATCTGAGTACTTCTACTTTTACTCAAGTACAATATCTGAGTACTTCTACTTTTACTCAAGTACAATATCTGAGTACTTCTACTTTTACTCAAGTACAAGATCTGAGTACTTCTACTTTGACTCAAGTCAAAAAGCATCAAAAAGTCCAAAGGTCATCCTAATACAATATCTGAGTACTTCTACTTTTACTCAAGTACAAGATCTGAGTACTTCTACTTTTACTCAAGTACAAGATCTGAGTACTTCTACTTTTACTCAAGTACAAGATCTGAGTACTTCTACTTTTACTCAAGTACAATATCTGAGTACTTCTACTTTTACTCAAGTACAAGATCTGAGTACTTCTACTTTTACTCAAGTACAAGACCTGAGTACTTCTACTTTTACTCAAGTCCAAGATCTGAATACTTCTACTTTCACTCAAGAACAAGATCTGAGTACTTCTACTTTTACTCAAGTACAAGATCTGAGTACTTCTACTTTTACTCAAGTACAAGATCTGAGTACTTCTACTTTTACTCAAGTACAATATCTGAGTACTTCTGCTTTTACTCAAGTACAAGATCTGAGTACTTCTACTTTTACTCAAGTCAAAAAGCATCAAAAAGTCCAAAGGTCATCCTAATACAATATGTCAGTACTTCTACTTTTACTCAAGTACAATATCTGAGTACTTCTACTTTTACTCAAGTACAAGATCTGAGTACTTCTACTTTTACTCAAGTCAAAAAGCATCAAAAAGTCCAAAGGTCATCCTAATACAATATCTGAGTACTTCTACTTTTACTCAAGTACAAGATCTGAGTACTTCTACTTTTACTCAAGTACAAGATCTGAGTACTTCTACTTTTACTCAAGAACAAGATCTGAGTACTTCTACTTTTACTCAAGAACAAGATCTGAGTACTTCTACTTTTACTCAAGTACAAGATCTGAGTACTTCTACTTTTACTCAAGTACAAGATCTGATTACTTCTACTTTTACTCAAGTACAAGATCTGAGTACTTCTACTTTTACTCATATACAACATCTGAGTACTTCTACTTTTACTCAAGTACAAGATCTGAGTATTTCTCCTTTTACTCAAGTACAAGATCTGAGTACTTCTCCTTTTAATCAAGTACAAGATCTGAGTACTTCTACTTTTACTCAAGTACAAGATCTGAGTACTTCTACTTTTACTCAAGTACAAGATCTGAGTACTTCTACTTTTACTCAAGTACAAGATCTGAGTACTTCTACTTTTACTCAAGTACAATATCTGAGTACTTCTACTTTTACTCAAGTACAAGATCTGAGTACTTCTACTTTTACTCAAGTACAAGACCTGAGTACTTCTACTTTTACTCAAGTACAAGACCTGAGTACTTCTACTTTTACTCAAGTCCAAGATCTGAGTACTTCTACTTTTACTCAAGTCCAAGATCTGAATACTTCTACTTTCACTCAAGAACAAGATCTGAGTACTTTTACTTTTACTCAAGTACAAGATCTGAGTACTTCTACTTTTACTCAAGTACAAGATCTGAGTACTTCTACTTTTACTCAAATACAAGATCTGAGTACTTCTACTTTTACTCAAGTAAAAGATCTGAGTACTTCAACTTTTACTCAAGTACAAGATCTGAGTACTTCTACTTTTACTCAAGAACAAGATCTGAGTACTTCTACTTTTACTCAAGTACAATATCTGAGTACTTCTACTTTTACTCAAGTACAAGATCTGAGTACTTCTACTTTTACTCAAGTACAATATCTGAGTACTTCTACTTTTACTCAAGTACAAGATCTGAGTACTTCTACTTTTACTCAAGTCCAAAAGCATCAAAAAGTCCAAAGGTCATCCTAATACAATATCTGAGTACTTCTACTTTTACTCAAGTACAAGATCTGAGTACTTCTACTTTTACTCAAATACAAGATCTGAGTACTTCTACTTTTACTCAAGTAAAAGATCTGAGTACTTCAACTTTTACTCAAGTACAAGATCTGAGTACTTCTACTTTTACTCAAGAACAAGATCTGAGTACTTCTACTTTTACTCAAGTACAAGATCTGAGTACTTCTACTTTTAGTCAAGTCCAAGATCTGAATACTTCTACTTTCACTCAAGAACAAGATCTGAGTACTTCTACTTTTACTCAAGTACAAGATCTGAGTATTTCTACTTTTACTCAAGTACAAGATCTGAGTACTTCTACTTTTACTCAAGTACAATATCTGAGTAATTCTACTTTTACTCAAGTACAAGATCTGAGTACTTCTACTTTTACTCAAGTCAAAAAGCATCAAAAAGTCCAAAGGTCATCCTAATACAATATCTCAGTACTTCTACTTTTACTCAAGTACAATATCTGAGTACTTATACTTTTACTCAAGTACAATATCTGAGTACTTCTACTTTTACTCAAGAACAAGATCTGAGTACTTCTACTTTTACTCAAGAACAAGATCTGAGTACTTCTACTTTTACTCAAGTACAAGATCTGAGTACTTCTACTTTTACTCAAGTACAATATCTGAGTACTTCTACTTTTACTCAAGAACAAGATCTGAGTACTTCTACTTTTACTCAAGAACAAGATCTGAGTACTTCTACTTTTACTCAAGTACAAGATCTGAGTCCTTCTACTTTTACTCAAGTACAAGATCTGATTACTTCTACTTTTACTCAAGTACAAGATCTGAGTACTTCTACTTTTACTCAAATACAAAATCTGAGTACTTCTACTTTTACTCAAGTACAAGATCTGAGTATTTCTCCTTTTACTCAAGTACAAGATCTGAGTACTTCTCCTTTTAATCAAGTACAAGATCTGAGTACTTCTACTTTTACTCAAGTACAAGATCTGAGTACTTCTACTTTTACTCAAGTACAAGATCTGAGTACTTCTACTTTTACTCAAGTACAAGATCTGAGTACTTCTACTTTTACTCAAGTACAATATCTGAGTACTTCTACTTTTACTCAAGTACAAGATCTGAGTACTTCTACTTTTACTCAAGTACAAGACCTGAGTACTTCTACTTTTACTCAAGTACAAGACCTGAGTACTTCTACTTTTACTCAAGTCCAAGATCTGAGTACTTCTACTTTCACTCAAGAACAAGATCTGAGTACTTCTACTTTTACTCAAGTACAAGATCTGAGTACTTCTACTTTTACTCAAGTACAAGATCTGAGTACTTCTACTTTTACTCAAGTACAAGATCTGAGTACTTCTACTTTTACTCAAGTACAATATCTGAGTACTTCTACTTTTACTCAAGTACAAGATCTGAGTACTTCTACTTTTACTCAAGTCAAAAAGCATCAAAATGTCCAAAGGTCATCCTAATACAATATCTGAGTACTTCTACTTTTACTCAAGTACAATATCTGAGTACTTCTACTTTTACTCAAGTACAATATCTGAGTACTTCTACTTTTACTCAAGTACAAGATCTGAATACTTCTACTTTTACTCAAGTCAAAAAGCATCAAAAAGTCCAAAGGTCATCCTAATACAATATCTGAGTACTTCTACTTTTACTCAAGTACAATATCTGAGTACTTCTACTTTTACTCAAGTACAATATCTGAGTACTTCTACTTTTACTCAAGAACAAGATCTGAGTACTTCTACTTTTACTCAAGAACAAGATCTGAGTTCTTCTACTTTTACTCAAGTACAAGATCTGAGTACTTCTACTTTTACTCAAGTACAAGATCTGAGTACTTCTACTTTTACTCAAGTACAAGATCTGAGTATTTCTCCTTTTACTCAAGTACAAGATCTGAGTACTTCTCCTTTTAATCAAGTACAAGATCTGAGTACTTCTACTTTTACTCAAGTACAAGATCTGAGTACTTCTACTTTTACTCAAGTACAAGATCTGAGTACTTCTACTTTACTCAAGTACAAGATCTGAGTACTTCTACTTTTACTCAAGTACAATATCTGAGTACTTCTACTTTTACTCAAGTACAAGATCTGAGTACTTCTACTTTTACTCAAGAACAAGATCTGAGTACTTCTACTTTTACTCAAGTACAAGACCTGAGTACTTCTACTTTTACTCAAGTCCAAGATCTGAGTACTTCTACTTTCACTCAAGAACAAGATCTGAGTACTTCTACTTTTACTCAAGTACAAGATCTGAGTACTTCTACTTTTACTCAAGTACAAGATCTGAGTACTTCTACTTTTACTCAAGTACAATATCTGAGTACTTCTACTTTTACTCAAGTACAAGATCTGAGTACTTCTACTTTTACTCAAGTCAAAAAGCATCAAAATGTCCAAAGGTCATCCTAATACAATATCTGAGTACTTCTACTTTTACTCAAGTACAATATCTGAGTACTTCTACTTTTACTCAAGTTCAATATCTGAGTACTTCTACTTTTACTCAAGTACAAGATCTGAGTACTTCTACTTTTACTCAAGTCAAAAAGCATCAAAAAGTCCAAAGGTCATCCTAATACAATATCTGAGTACTTCTACTTTTACTCAAGTACAATATCTGAGTACTTCTACTTTTACTCAAGTACAATATCTGAGTACTTCTACTTTTACTCAAGAACAAGATCTGAGTACTTCTACTTTTACTCAAGTACAATATCTGAGTACTTCTACTTTGACTCAAGTCAAAAAGCATCAAAAAGTCCAAAGGTCATCCTAATGCTATATCTTTATAGTAACTCACGATGACAATGCAACAACTTTTAATTGTTAGTTTTGGTTGAGCTTCAGATTTTTTCCATATTCACATTTCGTGAAGTCGCTTTGGACAAAAGTGTCACGCAAATGATTGTAATCCATTCTGAGTGACTGCTTTTAGACTTACATTCTGGAACATGATTGAGCTGTCTTGTTCTTAATTGTAACTTTACACAGAAGATAATCTCTGAAAACCTGTTTTATTCAACAAAAGAAAAAAGAGAAATGACAGCTCTGAAAAAAGTCAACAGACACTAAAGAATTAAGACTTCAGATCAAGCTGATGGTGCAGCTCCACAGTATGGGGTTACAAACATCGTCACTACACAAAGTCTTATGTCTGTCTCTGTGTGTCATTTGCAGATCTTAACTGTTCCTCTGACTACATTCACAATTTGCTGGTGACGTGCAATGTGGAATAAGGTACAATATCAGGGGTGTTTCTCGAAAGATACTGTGGCGCTGACCTTGTTTATAATATCAATTCTCTCGAGAACATGACGCCCGTATACAAGATGTCTCCGCGAACGTAAACAACAACGTGACGTCGGAGCTCCATAAAAACAAAGCTGTCTCTGCCGTCTGACAGTTTTTGACGAACAGAGATATCATTTTCAGGCATCACTTTAACACCGTGGCGAGCCGTCAGGGCCCTCTCGGCCAGGGGTACTCAAATACAAATGTTAAAGGTCCAAAAAAATGGTTTCAATAAAACAAAGGTCAGTTTATTACGGTCATTTAACCCTTTAAAGAATTGCAACAAGATTCTTAACATGAAGTTGCAAAAACAAAAAGTCTCTGTATGCAGCAGTTTTTATTGTTATTGTGTCTGTGCTTGATCCCTCAGAGTCGCAGTGTAAGAGCTGCAGTTATGAATAAAGGCAGCTGCACCCTCTTTCATTCAGCATTCCCATTATTGCTTTATGTCTTGACCCCTTGTGTGTCCACTGAGGTTCGTCAGGCCCAACACATCTTCAACAAACTCCCCCTTTGCCTCATCATAAAAACTCACAAACACCAGCAACTGAGCATTGTCAGTGGTGTCAGTGGACTCATCCACAGCTAAGGAAATGCACTGTGCATTTTCTATTCCATCACAAAGCTGATTAATCAAATCACCAGCCAGTATTTATGTTCTTCTGGTTGCTGTGGAATCTGAGAGGGGGATTTGCTTGATTTGACCTGTTATTTTCTCTTTTTGTTTGCCTTCAACATGGTCTCCATCACTTCAGTCATGCATTCTTTATACTTCAGTTATTATCCAGTGGAATTCCCTTACCTACTGGCCTAGTTCAAGCAAAGTGGTTACTTTTGTGGCTGGGCAGTGAAGTTTTACACACCGTCTTATTTGACTTTCTCAGGACATAAAACTGTTTTTTGGGGGCAGACCCCCACCAATAAAAATGTGTATTTACACACGTAAGGTCATCATCTTAACAGTTTTGTATGCTCATCCGTGAGCAGAGCATCAAGTTGACATGTCTATTACAGCTGAATGCGGCGATTACCATTGTGTTCAGCAAAACGCCTCACAAACGTATTAAGATCAACAGCTTTAGTGCGTTTTGATTCAATGCTGAGTACAGCCAAACTGACAGTCACTTCTCTGTCATTGTAGACCGCAAATACCTAATTCCTTCAGTGCTTGGGTCCGAATGCTTCTCGTTTTGCACCGTCCCGTTCAAATGAAATCGCCGTCAATCATATTTCCACGCTCGCGCCAGGGCCGGGGGTTACAAGACGTGCGTATTGTGCTGCATTCACTTGCGCTCAGACATTAGAGACTTTCTCTCATAAATGTCCGATGAGCCACAACTTTTCTTTCAAAACAAAGCTGCCAACTGGGGTGGCAGCTGGGGTGGCAAGACCTATTTTTAGGGTGGCAGTTGCCACCCCATGCCACCCCAGTAGGTGAAACTATAGGCTACTAACTACAGTACAGATGGAACTAGATGAGCTGTTAACTCTCGCTCTGACTTTTTTTTTTAAAACTCTCGCTCTAAATCAGACAGGTTGAAAGAGACGACACACGCATTTTTCCCACCGGCATTCCGCGAAGACCCGCCCTACTGTGCCTCTGATTCGCAGACTGTTGGTGGGGGTAAAAAACGCTGACGGGATGCTGAATGTGATTGGACCAATGCGTTGACAGACACACAGACAGTGGAACAGTCGGACATGCAGAGCGCTGTTTGCATTGGACATAGCGGAGAATTTTGACTCGTTGTTTTGTGGCGATGTCTGGCAGATAACGCAGATAATATATATGAAAAGTATAATTTGCTCAGAGTCCGGAGACAGTTGTGGTTCGGTCCGGACCCGGACCGGAGTCCGGACTTTGAGGATGCCTGCTCTAGGCCCTCTGTGAGGGCCTAAGGTATTCTAAAAAATAATATTTGAAAACATTAAAAAAAAAAAACATTTATTTTTAAATATTTTTTTTTATATATGTTTTTGTTGTTACATTTTTCATTAGTTTTACCAAAATAACTTGATTTAATTGTATTTAAAATAACATTTCCAAATAAATAAACCCTTCGAATCTGCCTGTTCAGTTTCTGTTGGAATGTGAAGGGTTAAATGCCGTCTCTGCGAGTTATGTGAAGACGGGAGAGCTTGTTGGTCCCTCTCTACATTCACAGAGGGCCAGCTATAGTAACTCAATGAGAGAGTAATGTCAAATGACAGTACAATTGACCAATCATATCTTCCCTCTAAATGGGCGGGCTTTATTTTCGCGGACTTTATGACAAGTTCCGCCCGCTGTGAGGTCTATGCAAGTGGTGCAGTGACGCCAGAAAGCAACGGGATTTCTCGGTTTTGGAAAATAGCTGGAAATAAGGTCTGTGGAAAACGAACCTGTTAGATAAATGCACGTTTTGTTCAGCCGGATAATATCCACATGTCTTCCCTACTTTTATTATTCAGAGGGCCTAGGTATAAAAGTCACGGCTCGCCACTGCTTTAACATTTTAACGGGAACATCTGCATTTTGGTTTGAGGGCGCATGCTGGATGCTGCAAATAACGTATATATATATATATATATATATATATTGGAAAACAAACGATGAAAATCGTTTTAGGGCTGGATTAAGAGACTCATTTTAGAGTGTGTGTGTGTGTGTGTGTGTGTGTGTGTGTGTGTGTGTGTGTGTGTGTGTCTTATCAGTCCTATAACGACCCTTACAGTGCATTTGTACAGAAACAGAGTCCATTGAGCTGCAGCCACACACACACACACACACACAAACACACACACACACACACACACACACACACACACACACACACACACACACACACACACACACACACACACACACACAGTTATAGAGCTCCCTGATTTGTGCGTGCATGACACCCCCTGTCTGTTGTCTGTGTGTGTGTGTGTGTGTGTGTGTGTGTGTGTGTGTGTGTGTGTGTGTGTGTGTGTGTGTGTGTGTGTGTGTGTGTGTGTGTGTGTGTTTTATGACCCCGATTTATAGTCTTCTGTCTCCAAAGTGAATATTAATATATTTATAGCCGGGGAAAACTTTGCAATCCATCTAAACTATGAAGGAGAGTGAGATCTAATCTGTCAGGGAAACAGAGTGAGGGAGTGTGTGAGGAGAGGAATGAGAGCTGGATATAGTTTACTGATCTGTACACATCGTGAGTCAGGGGGTTTAATCAGCCGTCAGGACAACACATCTATTTTTTGTGGGAAAACACAGGTGGAAGGGCCAGTTTGTTGTCCGTTTGATACCATCTAATATGTCCTTTTTCTGCTGGAGATAAAAACCTTTCTGGCCATGTTGTCGGCGGAAAGTTCTTTCACGCTCAGATCTTGTACTTGTACTTCACGCTTCTCAAAGTGCTTTTTCATGCCGCTACAATAGACTGAGGTTACTGAGAGTCTTTTTTATTTAGCTAACCGTCCAAAACGGCAGCAGCTGTTTTATTCTGCATCGCCTCTAACTATCCGCTCTAATTGGGAGTTTGTTTTGGTCATTCAGCCAATGGGGGCCTTTGACTGACCAGAACAGCTCTGCCCATTTTCTGTTGGCTGCTCTTTGTGTGTGTGTGTGTGTGTGTGTGTGTGTGTGTGTGTGTGTGTGTGTGTGTGTGTGTGTGTGTGTGTGTGTGTGTGTGTGTGTGTGTGTGTGTGTGTGTGTGTGTGTGTGTGTGTGTGTGTGTGTGTGTGTGTGTGTGTGTGTGTGTGTGTGTGTGTGTGTGTGTGTGTGTGTGTGTGTGTGTGTGTGTGTACAGACAGATATCAAGGGCAGAAGACAAGCTGATTCCCAAAGTGTTAACAGCCTCACAGACTCTCCTCCAAATGCTTGCATCTGCCCTCTCTAAGAAGAAAGTCCATCGCTAAAAACTTCCAAAGTCTTATGTGTGTGTGTATGTGTGTGTGAGTGTGTGTGCCATGGCTCTTTAGAACCCATTAGTAGTATTTTTATTAAACAAAATGTAATTGATTGAAGGTTGTTCGAAGGATAAGGCTGTGTGTTTAAACTGAGCCTCCTGCTCCATCTTAAGGAAATCCAATACTTTCTACCGCCCTGCCAGAAGCATGAATATAAACCGATTAGTTTTGGCTGAGCTCTGTGCCAGTGTTTTAAGAGGAAGGAAGGAGGAGAGGAGGGAATACAAGATGAGAGGAACAGGGGCAGGGGGAAACATTAAAAAAAACTATTTTGTTTGTCTGGCACACTTTGATTGATTCTCCAGTGGGTATTTGTTCAGCCAATCGCTGTGCTGCATGCTTTATGGGGAAATGTGCATCCAATCATCTCCAACACGCGCTGACATGATGACAAAATATCACAAGTCACAGCTATAAACACACGGCAGAAGCAGTGAAGCTTTATGGTGTTTCAGACAGGAAACGTAAGTCATGCACGACACATCAGCTGATCAGTTCAATCTAAACTACCACCAATCACACAGTAAACAGGGCGGCCATTTCTGACATCAGACCTCATATTTCAGCGGAAAACAGACGTTCCCTTCACCAACCCCGACTCCTCCTGCAGAGAAAGCTTCTGCTGGGTCCTGAATCGGTGAAACGGTGGTACCACACTTACGTTTTGGACCCAAATTGGCTTTTTCCCCTTTACGTACATTGGGAAAGAGAAGTCTGTAAATCAGCATTGAATCTTTTTACACCCCATTCGGGTTAAAAGGTTGTCAAATGTGCTAAAAGCTGAATCTAGATCCACATAGTGCAGATATAGGCGAAATGAGACACAACACAGTTACCCCTTCAACAGTATGTTTTCCTGATGGTGTCATAGCTGCTAATTTGTCACGATTGAGCTAAATTAAAAATGTTGAATTGAAATATGACCCGAAAAAGTTTGGGGTTGAGTGGACGTAACATCTCCCTTCATTGCTTTACATTTGCCAAACAGACACACCTGGATGTAGATATGAAACCTAAAAGAAATACTAAACTTCAAGTATTAAAACGTAACTTTAGGTGGAGGTGTGTTGCTACAGTACCTGGTTGGAGATTCAAATAAGAAAGGAAGTCCAGTTTGAGTAAAGTATACACGCACGGACTACTTTAAAGCAGACGTCTGTCTCAGAAGTTGGTGTAAAAAAGTGGAATTCTTCGTGGAACAATTTATTTATGTTTAAGAAAATGTATAAAGAAAGTGTAATCAGACAGTATGAAGATGACTTTTGATTGGGTACTAGTTTTAGGTTTCTGTTAGTATTTGTAAGCAACTGTGATTGACAGAACATTGATATTATATATATATATATAATATCCTGCATTGTATTTTGTTACTGGACATTTGTATTTCCGCAAGTATATTTTTTTACTTTTAAATGCTATTTTATTTCTGCTTCAGACATATTTTGGAATGTTTATTTCTAGTGTCTTAATTTCTCTTGTTGCCTTGTTTTCCATGCTGCTGCAACGCAAACATTTCCCAAATTCTATCTATCTATCTATCCGTCCGTCCGTCCGTCCGTCCGTCCGTCCGTCCGTCCGTCTATCTATCTATCCATCCATTTAATTATTGTTATTTCGTTTTTTGTTTTCTCAGTAGGAGCAGGTCAAATAAGATGTTCTTCTCCTTGCTCCTTTCCAACATGGGCTACAACAAAACAAGTCTGTGTAAAGTGTACATGTTTCGTTTTAATATAACTGCCAAGTGTGGAATAAACGAATAAATACAAATAATTGGAAGTATTATTAGAAGCCAAAATGCTTCAATGAGGTTTCTTTTCCCCCAGATAAAGATGTAACAACCCTTTAAAGTTTGCACAGCAGTTAATAAGCTAATAAGATAATAAGATACCATGCATGTTTGTTGCTGATGTTACGCATCAACTTTCAACGTCTAATTTCCTGTTTGACATTTCGTTAAAGGCACTGTCTTCTAAAATGACTCTTGGCCTTAAAAAGCCAATTGAAGGTATAGAAGTGCAGAGTCAGCAGTCTCAAAGCACATCTTGTTATTCTTACTGAAGCTCCAGCAAAGGTGACATTTTGGAAATGAGAGGTTTGCATTTCACACATGGGGGGATCCGTCAATTTGGCTTAGTGCAGACACAATATGTGGGTTATGTGAAATCAATAGTAATACAGATTGGGTTTCCAACATATCAAATAATTAAAAACATATCTTGGACACACTATCGCTCTCGCTGCTCTCCACGTTTACTGTCTGCTCATCATTTACATCAGGTCGTTGGTTCTATCGCCTCCACAGAGTTCATTTATTCCCATTTTACCTACAAATCAAGTGCAGGAAGTAAACATTTTCTCCTGGAATGCATCCACACTGAACTCCTGGATCGATATGACCTCACTTTAAATTAACTCATTAATTCAATGCTGTTAAAAGTTTTTGAGAAGAGTGGAGATACAGTGGCTGAAGTAATGAGATTTCGAGGGGCTACTCAAATGTGTTTTTTAAGGTGATACCTTCTCACGGATAAATCCATATCTGCATTAAATATGACATTTATTGGCAGATAATCATTATGCCACAATAAGTATAGTATGTGAAGATGAGGTATGTGATTTCTGCTGGTGCTTATGTTGACTATTAAGACAAAATTCCGCGTTTACAGATATTGATTCAAATAATGGAGACATGCTGCCATTCATTGTGAGTGGAACCGCTGATTAGCTGCTAATTATTCCTGTATACCTTGCAATTAGCTTAAGACTTACTTAACTATTAAGACGCCACTCTATTGATCCAACCCAGTCTCACAAAAAAACGTGTAATAACTACGTTGGTCCACAACGTAGGACGTAGTATTTCTACAGAAACGCCTCTGAAATTGTAGGATCTACGTTTTTTTTCACCATTCATTCCAATGGCTGGCGTCTATGTCACGTGATCTTCACATTTCTCCCTGCAGAAAAAAAAAACATGGCCGAACTTCGTTTTATTCTCGGTGGAAAATGGCTATTTTAAAGTTAGTTTGGCCATTAAAATGCGTTTTGATGTCATTTGATGCGAGAAATATGAGTTGTTATTTCAGATTATGTGTGCAGTGGATGTACATGATCTTTAGTTTGCTAGTTATTACGAAGATTACTGCAGGAAATTGTGTCCATTCAACGTTTTCATTGTTACCAAGGTGGTTGCTAGGGACGCTGCTATCGATATTATTTCTGTTATGTTGTGTAACTGTTTAATGGTGTTATCTTTATTGCTACCCCCTTCCCCGTCGATGAATAGTGTTGGTCCACAGAGCAAACATATTAGTTTAACAAAATCTGCATCTAAAATTGTGGCATAGATACGTTATTTTCCCCTGTGCAATTCTCCATTTACTCAACAATAACATAATTATCCTTGTGTTTATTTATTTGTTTGATTAATAAACACAAGTTGGAGTCCGTCAGGACCGAGGGTCGGAGCAGCTCATTTGCTTTAGGGAATATTACACCGGGAAGTAAGTATTCTCTCCGCTTCGCTTGACAAACCCCGTGATAGTCCTCAAGCTCTGTGATTGGAGAGTGTGCTCCGAGGGTTACGCCCATAGACTGTATATATAAATGGGCGTAGGGTCCGTGACGTCACCCATAGGATTCTGCAGAGTTGCCAAGAAGCCCTTAGTAGGCGGAGTCGGCCACTAACGGCTCGACTGTGACGTCAGAGTTCAACTCCCGCCTGCTCCAAATAAGGGCAAAGAGGCGGAGCCGAGGCGGGACCTGGAGCTGGAAGTTCCAGAGCTAGCTGAAGCTACCAAGCTAAGCTAACATGCTCCCCATCTGCACACTGCCGTCGCATTTTACGTTTCTAAGGTAAGCGGACATGAAACTATTCAGCAAAACTATAAATAATAATCAAGTTATTGAGTTTTTAGCATAATACTTCAGAATCTTAAAACCCCTTAATGTTTGTATGCAATTGTGCTAAATTCAACACTGGAATCAAGCAAATATTAATATGTTTGCATGAAATAAGTTTTTTATATTTTGATATCACTTAACTGTACGTTTAATACATTTAAGTCAAGCTAAGGTACATGTGATGGTAGCTAGTTAGTGCTCTTACATGTGATGGTAGCTAGTTAGTGCTCTTACCTGTGAGGCCTCCTCCAAACAGCATAATCACCAGACTGTATCATTAAAACTAAGTACCAGTTCTAGATCCTTGACTTTAGACAAACAATTCAAAAGACAAAATGTGTTTAAAGACCACTCTTTATTTGAAGGTGCCTCTTAACCTGAGATATTAGTTATACAGTAATAGTATTGACAATCTAAAAAAACTGAGCAACTCAACAGTCAACTTTATATTTCTTATTGTCTAAAGCAGAGGTCTTCAACAGGGGGTCCGCGACCCCCAGGGGGTCCGTGGAGGTACTGCAGGGGGGTCGCGAAATCTTTGGTTGATTAGACAATTTTTTAGATTTCTAAAAAAAAAAAAAAAGATTTTCCCAAAATGTTTTCCCCACAAATTGAAATGTCTTTAAATGCACATTAACATCAATCCAACATATTGTAGCGGACATAGAAATGGAGGCAGAAGACGTTATCTTTCAGTCAGCAATGCACACATTCAGCCACACACAGTAGCTATCTCAAGCTAGGCGCCGGTTCACTCACGGCAGGAGACTACCCCGGACCTGTCCCACCAGGCCTCCTGTACACAAAGGGGAGGACCCGCCCCTATCGCTGTTGTGCCAATCACGAGGCCGCATGACACACGCTGGCTCTGTCAGGTTCCCCGTGATTGGCCGAGAACGTATTCAGTCCCCAGTTTACTAAGGACCCAGACACAAGGACGCACGCTGCGATATTATTATATATATAAAAATGGATCGTTTTGTAACTCGACCAAAAAAATCCACAAGCACAAGAGAGATACCATCCACCTCAGAAACCACCAGTGAACATGCAAGTGGCGAGGCGGAACCTGCTGCTGATGTAGCAGCTAATAAGGGTAAGCGCAAACGAGAGAAGACCCGAAAATATGCAGATAATTATCTGAAGTTTGGTTTTACCTTTAAGGAGACAGATGGCATTGCATTTCCAATGTGTGCCATTTGCTCTACTGTTCTTTCAAATGAATCTATGAAGCCATCAAAGCTGCAGCGTCACTTGGAGACAACACACAGCCACTTAAAAGACAAACCTGTTGAATACTTCCAAGCTAGCCTCAAATCCCTCCAAGGTCAACAGATATTGATCAGAAAATCAGCCAAAGTTGGTGAGCTAGCTTTGAAACGCTCTTATCAAATTGCTCTTCGGATTGCCCAGAAGAAACAGCCATACAAACTTGCAGAGGATTTAATATTGCCTTCAGCAACCGATATGTGTAAAACAATGTATGGGAATGATATTGACATTAACAAACTGAAAACCATTCCAGTGTCGGACACAACCATAGCTCACTGTATAGACGAGATGGCATCTGATGTGAGGGTGCAACTGATAGAGAAGCTGAGGTTGGCAGATGCATTAGCATTACAATTAGAGGAGTCAACAGATGTGTCTAAGGACGCCCAGCTTCTGGCGTTTGTGTGCTTTGTCGATGATAAGGAAATGCAGGAGGAATTTTTGTTTTGTAAGTGCCTCCCTCAACGCACAACTAGTTCTGAAATATATTAACCTGTGTATTATTTGAATAGTTTAGTATTGAATGTACAATAACAGAGTAGCTATGTTTATACACGGCACTAGGCCCCGTTTAATATAAAACACAATTGTATGCCGTACATATAGTAGGGGGGTCCCTGCTCCAGCTCTCCATCAGTTTGGGGGTCCCTGGCCTGAAAAACGTTGAAGACCCCTGGTCTAAAGCATTTATTATTTTCATTTCCCCCTCTCATATTCAGTGTGGACGGATTGAGACAGCGTGGCGTCCAGAGAGCTGCAGAGACTTCAGGGAGAAACCTCCGTGTGATGGACGTCCAGTCTGTTGGTTTGGAGAGGACTGAGGGTTTTTCCTCAGCGAGGAGGACCAGGCCTGATGGAGGAGGACCAGGCCTGATGGAGGAGCCCATGCTGGGCATAGCTGATACCAACTGCACAGGCCTAGTCTGTCACTTTATTTGACTAAATGTGTTTATTTATACATTTAATAGGTTTACACCTTCTGTCCATATGTGCTTTTTATTTAAAACATTTGATTAACTTTTGGTTCACATTTCAATAAATTGTATTTGTATTCCTTTTGTCCATTATTCTTACTGAACATGTTAGATCACACATTCACATCTGACTGAAGATTGGCCCCATTTATTTGTGACGTTGCAAACTCTGCGGTACAAGGCACAGGTGATGTGAAGCTCATAAAGTGAAGCACATAGAAATAATCAGCTGATGGAGTGTAGATGTGGAAATAGGTGCATTCGATCAGCTGACTGTGTTTTCACAATATAAGTAGTTTCTTAGTGAATGTTCTGTACTGGTCTTAAAATCTCATAACATCAGCTTTTAATGTTCCTCTTGGATGTTCTTCTGGACCCTCAGAGAAGGAGAACATGTCGTGTCTTTCAGGCATGTCCTTTCCTAACAAAAATGACAGGAAACATAAAACATATTATTGCAGAACAAGTGTGTTATTTATGAAAGCGGTGTGTTTGTGTGTTTAGGGGCTGTAGATATCATTATTTTGTAATTGTAATGTTTTTTTTTATTTCAACAGAGCTACAAAGACAATCAGATTATGATTGAACAGTATGAAGTTCATCAACATTGAAATATATTTTATTATCAAAATAATATTTAACTGTTATCAAAACGTAGTGCAACTGTAGAAGCTTGCTCTGTTGTCTCACTGAAAGAATCACTTTTACCACATTTTACAGACAATATTGAGAGATAAATAGTAGCAGTTCTCACTATGTGTTAAATATCTTTGCCTTCAATACATTAAATTAGAAAGCTGACAAAGTCATATTGCTAAATATCTAAATGTAACTTTTTGCATGGAAAAAACCCTCAACTTCACTGATGTGTAGGTGATCTAGTATTTAGTATTGTTTAATGGAATGTATATCAGTGTATTCAAGTCAATACTTCATTCATTTAAACCAATATCTTTCTTGATTCTTTGTACAGTATGAAAAATAGAGTCTTTGTACCTGAGCTGAAGTTCACTGCTGTGAGGAGTCCAGTTCTGTCTCTCACTCTCTGGTCCAGCCTGTCTGCATCACCTGGACACCTTAAACAAACAGATATATGTGTAAAGTACCGTGTGTACATGTTGGATTGTGTATTGTCCGAGTCAGGGTCCTTTTTATTTTACTGTAACTTTGGAAGTTGTGTTACCAATGCTTACTGTTTGTTTGATACCCATTTGGTAATTGACATAGACGCCAGCCAGTGGAATGAATGGTGAAAAAAACCGTAGGGATCTTACAATTTCAGAGGCGTTTTTGTAGAAATACTACGTCCTACGTTGTGGACCAACGTAGTTATTACACGTTTTTTTATGAGACTGGGTTGATTGAGCTGATAAAGGTTCAACTTCCTGCCAATGTTCCCTGACATGGGGAGAACCAATAACTAATTGCACTTGTTGTGATTCGTTTTGGAAACAGAAGCACGGCTATTAGCATCTGAGCTAGCTCCAACTAAAATGTCCAAAAGCACTTATAAAAACAAATGAGGAAAAGGGGCATTATGGTGGATCCAATGATTGGATTCTATGAATAACTGGGAACTGTAATCCAGTGTGTAGACGCCAAAAAGCAAAAGTTAGCCTGTGTTGTTTTATTATTGTCAAAAATGTGTCCAAAAAAACTCACATTGGTTATTGATTATTTCCGGGTGTAGTTCTTGGTATTTAGGGCACCTGTTGTGTTTGGGGGTTAGGGAATGAAAACGAGGGTTGGCTAAACTACGATATCTTCTGTTGGACGTATGGTCATGGTTTTGGTAGTTCATTTCCGTATTAAATTTCCTTACATCTCTAACTTAAGTACAGACCTTTAGTATTGATCTGATTCACAGCAATGAGTGAAGTCTTTCAAGCAACTATAATCATTGGGAATTTAGTCGCTTCATATCGTCAATGGAAGAAGGGTTAACTCTAACTCTAGCCCTAACCCTAACGCAAACGGATGCTAAGCTAACAGATCGTTTGGATGCTTAGGATCATGGATTTTTAACTTTTAATGGACAATGAAGGAGTTATGGGACCTTTTCCTTTTGGCTGATGGGGAAGGAGAAGCCCGAAATAACCAATTAAAGTATATTTATTTAAAGAAACTAAGTTAATCATGAAGTCAGTTAATCAGTAATGTGTGTAGTGTGTGGGTGTGTGAACATGTATCAGTATATAAAGCAAAGACGAACAAACCAAGGTCCAGTAGAGCCAAGCAACCCAAGAGGAGAGAGCAAGACTGACAAATCAGGTGTCAGCAATATGTCTGCATCATGCAATGCAAACTGCAAATGGGGAAAAACTGCACGGATCAAATGTTATAAATAACAGAAGACCATGGATTTAATCAATGTCAATCACTCTTAAATAAGATATTATATATAACGCACTAAAAGCTATTCCGTGGAGAAACCTGATGTTTTACTTTGTCGCTTTACCTGACAATTATGACTTTCAAATCTCAATATTTTCAACCATTTTATTAAATCATAAGGTTTTAGCTCATTTTGCACCTCATTTAAAGCAATATTTAAGAATAACGTGACAGCTTTAATTACATTATTAGTTTCTCCAGACTCTAAATACATTAATATGAAGTGTATGTCGTCATTCCTCTTGGCTTCTGGCCTAAATCTGTCAAATCCATTTTCATCTCCACTGATGCCATAATGCCATTCAGGAGAGTTGCTTAGTTGTGATGTCATGCTTTGCAGTACTGATTGATTTTTGAGTCATAGATGCTGTAATTGGTCCCCATGATAAATCTCCAAA
This sequence comes from Pogonophryne albipinna, assembly GCA_028583405.1. Lineage (NCBI taxonomy): Eukaryota > Metazoa > Chordata > Actinopteri > Perciformes > Artedidraconidae > Pogonophryne > Pogonophryne albipinna. The sequence goes on from CM053252.1 coordinate 4,137,094, forward strand.
GTGGCCTCATTAATTAAGACGCAGCAGAATGACTCAGCTCGGATTTAATGGCGAGCTCAAAGAACAGTTGAATACATTTTGAGGAGCGTTTGATTTACGTCGTCTTCCTGCAGGTGACATATTTGCTGTTGAAGCAGTTTATGGGTTCTGATAAAAGAAACACATTTCAATCTTCTGAACTCTGGAGGGAATATTTGACTTTGTGTTAGGCCCCAATAAAAAAGCATTATGGAAAGAATATGTTCTGCTCTTATCGTAAATCTCTCTTACTTTATTCCCAGACATTTGCCCGTTCAAGGTTTCCAAGAAAGCACCAAACTCTCAATTTCCAAATGTCGTAAATTGTACCGGAGGCGATGCATGTTCAACATTTTTAATAAGTCTTTTGGTATAATCAAATGCTATATCCCTGTTCTGCTGAAGTTGAGAGTTTCTATCACTAATGCTGCACGCTAGGGAAAAAGAGGCTATCCTGCAGGAGCATATTAGCATCTTTCAGCCCTTTGTTTTGGTTTTGAAGCCAAAGACTTTCAATGCTTTCATCAGCATTGTTTTCAGAAAAGTGAAGCCAGTGTGGAAGTACCTTTTAAACATGCAGTGAGCTCTGTAAAGAGAAGGCTGTCTAGCAGCAGAAACTCAGCTAAATTCAGCCGTGATTAAACGCCATTTGTTCCAAACCACATCAAGGATTATTTCTGAAACAGTACGGAGCTCAAATGCTTTCTCTCTCTCAGGTTTACCACAAGGTGAGTTCCTTTTTATTTCTCTCTCTCCAGTACAGGTTAGCTCTGAGTGTTAGCGATGCTTGCTAATGTAAACACAGACCATATTACTTCCAAAACACGTCCTGCATTGTTTCTGATAGCAACGTTTCTGATTGGCCCGTGGGTGTAAAGCCCGCCCATATTTTAGTAATGTCGTCATGACGCAGCAAATCTGGATCAGCTCCGTTCTTCCCCCGTTTTTAAAGATGTGGGCACGGAGGAAAAGAGAGAGGGTTTTATTTTCTGACACTTTGTGAGTCTCCTGACACACCGGGACACACCGGGGGACACCGGGGACACACCGGGGACACACGGGGACACACCGGGGACACACCGGGACACACAGGGACACACGGGGACACACCGGGGACACACCGGGGACACACCGGGGACACACAGGGACACACCGGGGACACACCGGGACACACAGGGACACACCGGGACACACCGGGGACACACCGGGGACACACCGGGGACACACCGGGGACACACCGGGGACACACCGGGACACACAGGGACACACCGGGACACACCGGGGACACACAGGGACACACGGGGACACACCAGGGACACACAGGGACACACAGGGACACACGGGGACACACCGGGGACACACGGGGACACACAGGGACACACGGGGACACACCGGGGACACACCAGGGATACACAGGGACACACTGGGGACACACAGGGGGACACCGGGACACACCGGGGGGACACGGGGACACACCGGGGGGACACGGGGACACACCTTGATGTATGAAAGACATAAAAAGCGCATTTTGCATGATAGACCTTTAAAAAGTGAATGCTGTAGAGCTTGCTTTCAATGTAAGAACAAATGGGATTATTTGAGTGGTTCTTGCAAGATGTCCAGTGATTTCTTTTCATCCACCACTAGAGTAGTATATAACGAGAGCACCAACTTGACAGACCATGTTTCAGCATCGTTGATACTAAAGAGCAAAGAAAAAATGAGCACTATTCATACTCAAAGACATCATGGATGTTGGGGCATTGCAAAGATTCATTTTATTAATAAACCTGGAGATTAGGAAGAGGACTCACATGGCGGTTAACAAGACATTTAATGCTTTCAGACAACACTATTCTCCTTTGATTCTCACTGTGACTCACTTTCATGGCAACAATAGAGAGGAGATGTATACCCTGCACTGAGGGACAAAAAGAGCTGAAGTCAGACCCTGTTTCCCTCTCTACAGACAGTAAGCTGTTCTGAACCTCAGAGAGAGCAAGCTTTCTTACAGAGCTATAATAGGTCATTCCCACCTTGGAATATGTCCTATCAAAGGCTTAACCATTCAATTGTTGGCCACTGAAGGCTATGATACGAGGTCCTCAAGGACATCCGTTTTGGAGACACATATATGCACCACTTTAACTCAAACAACCTCATCTTAGGCTGTGGCTCAGTGGATAGTGTGCTGGACTTCGAATCAGGGGATAGCAAGTTTGAGTCCCACTGCAGTCAGCATGTGGTTGTGTCCCTGAAGACACTTCTCCTGGGGGGATTGTCCACAGTATTCAGTATGTAAGTCGCTTTGGATATAAGCGTCTAACAAATGACATGTAATGTAATCTTATACTCTACATTACAAGTTAAGATTTATACCGGTTGGTTCAACTTGTAAGGCTCTGGCGTGGGAAAGAAGGACTTATAACCCACTAATGTGAAAGACTCTTAACAATAAGAAAATACACCTAAATGGAAATGTATATTACAGTAAAACCTGATCATAATATATATAATAATACAGGTGGCAACATAATGGGGTAATATAAGAAACGGAGTGTCTTGCACCCGGGTGAAAATAACCACTCCGCAATAAATAATATGAATGCATTAGTTTGTAGATGGTGTTTTGTATTTGCAAACCACACTGTGTTTGTTAGTGAATTATAAGGCATGTGTAAAACTTGTTTGTTTGTGGAGTTATGGCAGGAAATTAGCTCCATGGATGTGTATCATTTTGGTGAGCTGAGAAAAGAGTAAGTAATGTACAGTGTTTAACACATTCGGGAAGAGCTATCATCAGTTACCTCTGAAGTAACATATGTTTAATGCAACAGGTAAATCTGATTCATCATCTGTCACTCAGGACTCAGATCACACACATCTTCGGACATTTTCCCATTCTGACTCGGGGGCCACTTTATATGTGTTCTCTCCCTCATCTGATAAATATAATATTGCTTTGCCAATAAAACCTGAACAATCAGAAGTCTTATGACTCTGCTGGGTGACATCAGAGCAATATCAAGAGAAAAAGAAACATATTCAGAGGACTGGATAGAAATCTGAGCAAAATGGATTATACAGCCCCCGACCCCAAAGGCAGGTTCACTCAATCGGTTTGCAGTCATTTGATCAGCTGTAATTGTATTTGAAGTATATACTTTTATCATATGAGAACTGATGAGAGCCTTAAGGCAATGTCTCATCCGATTATACGCTCAGTATTTATCAATGAATTGTTAGAAAATGACCACTCTCTGCACCATGTTTTATTCCACTGTACACAATGCATGAAGAGGGGAAGGTTCATTAGAAACCCACCAGCTCACTTATGCCTCGGGGAGTTCCCAGTGCATGTTGGGAATTATACAGCAAGAGGTGAGAGGTGGCCTGAATGGGACTCCTGAGGGAAATATCTGTCTCTAAAGCCGCTAAATGTTTCAACATGCACACCGGCCACTTCCTAACTGTGTCCGTCTGCTTCTGAGCAGTGGGAATTTAAGAGCTGTTTGCTTTTCCAAACACACACTGCCTTAAAGGTCTCCTCTCATACTCTTTATCAACAATATATTACAGGTCTCAGATATATCCAGAGCCTGTCTCTGATTGGCTGAAACACCGAACAGATCATTGCAGCATCCCATAATCCGCTCTGTTTCAGCCCTGTTTCAAAAGTGCTGATTCCGTGTCTGTAGTTTTAAATGCTAATGAGCTGCTGCTGGCCACGCCCCTCTGAGAGATGATTGGTTAAAACACAATGGTGCTCTCGGAGGAGATTCAGGTGATAAGGGGGGGGGGGGGGTTACCTTGGTTGCTGATTGGCTAATGGTTACACAAGACAAAACATCGTTATGACATCATAAAGTGGCCAAAATCTGATCAGCTCATTTTCAGACAGGTTTTTATAGAAATGGATCAAAAAGAGAGAGAATCTTTGTTCCTGAAACTTTCAGAGTCTCTTTACACAGAGGGGACACATGTTGATGTAGAAGAGACATGAAGAAGAGGGGACACATGTTGATGTAGAAGAGACAGGAAGAAGAGGGGACACATGTTGATGTAGAAGAGACATGAAGAAGAGGGGACACATGTTGATGAAGAAGAGGGGACACATGTTGATGTAGAAGAGACATGAAGAAGAGGGGACACATGTTGATGTAGAAGAGACATGAAGAAGAGGGGACACATGTTGATGTAGAAGAGACATGAAGAAGAGGGGACACATGTTGATGTAGAAGAGACATGAAGAAGAGGGGACACATGTTGATGTAGAAGAGACATGAAGAAGAGGGGACACATGTTGATGTAGAAGAGACATGAAGAAGAGGGGACACATGTTGATGTAGAAGAGACATGGAGAAGAGGGGACACATGTTGATGTAGAAGAGACATGAAGAAGAGGGGACACATGTTGATGTAGAAGAGACATGAAGAAGAGGGGACACATGTTGATGTAGAAGAGACATGAAGAAGAGGGGACACATGTTGATGTAGAAGAGACATGAAGAAGAGGGGACACATGTTGATGTAGAAGAGACATGAAGAAGAGGGGACAAATTTGATGTAGAAGAGACATGAAGAAGAGGGGACACATGTCGAAGAGACATGAAGAAGAGGGGACACATGTCGAAGAGACATGAAGAAGAGGGGACAAATGTTGATGTAGAAGAGACATGAAGAAGAGGGGACACATGTCGAAGAGACATGAAGAAGAGGGGACACATGTTGATGTAGAAGAGACATGAAGAAGAGGGGACACATGTTGATGTAGAAGAGACATGAAGAAGAGGGGACACATGTTGATGTAGAAGAGACATGAAGAAGAGGGGACACATGTTGATGTAGAAGAGACATGAAGAAGAGGGGACACATGTTGATGTAGAAGAGACATGGAGAAGAGGGGACACATGTTGATGTAGAAGAGACATGAAGAAGAGGGGACACATGTTGATGTAGAAGAGACGTGAAGAAGAGGGGACACATGTTGATGTAGAAGAGACATGAAGAAGAGGGGACACATGTTGATGTAGAAGAGACATGGAGAAGAGGGGACACATGTTGATGTAGAAGAGACATGAAGAAGAGGGGACACATGTTGATGTAGAAGAGACATGAAGAAGAGGGGACACACTAATACTCACTATGAATCTTTGTAAACATGAGGGAAGTTCTGGTATATAAGATGAAGACAAGGTAAGAGTTACTTTATTGATCCCAAATTGGAAAATGTTTGCGTTGCAGCAGCATACAAAACAAAACCAGGCGTTGCACACAAGTTAACGAGAAGACATAGACAATACTAGAAATGAAACATCTCAAAATAGAATTAAAAGAGCATTAAAAAGTAGAAAATATACTGTGACGATAAAACACTATTGAAGCGATATTTCAATCAGGAGAGAGACTTGTGTTGATGCAACTAAATATATGTATTGCCAGGAATACACAGATAATGGCTAAAGGCAACGTTACCTAACTTTGTAAACTCAACATTGAAATGTTCTCACTGTGTTTATGTTTACACCATTAAACTTAAAATTACATTTATTTTAGATGAAAAAAAAACCTACTTAGCAACAAACCAATTTCTGTTTATATTGAATTATGATTAAGTTTGAGGGTCTGTTTACCTTGGCGTTATAAGTGGAGGTCATGTTGCATGCAGGGACACACTGCTGAGTGTGAGGCTACTTCATGTAGTAACGATACGCCTGATAAAACGAAACACTGCGCAATTGTGTGTGTGTGTGTGTGTGTGTGTGTGTGTGTGTGTGTGTGTGTGTGTGTGTGTGTGTGTGTGTGTGTGTGTGAGAGAGAGGTAGGGCAGATCCATATGTAGCTTTCTGTGAAAACCAGTCCATCAGTCAGACTCAACTCTCCTCCTATGGGATAGTCTGAGCTGTGTGTGTGTGTGTGTGTGTGTGTGTGTGTGTGTGTGTGTGTGTGTGTGTGTGTGTGTGTGTGTGTGTGTGTGTGTGTGTGTGTGTGTGTGTGTGTGTATCCCCTTGGATCTGAGCCTCATTGCAATGCAGAAAAAGTGTATCGATGTGTTTTTAATAAGCTTAGGTATAAGGGAGGTACACACAGGAAACAGTGAAGTGTGATCGATTCTATAACATCACATTCATGAGACCTGAGACCAGACTGACCATGTGACTCTCCATAATGCCACCATGGAGCTTGATAAATATGTAAAGGCAGGCTTCTTCCTCAGAGGTCTCAATAATAATGTGCCTGCATGAGCCCCACACGAATACATTCCTCATTTCATGAAGCATCTTTGTGTCAATACGACCGCGGAGAGAATGAGTTTTAAGGTCATTTAGGAGTGAGAGAGTTGGTCTGCTCGCTGCCGGCAGCCTGTTGATGACTTTGTTTTGTCCGTGGTGGTTTTCCAGGAGACGTGTGGAGAGCGTTACAGTCTTAGAGCCCCTTCTCCCATGCCATCATGATGCTGGGATCAAACAGCAAGCCAGGAAGAGATCATTCTGTGTGTGTGTGTGTGTGTGTGTGTGTGTGTGTGTGTGTGTGTGTGTGTGTGTGTGTGTGTGTGTGCAGGGGCGCCGCCAGGGATTTTGGGGCCCATGAAAAGTGGTTGAAAACTCAAATACAGCTCCTGTGAGAGTGTGTGTGTCCTAGCATTACTATACTTGTGGGGACCTAAATCTGTTTACACTGTCACGTGTGGGGACTCGCCTCCCTTATGGGGACAAATTGAAGGTCCCCATAAGGGGAATCATTAATTTTAGGGTGAAGACTTGGTTAGGATTAGGGTTAGGTTAAGGGTTAGGGTTAGGCATGTGTTGGTTATGGTTAAGGTTAGGATAAGTCTCCAGGAAATGCATGTAAGTCAATGTAATGTCCCCTGAAGTGATGTATACATGGTGTGTGTGTGTGTGTGTGTGTGTGTGTGTGTGTGTGTGTGTGTGTGTGTGTGTGTGTGTGTGTGTGTGTGTGTGTGTGTGTGTGTGTGTGTGTGTGTGTGTGTGTGTGTGTGTGTGTGTGTGGGAGGTAAAGCAGATCCATATGTAGCTCTCTGTGAAAACCAGTCCATCAGTCAGACTCTATTTTGTCTTTTTGGGATTTTAAACCAAAGTAGATTGTAATCAGTGTTGCCAACTCCATAGTGAGGAGAGCAGCTATTGGCTGTCCTAAAAGTCGCTAGAATTCGCTAAATTACGCCATCTAATCTAATTTGCATAATGTACAATATGCATGGAATTGTAATGGAAGCTGAAGGAGAGAGGAATTACATTATGGGACAAAAAAGTGACAACAAATGTAACTTTCTGAACTTTCTTCTGTGAGTTTGTTGTTTTTCTGCCACTGAAATACGCCATAACTTCTTAAAATAACTTGATGACTTTAAAGCTTTGTCTAGTCCCACATCACATAAATAAATGTTGTCCTGTATTGTTCAAATCTTTGAATATCAGATTCAAGCAAAACACTGTTATGTGGGGGGGATTGCTAGCTCTACAGAGGAAATAGCAATAACTAATAGTGATCCTTGTAAGACAATGTTAACTCTATATATGAGTCAGAATCTAGTTTAAATATTCTCCTAGTTCTCAGCTGATTATACAATTGACTGCTATGTATACTCGCTATGTAAGGAGTTTGTTGAAATCCCCACACAGCAAACATTGAAACCTATATTATAACATTGTACACAATGCATACAAGTGGAAGAAAAGAACAGGTTGATTGATGGCCATTAGTCAAACTCTTTTTCTGTCTTTTTGGATTTTAAAACAGACATTAAAGATCTGAGGTTTGTGAAAAGCAGCACTTTGATCAGGAGAAGGCTTGGTTTGTCACATAGAAGATGGTATCATCAGCTTAGGGTTAGGGTTAGTGAGACCCTTTGTCTACCATCTGATAGCTGTATTTGGGAATATATTACATACATATATAATTCAAGCAAGCTGTGGATACATTTCACTCAATGAGACATATTTACATTACCTCCTTCTCCTGTCACATCATCATTCTGAAATCAATCAGCAAGCGAGACGAGATCTTTCTGTGTTAGTGTCTGTGTGTGTGTGTGTGTGTGTGTGTGTGTGTGTGTGTGTGTGTGTGTGTGTGTGTGTGTGTGTGTGTGTGGGGGGGGGGGGGTTGGTGTGGGTGAGAGAGAGAAAGAGAGGTAAAGCAGGTCAGTATGTAGCTATCTGTGAAAACCAGTCCATCAGTCAGACTCAACTCTCCTCCTTAGGGACAGTCTGAGCTGTGTGTGTGTGTGTGTGTGTGTGTGTGTGTGTGTGTGTGTGTGTGTGTGTGTGTGTGTGTGTGTTGCGTGTGTTGCATGTTAAAAGGACCGACATGTGTTATTGCGCTCAAGTGTGGGTGTGAATATACATATGATCGGTGTAATGTGAATATCAGGAGAGGAGTGTATTATGTTGACATCAGGGTGCCCCACTGCTGTCTCTTATTAAAACACATCATGCTAGAGGAAACCACACAACATCTGGAGAAGTCATCACACACACACACACACACACACATACACGCACACACGCACGCACACACTCACACACACCAGGGTCCATATGTAAAGTCCATAAAAACCTGAAGGCGTCTTTATTCATTTATATTCTAAGCTTTTGCACGAAGAACACATGTGACGATTGTATGCAGTTGTGGAATTTGAGTTTAGTATTTTCCTTTCCTTTCACTTCAACTCCACTACGTCAAAAGGGAGACATTGCTCCTTTTACTTTATGTTGGGAAAACACTGAATGTCCTCTTCCAGTATGAGAGTAACATGATAACAAAGGTATCCCAACTGTAGCTGTGAACATGACAGGATGTGAGATTACCTAGAAGAGCATCAGGACTGTTTGAGGCAGATGATAGCTATGTGATTAACATGATGATTCAGCCTCGATGGAGAGAGACATCAAGCATGCTCATTTCTGACGTGGAGCTAATCTGAAGTAAACATTGAATACTGCTTTCTATTCCTCCATCTTGTGACTGTGTGACTCCCTCTCTTGGATATCAGCATGTGAAGGACACTGTTAAGGAACTACTCTCTGTATGTGATGACTCCTTCCATTCTGGAGAGGATCACAGATATCCTGAGGTTGAAGATCAAGCCGGTGACCAGGGATTATTAACATTTTTGAGATTTTGAGAAAAAGTCATAATTTTGAGAAAAAAATCAGAATTTTGAGAGAAAGTCCGAATTTTTAGATTTTGAGAAAACGTCAGTATTTTGAGAGAAAGTAAGAATTTTGAGAGAAAGTCAGTATTTTGAGAGAAAGTCAGTATTTTGAGAGAAAGTAAGAATTTTGAGAGAAAGTCAGTATTTTGAGAGAAAGTCAGTATTTTGAGAAAAAGTCAGTATTTTGAGAGAAAGTCAGGATTTTGAGAGAAAGTCCGAATTTTGAGAGAAAGTCAGTATTTTGAGCTTTTGAGAAAAAAATCAGTATTTTGAGAGAAAGTCAGGATTTTGAGCTTTTGAGAAAAAAATCAGTATTTTGAGAGAAAGTCAGTATTTTGAGAAAAAGTCAGGATTTTGAGAGAAAGTCAGAATTTTGAGAGAAAGTCAGTATTTTGAGAGAAAGTCAGTATTTTGAGAGAAAGTCAGAATTTTGAGAGAAAGTAAGAATTTTGAGAGAAAGTCAGTATTTTGAGATAAAGTCAGTATTTTGAGAGAAAGTCAGAATTTTGAGAGAAAGTCAGTATTTTGAGAAAAAGTCAGTATTTTGAGAAAAAGTCAGTATTTTGAGAGAAAGTCAGAATTTTGAGAGAAAGTAAGAATTTTGAGAGAAAGTCAGTATTTTGAGAGAAAGTCAGAATTTTGAGAGAAAGTCAGTATTTTGAGAGAAAGTCAGTATTTTGGGAAAAAGTCAGTATTTTGAGAAAAAGTCAGTATTTTGAGAGAAAGTCAGAATTTTGAGAGAAAGTAAGAATTTTGAGAGAAAGTCAGTATTTTGAGATAAAGTCAGAATTTTGAGAGAAAGTCAGTATTTTGAGAGAAAGTCAGTATTTTGAGAAAAAGTCAGTATTTTGAGAGAAAGTCAGAATTTTGAAAGAAAGTCAGGATTTTGAGAGAAAGTCAGAATTTTGAGAGAAAGTAAGAATTTTGAGAGAAAGTCAGTATTTTGAGAGAAAGTCAGTATTTTGAGATAAAGTCAGTATTTTGAGAGAAAGTCAGTATTTTGAGAGAAAGTCAGGATTTTGAGAAAAAGTCAGTATTTTGAGAGAAAGTCAGAATTTTGATATTTTTAGAAAAAAATCAGTATTTTGAGAGAAAGTCAGGATTTTGAGATTTTGAGAAAAAAAATCTGAATGTTGTACCGGACACTGTTCAGGAACTAGTTGTACCAAATGCTCTGTATGTGATGACTACTTCCATTCTTGAGAGGATCATAAATACATGGATCCTGAGATTGAAGCTCAAGCTGGTGATTCTTACTTTTACTTCATGTATAATGTCATTATAAATCCATGTAACTCTTGTTACAGAGTATTTGTGCAGTGTAGTAAAGGTACTTTTACTCGGGTAAAATATCTACTTCCTCCACGACTGGATATGTGTTTCCCGACGTCTAGCAGTGGCAGCAGTAGCCACATGTTGTCACAGTGATTTACTGCAAGGTAATTTGGGAGGGGGTTTAGAGAGGCCCAAGGATGTTGAGAGGCAGAAAAGGTCAGAAGGTTTGTAAACCTACACTCAGCTGAATCAGACGAGAAGCAGCCATTTATCAGTGGCTCCAGACGTTAGGCCGACATATTCCACAGGAGCTTTGAGTGTGACAGCAGGTGTTGAGGATCATGATGTTTGCTCTGAGCCTTTCACTCACAGGCTTTTGGAAAGGGAATCATTGCAGCAACACAATCATGAACATCTGATTCGACAAAGTAGAAAGTAGAAGTGAATGGACAACATGCAATTAAAGAAGGAGAGGACTCTTTAAAGTAGAGACACTACATACTGATATACACCTGAACATCAGCAGGAGAGCACTCTTTAAAGTAGAGACACTACATACTGATATACACCTGAACATCAGCAGGAGAGGACTCTTTAAAGTAGAGACACTACATACTGATATACACCTGAACATCAGCAGGAGAGCACTCTTTAAAGTAGAGACACTACATACTGATATACACCTGAACATCAGCAGGAGAGGACTCTTTAAAGTAGAGACACTACTTACTGATATCCACCTGAACATCAGCAGGAGAGGACTCTTTAAAGTAGAGACACTACATACTGATATACACCTGAACATCAGCAGGAGAGGACTCTTTAAAGTAGAGACACTACATACTGATATACACCTGAACATCAGCAGGAGAGGACTCTTTAAAGTAGAGACACTACATACTGATATACACCTGAACATCAGCAGGAGAGGACTCTTTAAAGTAGAGACACTACATACTGATATACACCTGAACATCAGCAGGAGAGGACTCTTTAAAGTAGAGACACTACATACTGATATACACCTGAACATCAGCAGGAGAGGACTCTTTAAAGTAGAGACACTACATACTGATATACACCTGAACATCAGCAGGAGAGGACTCTTTAAAGTAGAGACACTAGATACTGATATACACCTGAACATCAGCAGGAGAGGACGCTTTAAAGTAGAGACACTACATACTGATATACACCTGAACATCAGCAGGAGAGGACTCTTTAAAGTAGAGACACTACATACTGATATACACCTGAACATCAGCAGGAGAGGACTCTTTAAAGTAGAGACACTACATACTGATATACACCTGAACATCAGCAGGAGAGGACGCTTGACGTTTCATAGAGGGTGCTCAACATTAAAGGTTTCCAATTAATGCACCAGCGCTACAGTTGAATTTTCTACTGCAACACTCCCCACACGCACACACAGTGTACACGCGACTGTTACAATGAAGGCTCGGTAATCAGCTCACGGCATATAGGTGTAAGCAGGGGTAAAGTGCTATTTTTACAAGTGGGGAGTGGACCTCACCTCCTATAGGAGGGTCCTCACCTCCTCTAGTGGGGTCCGGGGGCATGTTCCCCCGGGAAGATTTTTTTTTAAATATTGAAGTTAAAAGCATCAATCTGGTGCACTTGGAGAGCAACATTAAGAGATCTATGGATACATCTCTCAACACCCATGAAACAGAACTATAAACAGATTTTCTATTTCTTTATAGATATTTTACAAATCACTCCCCTTTTAAAACAAACCGTTTGAGACCCACTGAGATAACTAGACTAAAGTGAACTATCTAAACACTGAGAGAGTCCTTTACTTCACCTGAGCTGAGGCTATCTGAGACTCTCAGTCTGACAGGAGAGAGTTCTCCCTCCACCTTGTTGTTGAAAAAGCTCCTTACAGTATATCCGTTAGCTTGGCTAGTTAGCACCAGATGCTAACCACAACGATCTTCTCCGGTAGATAGTAGATACCCACCGGTGCGCGAGCTCTCTCTCTCGCTCTCTCACTCGCACACGCACACAAAATGGCTCGTGCCACACACACACACACACACACACACACACACACACACACACACACACACACACACACACACACACAGAGCAGAGCAGAGCTTGAATGAAACACAGAGATCCAGAAGTAAGCTACTTGTACTCACGAAGCATATTATGTGCAGAATCCCTCTCGCTTTCAGTTGGTTTTGATTGAGTATCCACACGTGGACGTTTAAGGACTAAAAACCGATCAATTTTTCACTTTGCTGTTAGCAAATCATTTGGCGCTATAGCTAACAGGAAGTCACTCAAGTGTCACAAAGTAATTTAGCCTATGGATTGGTCAAAAATCTAATGGGTGCTGGCCATTGGCCTAATCATATCACCTGTGTTGGCTTTATGTTTTTGGTCAAACATTTGTTTGTTTCACATTTGCATTGATGTAATCAATAATTTTTCTGATTTAATTTAATAAAAATAATAATAATAATTTTAAAAAAACAACGGAAAAAAACAACCACATATTTCTTGGGGGTGCTTTGGCAATCCTGGGGGGTGCTTCAGCACCCCCTAGCTCACCCCTGGCGCCGCCCCTGGCAGGAGAAGACTCTTTAAAGTAGAGACACTACATACTGATATACACCTGAACAGCAGCAGGAGAGGACTCTTTAAAGTAGAGACACTACATACTGATATACACCTGAACATCAGCAGGAGAGGACTCTTTAAAGTAGGGACACTACATACTGATATACACCTGAACATCAGCAGGAGAGTACTCTTTAAAGTAGAGACACTACATACTGATATACACCAGCACATCAGCAGGAGAGGACTCTTTAAAGTAGAGACACTACATACAGTACTGATATACACCTGAACATCAGCAGGAGAGTACTCTTTAAAGTAGAGGCACTACATACTGATATACACTTGAACATCAGCAGGAGAGGACTCTTTAAAGTAGAGTCACTACATACTGATATACACCTGAACATCAGCAGGAGAGGACTCTTTAAAGTAAAGACACTACATACTGATATACACCTGAACATCAGCAGGAGAGGACTCTTTAAAGTAGAGACACTACATACTGATATACACCTGAACATCAGCAGGATAGGACTCTTTAAAGTAGAGACACTACATACTGATATACACCAGCACATCAGCAGGAGAGGACTCTTTAAAGTAAACTGAACTTCCTGTACATTCAGTCTGTTTCTGTGTCGTGCTTTTGGGTTCAATTCTGTACCAGTGAACTTTACAGACCCACCGTTATACGAGAGGTAAACTATCTGCAAGCGTCGTGTAACCTTGTTGCTCTATCTGTGACACAGCTGCAGGTTGTAACTACTCTAAAGCAAATGGGTGTGAAAACACCCTCAGAGGTAACAGAGGAACCGAGACCCTGCCCGAGGGTGTCTCAGACTTTGATGAAAGACAGGAGGGAGCGAGAAGAATAGATGAGATGAACGAAGGGAAGGTGCAGCGAGGCAAGTAAGTGGAGTATATTGAGCAGAGGAAAGGGGAAAGTGAGGAGGATGAGAGAGGGCATGGGACGGAAGAGTGTGCGTGAGGGAATGAGAGGATATACTGGATGGAAATACACAGGGTGGTGATGTGTTAGACAAACAGAAAGCTAGTGAGACCGACTGTGTGTGATAGATAGAGGGCAGAGAGGAATATAGAGTGTGTGTGTGTGTGTGTGTGTGTGTGTGTGTGTGTGTGTGTGTGTGTGTGTGTGTGTGTGTGTGTGTGTGTGTGTGTGTGTGTGTGTGTGTGTGTGAGAGAGAGAGGTTTATCCAGAACTGTGTTTATCCTTTCTGCTCACTTGGGGAAAGAGGGGACTGCTGCCCTCACTCAACACAACAGATAGGCAGCTATCAGCTCCCATAGTGTGTGTGTGTGTGTGTGTGTGTGTGTGTGTGTGTATGTGTGTGTGTGTGTGTGTGTGTGTGTGTGTGTGTGTGTGTGTGTGTGTGTGTGTGTGTGTTGCAGTGACTCTGAGCTTGTCTGTGTTTATGTGCTTTCCAATACCAAATACATGTATCAGACTGCAGTGAATAGCAGCCGTGGATCGATCCGGTCGAGTGTGTGTCTCTGAGCTGAAAGCTGCTGGCAAGCTGACCACAAAGTCAATGTCAGCGCAGTAAGTTCAGCGTTGTTTACAGGGGAGTGTCATTGAGATAAAGTTGTCTTTCACAAGCAAGACTCGGACACCAAATAGAAATATCAAATAATATATTTTAAGATAAAAACAAACTTATTGAATCAGTCAATCAAAGAGAAACTCCCTCTGGAGGGAAAACAGGGATTTTAGCATTTGCAGACCATTTACATGCACTAAAACATATAGAACACTCTACAGGGAAGGGAGAGTCTGTAAATAGCAATAATGATCCTTGTGAAATCTAAGGCTTCATTTCAATGAATTGGGAATCTGTTTTCCAGAAATACATGACTTAAATCGGAACGTCTAATGCAGTGACCACCAACTGGCGGCCCGCGGGCCACATCCGGCCCGCCAGACATTCTCATCCGGCCCGCACGACGGGGGTGACTGTGACTGTGGTTACTGCGTTCGCCCCCCACCCATATTTTTTTTTACAACGTCTCGTGAGTAAGGTGCAGTACCTGGGTGCAACAGAGAGGCAGCAGCTGCGGGACAGTAGACTGCGTACTGCGAAACCTTCCTTGAAGAAGAAGAAGTGATCCTTCGTTGTGAAGAGTCTGCTTTGTGCGCTCCGCACCACAGCAGCAGCCCCGCTGCGACAGAGTCCAACAGAGAGGCAGCAGCTGCGGGACAGTAGCCTAGAAGCAGGGTTGGGTTGTAACGGAATATATGTAACGGCGTTACGTAATCAGAATACAAAAATCAAGTAGGCTAACTGTATTCAGCTGGCGTTACATTTGAAAAACGAGTAATCTGATTACAGTTACTTATGTAAACCTGAAGTGAATATATTTTGGAATACTTATTGGAATTATTGGTGGAAAAGTTTCCTCACAAAATGTAATATTCATTACCGGCAGAACTGTGTGCACACTGCACAGCGCTGCAGCATGTCTGTGAGCGAGAGAGCTGCAGCGTGTCTGTGAGGCCCCGCCCCCGCACGCAGATGAGAGAGAGAGATCTCTTTTAAAATATATTGAAAGTTAGAAACGGAGATGGTTAGATAAAATGTGCAAGATAACGTTGATGTAGCATTTCTTTATTGTCGAAATGATGACATTTATAACGGGATCAAATCAAAGTGAATGGCCTGCTGCTGCTGAATGCATGGGGCAAGTGACTGGAACAAGTTTTAAAAGTTATTACATCGTTTCAGATAATAATAATGATAATTCATTCTATTTAGGGGCGCCTTTCAAAGCACCCAAGGACACCTTACAATTCATAACATATTCTAAGGAAAGGTTTACAGTAGGAGAATGCAGTCCGGGTGATGTTTTTTATGTGGGGTGCAGATGAGAGAGCTGTCCAGAATGACACCAAGATGTTGTGTTTGAGTTCTTGATACGCCATTAAAACAGTAAAACAAGTGTCTCCTGCTCACCAAAACATACCCATCTGTTATGGAAAAAGAATGTATTCCAAAAGTATTCTAAAAGTAACCTGAACACGTTACTTTTATAAGACACATAACTGTAACTGTATTCTGATTACTTTCAGAGCATGTATTCAGTACATTACATTTACAAAGTAACCCTCCCAACCCTGCCTAGAAGTGATCCTTCGTTAGCGTGAAGAGTCTGCTAAGCTTTATGCAGTACCTGTACCCCCCCGGCCCGCGATAGTGTCTATTGGATACATTTTGGCCCTTGGACAAATGTAGTTGGTGATCCCTGGTCTAATGGCAAGCATTATATTCACATTTACACCAATACATATTGCATCTCATTATCATTTAAAAGTTTCATAATCAATCCAACGATATTTGTACAAATATGGAAATCATACTTTTGTAGTTAACATTATTCAAAACACTTTTGTTCCTATTGTTAAAAGCTACTGTATCTCTCACAAAATAGTAGGGATGTAACGATACCAAAAACTCACGGTACGATAATATCGCGATAACATAACGGTATTTATCACGATATTGAATAAGAAAGAAAAACAAATGTAATTTTTTATTTTTTATTTAAAAACGTTTTACTTGGAAACATTTTCTTTATTAAATAATAAATCTGATTTGTTCAGCATTTCAGTCGGATAGCAGTATTTTAAAGTGTCCAAAACAAAGTGACAGTAACAGACTGGAACAATAAAACCAGTGTTTTTGTACCTATAGTTCTACCAAACAAAGTAGGCATTTTCTTTGTGCCACTGCATCTCACAAATAAACAAGGACATTTAATAATCAGACCCTGCAATAAAATAAATCAAGTTTCACTTTAGTTTTTCAAGTAACTCAAACTCACGAGTCACTCACTCAGATCATCAGACAGGTTTTTAGGAATATGAGAATGTCCACATTTCCAGGTAGAAGCTGGGATGTTTGGGCATTTACAAAATCCCCTGCTCTGGAAAAGACTCTCTCGCTTGGTTGCTGGTACAGATGTTGCTGGAACTGATGTTGCTGGTTCTGATGTTGCTGCTACTGATGTTGCTGGTACTGATGTTGTTGGTACTGATGTTGCTGGGACTGATGTTGCTGGTACTGATGTTGCTGCTACTGATGTTGCTGGTACTGATGTTGCTGGTACTGATGTTGCTGGAACTGATGTTGCTGGTACTGATGTTGCTGCTACTGATGTTGCTGGTACTGATGTTGCTGGTACTGATGTTGCTGGGACAGCAGTGGTCGCGTTAACCGAATATTTTATTTGTCAATGACGGAA
The DNA here is from genome assembly GCA_028583405.1 of Pogonophryne albipinna. Classification (NCBI taxonomy): domain Eukaryota; kingdom Metazoa; phylum Chordata; class Actinopteri; order Perciformes; family Artedidraconidae; genus Pogonophryne; species Pogonophryne albipinna. The sequence goes on from CM053252.1 coordinate 4,154,417, forward strand.
AAATCTGAAAGCAGTCTGTCATTTTGACAGATTAGAACAAACTCGGAACAGCGCCAACGTTTCCCCGCAGCGAGGCTCTGGTGTTATGCCGTGTTATGCATGCCCTCCAAAAGGAAATGATATAGTTTCCAAACCGTACTTTGCCGTACAGATCAACACATGTCTGGGAGGTTTTGCTTTACGCTGTGCGCGCTCATGCATATCTCGGTGGTTATGCATACCCCCCCCCCCGTTGACAGTTCACGAGTGTGCTCTCTCTCTCTCCCTCCGTCAGCACGACATGTTGGGGCGGTGGTGGCGAAGTCAATAGGGACTTGGCTTGGCAACTGGAAGGTCACCAGTTCAAGTCCCAGAAAGACCAAGTGCTTCCAAGGTTTCCCTGAGCAAGGCACCATTCCCCACACTGCTCCCCAGGCACAGTTCAAAATGGCAGCACACTGCTCCTCACACTAGGATGGGTCAAATGCAGAGAAACCATTTTGTTACATAGTACCTGTACTACGTAATGACAATAAGTTGAATCTTCTTCTTCTTCTTCTTCTTCTTCATAAGGCCCTGACACACCAGGCCGAAATCGTCCGTTTTTCGTTAGTCGGACGACGAAGCGTGCCCTGTCGCCCAAATTGAGTTTGGCCGTCGTGACACGCCTTATTTGGCCTTTGGTGGCCGATGCACGGCCGTGCGTCGGCCACAGGCAGTCGGACAAAGAAATCACTCTGATTGGTTCAGCTAGCGAATCAGTGCATGAGAAGCAAAAGAATGTCTTCCACAAGCAACACTCCAATGTCCAGTACCACACGAAACATGTTTTCGATGGACGAGATTGAAAATGGAACGCACACGCTATTTGTTGTTTGTTTAGATCACGCAGTCTGTTCTTCTTCTCTGTCTTTCGGTTGTTGCCTCTTTTGAATGACGAATACACACTACCGCCGCCTGCTGGTAAGGAGAGTTATTGCCACTCACGCACTGAAGTCTTTGCGGTGTGTTCCCGTGCAACACATGGCCAACACGCAGGAGAACACGGCGACGCAACAGTCGGCGTCGGCGAGTTCTCTGGTGACTGCTTGGTGTGTCAGGGCCTTTAGTGGCGAGTTCAGACCCGACGGGTAATAATGGATTATGACGGATATTTTACGATCCTGTCTGTCAAAATGACGGACAGCGAAAAAGTCTAACGCCACCTCAGTGGGACGGAGAGATATGCTTTGGCCATGGGTGACAGCAGTGGGTCAAACTGTGCATTGTCTCTCCACCACTTCAACAACAATACAGTTGTTGCCAAGAAGGTGAGGCTTATTGACAGAGATATAAATATACTGTTGGTACTTGTAGATTTAGTCAGTCTCACGACGGTATTGGGACGTTTATTTATCACGATACCGCGATATTCGGTATATCGTTACATCCCTACAAAATAGTCTTTATTGCAGTTGATTCGTCGTGAAGCTTACTAACACAAGTCTACTTCAGGCGTCAGATTAAATAGAGCTCCTCCAAATTATTTACAACAATTGATTCATCACATCTGAAACAATGGGACCAAAAGTGTTGCCAAACCCTTTGCACATCATAGAAAGAAATCCAGAACAACATCAATAAATAATCCCTTCTTTGTAATTGGGAAGTGTAATACATGTGGGATCACCTGACACATTTTCACCAACAACAACAAGACGTTTTATTCCTCTCGTAAATCCTGAATTAAATATACAGTTGATGACAAATCCTCATCCTCTTCCATGAAATGTGTCCGTTCTCCACGTTCAACCCCATCACATTCTAAAATGCTGACACGCACACACACATGCACACGCACACGCACACGCACACACACACACACACACACTAACATCATACAGTGACATATAGCCATAGGGAATGGGATGTCATGACAATTAGCTGGTAGTACTACAGATAAAGCGAGAAGCTGTGTGTGTGTATGTGTGTGTGTGTGTGTCTCAGCGTGGTTTGGATAAGTGGTTTGCCCCATTATCTCCTCGGTGAAGCTGAGGTGGTCCAGTCCAACGGAGATGGAGGAATAAAAAGGACAAAGGTAAAATAAAGGACGGACAGAGTGTGAGAAAGATAAAGCTCTCACCACAGATAGTTTCAGATAATCTTAAACAGTGTTAAGATTGAGGAATATTCAAGGGAAGATCATAATGTTTTTGTCAACCATAGAAACAAAGTGGCTTTAAGAATTTAGAACCGTAGCTTTCCAACATGTTTGTGAATCTGATCCAGAGGGGAGTGAAAAAGATGCAGAGATGATATCCACCCAAAGGCTGTACACACACACACACACACACACACACACACACACACACACACACACACACACACACACACACACACACACACACACACACACACACACACACACACACACACACTGTTATGTACGCAGAGAGAATACAAACAGACACACACAGTGAAGATATTCTTAAGGCAGGGCTATGGGAAAACACAACACACGGGGAGATGAAACAGATGAAGAGATAAGACAGAGGAAAGAGTAATGATACAGACTGTGTGCTGTGAAGGAGAGAACACACACACACACACACACACACACACACACACACACACACACACACACACACACACACACACGTACAGTAGAAGCTAAGGGGTCAGAGCTAAAGGATGACCCAGAGTAAATTAGTCTCAGGATGGGACGAGAGGAGCAGTGATGGAAAGTACATTTTATATTTGTATACCTGTACTGTAATAAAGTACACATTTGAGGAATCTTTTTCTGTGCCAGTTTATACTTCGACTCCTTTACATCTCAAAGGAACATATGTTTAATGCGTTAAAATGTATCTTACATCTTAAGTATACATCATCAAATAAAATCAAAGTGTATAGCCCAACATCTCACATTTTAAATTGTTCTCAGGGGGCTTTACAGTTTGTACAGATTATGAATACTCTCTGTCCTTGGACCCTCACGTCGGACAAGGAAAGACCCCACAAAGAAACCCCACAGAGGAAAGATCCCCCAGTTAACGGGGGAATATGTAAGAAACCTTGAGGAGAGCAACAGACAGATGTTAGATAGAATAGATGTTGTGAGTGAATTAAAAAGATAATGCATCTACAACAGGGGGGTCAAACTCAAATACACGGTGGGCCAACATTAAAAAATGGGTACTAGTTGAGGGCCGGACTGGTTCAATGTTTATTGCAGAACGTATTGAAATGAACTTATTGCACATATTAAACCTGGAACTAACAAAGCTTCAATGATTGCCTATAAAAACAACATTAAATAATCAGTTGCATTCATTTCTTATGGCTCTATCTGCAGCTTTTCCAGAGTCATTTCTTATGAGTACATTTTCCCACAGGCCAACAACAGCTTCAAGAAAACTATTCCCCTCAAAGAGAAAACCAAACATGCCCTGTTGTCCTGAGAGAGAAAGTGCAGAAGGAAGCATCCATTAAACTCAGTGTGCTGCTCTGTGATGCTAGTTCAGATACTTGGCATCTCATCTTGGGTGGAAGGTCATCAATGTTTGGGCTCAGGCTCTGAGCGGAGGAGACCCTCAGGATGGAGGGAAGGTGTGTGTGCAATATACCGGCGGGCCAGATCTAATAGGAATTAGAAATTATCCTGCGGGCCGAAATTAAATCCACCAAGGGCCTGATTTGGCCCCCGGGCCTTGAGTTTGACACGTGTGCTCTACAACATAGGTAGTCCAGATGCTAGAGAATGCATGTGTCTATAAATAATAATAGGATGAATCCAGGTGGATGTCAACAATCCTGTGGGAGCCATCAGAGTTTTTTTACTGTTTTTCAAAGATTATAATCTTTATTTAGATACAAAAATCCAACGTTGTATGTAAGTACACCAGACACAAAGAGTGGGTTAGTAAATGCATTGTCTGCAAAAGTTATTATTGTCATTTGTTTTGTATGTTCTGCTTCTCACATGTGAAGATTTTCAGATTTTCCGTGACATTTTAATCCTATTTTTAGGGCAATATTTTGACTTGTAATGCAGTATTTTTACAGTGTAGTAGGTGTTATTTAACTTAGGTACTGTAAAGGTTCTAAATATATTCTCCACCCTCGGAGACGAGATGTATAAACCGTGTTTGTTGGCGGGTTAGGGAGGTGTAGAGAATAGAAAATAAATAATAGCACACAAAGAGATGAGACGACACACTGAGAGAGAGCAGAGAGAAATAAAACAGACACTCCACAAAAGCTGGAGCAATGACACACACACACACACACACACACACACACACACACACACACACACACACACACACACACACACACACACACACACAAACACACACACACACACACACACACACACACACACACACACACACACACACACACACACACACCATGTATACATCACTTCAGGGGACATTACATTAACTTACATGCATTTCCTGGAGACTTATCCTAACCTTAACCTAACCAAGTATTCACCCTAAAAGTAATGATCCCCCTCATGGGGACCTCCAATTTGTCCCCATAAGGGAGGCGAGTCCCCACACGTGACTGTGTAAACAGATTTTGGTCCCCACAAGTATAGTAATGCTAGGCCACACACACACACACACACACACACACACACACACACACACACACACACACACACACACACACACACACACACACACACACACACACTCCCCAGGAGTCAGTTCAGTCTCTGAGGGTCAGCCATTTATCCTGTCCCATTACTGAGGACACTGCTGTGAAATTGTCCAATAAATCAGAGTCCTGGAGCAGCAGTGCTTCCTCTCTCGCTTCCTCTCTCTGCTTCCTCTCTCTGCTTCCTGTCTCCTGCTTCTTCTCTCTGCTGCTTCCTCTCTCTGCTGCTTCCTCTCTCGCTTCCTCTCTCTGCTTCCTGTCTCCTGCTTCCTCTCTGGTGCTTCCTCTATCTCTGAACAGATATCGCTTATCGTTTCTTTACTTAAAAGATATTTTTGAAAACATGACATTTCATAAAAAAATTAATTCATTTTGGAAAACAAACAAAAGATACCTTACCATAAAACATTTTCAGAAAACACAAAGACGTTTCACTAAAACACAACATGTTACAAAACAAACACATTTAAGAAACTACAAAAAACATTTAACAAAATCAGTTATTTCTTTAGTTATTTCGTTGTGTTTTGACCTTCAGAGCCACCGTACAGACATTTCTTTTGGCTCTTTAACATAAACACAGGAATCACAAATTATGTTATCTGCTCTGGAAAATGTTCAGTGTTTTTCATGCCACTCTCATGTCTTTACATTACATGTTACTTGTTAGACGCTTTTATCCAAAGCGACTTACATGCTCAATACGGCGGACAATCCCCACATGCTGACTGCAGTGGGGTTTGAACCTGTGTGACCCCCTGATCCGAACACCAACACACAACCCACTGCCCCACACGCTTTAATGTCTTCGTCTTCATTTCAGAATTAACACATGAAATAGGACTAGGGTTGCGTTCCAATAGTCCATTTAGTTTAGGAACCTTCCTAACGGAGTGAAATGACCCGGAAGTCCCTCAGTGGCAGCCATGATAAGTGCCGTTCCAATTCTCTAGATGAAAGGAAAGGAGGTTTCAAACTTCCTTTATAACCTCCTTTAGCTTAGGAACCACTGGACCTCCCTCACCGAAAGGAGAGGAGAAAATGCTGCCCCACAATGCATTGCAGCCGCAGCATTTGCCGTCACTCAACAGTCGGCCGTTCACGGAAACAACCGATTATGACGGAGAAATTATATCATGAAAGTTACGGTGCTTATTAAGCATTTTAAAACGTATGTGGTAAGTTGCCAAAGTGCTTTGTTTTGAACGTTCATCAGTATTATAATCAAAGAGAGAAATATGAACGTTAGTTTTTACTGAAATGATCAAATAAAGTCAACATCTCACAGTCTTTACTGAGCTGTGTGGAGTTTGTTCAACTTTTAAAAGATGTTTGAATGGTGATATACACAGTGATAGATGTTAAGGACTAACGTTATAATAAATACATTTGTATTGATTTTAAGATCTTTTCATAGTTCATACAATCTTTGGGATCATTAGTATTAATGTGGACCGGAGGGAGAGGGTGACGAGCAGAAGTTTTACTCCACGTTCATAAAGCATAAAGCAACAGCATCAGAGCACGGTGCAGAGTCTCTAGATGAGTTTACAGTAGTCCCTCGTTCTTATTGAACATCCATGTTTGTAGTCCGCTGTATAGAAAACTGTAGTTTCCATAGTTTCCCCACAGCAGCAGACGCACATTCATGACGTCCTCTGGCGCATCATAAACACGTCGGATAGTGAAGGTGCAATCGGATTCTCTAAAGTACTTCAGTCTCTTCTCCTAAGTCCTTTTGAATTCTCCTATCCACTATCCCTTAACCCCGTGACGTTTCACTCAGAGGTCAAGGAATAGGAGATAGGGTTAGAATTTAGGAGCTGATTTTTGGATTATCGGCAACCAAAGTCTCTCCACCGTCATTCTTTCAAAGATGTCCAAAGTATGGTGGCCCTAAAAGTCAAAACACAAAAACGTTTTAAAAAACACAGAATAATTTCACAACTCACAAAGACTTAGAAACCACAAAAAAGATTTAACAAAACACAAAAATCTGTTATTTTTTGAGTTATTTTGCTGTGTTTTGACCTTCAGAGCCACCATACCAACATTTATTTTGGCTCTTGTTAGAGTTTATTGAAGGATAAATAATGTATTTTCATAATGTGTTTTGATAAATATGTTTACATCATGTGTTCTCAGATGTGGTACAGGAGACTCGTGGTCAGAGAAGAGGAACAGACTATAGTCTGTTCCTTGGACCATACACACACACACACATCCATATGACTGCGAGTCACAAGATTCCCATATGACAACTAAGGCGTTGGTCATAGCCACTTCCTCATGCATGTGATGTACATTGTATTTCTGAATAAAAAGGCTGCACGGAGACAAGGCAGTAGGATTTGGTTAGGAGTGGACATTGCATGTCACTCGCCGATCTTCCTTGCAGCAAGTAAACTTAAATCTCGAGTCCTGTCATCTCTGTTCACTGGATCTGGTATATTGAACCGAGCGGGGGTTTTACCCTTACAAAGTAATATAGATACCTCACATTAATTGGTCCTTCGAGCCGGAATCCAACACATCGTGACGGGAAGGAGGAAGGGGACGACACGCCGCAGTCTGTCGACAGCCGGGATCATCAGCCGACCCCGAGAAAGACCCGGGACGCAGAATTCGTGGCCGGGCCGGTGCTTATATGTCCAACCTCCCTCATCCTAGGCACGATTGACGGAATCCAACCGGACCAGTGACCACAGATAAACGGGTAAGACACGGTTTCTCCACCGATTAAGGAGGGTGCTAAAAGTTTTTAGACACGGTTTCTCCACCGTTAAGGAGTTTGATAAAACGTTAATACACGGTTTCTCCACCGATTAAGGAGGGTGCTAAAAGCTTTTAGACACGGTTTCTCCACCGTAAAGGAGGGTGATAAAACGTTGATAGAGAAAGGCTACTCCGCCTAAAAGGAGGATTGACGTGTACACTTGTGAATGATTGAGTGAAAGCGGTGTGTAAAAGTGTCACCAGTGGAATCAGCGCATAGAGTGGAAACCTAACGGTGCTAACACAAACTCTGTGGTCTGTTGAAGTACACGTAGTGGTGAATTAGGTATTAGGTTCCGACCGGCACGTTGTCCAGTAGGAACACCAAGCTAGAATCATGGGGTCCGATGGGAGTAAGCCTGCCGCTACAGGGGACATGAGGTATATGGAAATATATAGTCACGGCAGCACCATTTATTGTAGCAAATGGTATAAACAGTACGGCTTCCAAGGGAAGCTGGAGAAAACAGCAGTAAGAGAATTAAGCGACAAATTGAGAGTAGCAACAGCTGGAACAACACAAGGCAAGAAAAGAAATAAGTTAGAAGCTCAACTACGGGTTGCAGCTATATGGGCTGAACAAGCCCATAAAAGGGCAGGTGGAGCAGAGGAAGGTATGATAGCAGCGGCTGTTTTAGTGAAAGCAGACGAGGAGACAGGGCGCTCAGGGTCAGTTGACGCTGTACGCAGCGAGAAAGAGAGAGCGATAGTGGAAGAATACAAAGCGCAGGAACAAAGAATAAAAAGAAAGCAAGAGAAAGAGAGAAAAGACAGGGAAAGAGAGACACAAAAAACGCATCGACAAAGAAGTGGCAGATGCATTAAGCCCACTGCACACTACACTGTAAAAACTGTGACCTATAGTTACTTAATAAAATTGTGGCAACAAAGTGACACTTAATATAATTAATTAGATTTGAAACACAACAATTTGATTAAAAAGTTCTAAATAAATTTGAGTTAATAAAATATAATTATATTAAGTAAATGTTAATTGAAGAAACAGTCAAAATGTGTTATATTTATTCATTTTAATTGAGTTTGTATTAAGCAATTATTTGAACAAACTTAAGTTAGATTTACTAAACATCTGGTAGAATTTAGTTTATATTTACTAATTATCAAAGATAAATTGATTTGAATTAATTAACAATGGGGAAAAATTAGAATTCTTATGTGACAGCTGTGCAGACTCATCAGTAGTGAACAAAGAGGTCCAAAGAATGTGGCCACCAACTGGCACTATGTTTGTAAAATCAGCAAATGGACACATAAATCAGAGGTCGATTTCAAAGCCACTTTTTATGGAAGATAGAAGGTCAAGCCTCCAGGCATCCCTCAAATTTGTGTTCATCTCAAACTGCCCTGTCAATTTGCTAGGGAGAGACGGCATGGAAATATTAAAAATCAGTGTAGTACCAGTCAAAGGGGAATGCGAGCAGTAGGGCCCGGAGAAAAGGTGGAAGACCAGGTCTTCCTTCAAAAATCCATAAACACCCCCAACTACTACTGGTCACTAGACATGCCACAACCTGACGTGACAAACACAGGTGAACACCTGTTAACGCTATTCACCCCACAACATGGCCAAGAAGTAATGAAACCTGACGCATTGCCACGTTACACTAAAGTACAAGAACACCCCTGGCCCAGATAAAGACTATGATGTGCTCGTGCATCGACTGACACCACAGAGGGTAGTGTTCCACTCGATGTATGCAAACCAACACGGGGATGTTGTAATTGACGCTAGGGTCCCATCAACCACTGCCTTGATAATGGAACCAGGTTCCACGCCACACATATCAGTAGCTAGGGGCCCAGGGACTTCATGGAGAGACTTAGGTTTATTAGTGGCTAGAGGTAACAGGATAACAAAATGGACAGATGACAAAAACGGTTGGCAAACTGGAGGCGGGTTAAAACGCAAAACTCTAGGGTTTACCCTAGTGATGACACCACGCACCCACCTAGACGACCCTGAACAACAATGATGTATGCTAAGTGAAGAGGCCTTAGAGGTCCTGAAAACGGTGCCACCATGCGTATGGTCACAAGGAAAATGTGATGTAGGTCGCATGGTGAACGCAAAACCTGTACACGTTAGACCAAAAACTAACTACAGACCTAACATAAGACAATACCCATTGAAAGAGGATGCAAAAGTTGGCATCAAACCTGTAATTGAAGAAATGCTAAAAGCAGGAATCTTGTGTGAGTGCCCTGATGCATCATGCAATACCCCCATCTTCCCAGTAAAAAAGGCTGATGGGCAGTCATGGAGAATGATCCAAGACTTAAGAGCAGTAAATGACGCTGTACAAAGCACAGCCCCAACAGTACCAGATCCACACACGTTAATGAACGGCCTTAAGCCAAATATGGCGTGGTTCTCAGTGATAGACTTAAGCAATGCCTTTTTCTCCATTCCTGTAGAAAAAGACTCACAAGGATGGTTCGGGTTCACACATGAAGGAACAAAGTACACATACACCAGATTACCTCAGGGGTATGTGGATAGCCCAACAATCTTTTCACGAGAAATAGCAAATTGTTTTGGCTACATTACAGATACCTGACACATCGCAGATTTTGGTATATGTCGATGATATTCTTGTAGCGTCACCCACACAGGAAGAAAGCACAAAAGTCACACTACAAGTATTGACACATTTGGCAAAAACAGGAAACAAGGTTTCAAGACAGAAACTTCAGTTTGTGAAAGAGGAAGTTATCTTTTTAGGCCACAGTTTAAACCGAGAAGGGAGACGCATACACTCAGAGAGGAAACAAACGGTGTTAAACGCACCAAAACCAACAACAAAAAAACAAATGATGCAATTCCTTGGGCTGACTAACTATTGCAGAGCATGGGTTCAGACTATGCAGGAATGACTCAGCCCCTACTAGATTGCATATACTCAGACAATGACATGAAAATGTCCGGCAAGATAGAATGGACACAAGAGGCAGAAGCTGCATTTGAAAGGACTAAACAGTGTCACGTTAGGGTCATCAGTGTTAGCATTTACCAGACTATGAAAAACCATTTGTACAAACAGTTGACTGCAAAAAAGGGTTTATGACATCAGTATTAGCCCAAAAACACGGCACCAAAACTAAGGCCTGTCGCTTACTACTCTAAAAGGTTAGACCCAGTAGCACAAGCATTACCAGTATGCGTACAAGCAGTATGCGCTGCAGCAATGGCGGTACATTGTACAGCAGAAATAGTTTTGTTCCACCCACTCACACTGATGGTTCCACACGCAGTCACCATGTTGTTACATGACACCAAAATGGCTTTCTTATCACCTGCACGTTATTTGGCACTGACAGCTACACTAATGTCACAACCACACATTGTGATAAAAAGATGTAATATCTTAAATCCAGCCACATTAATACCTACAGCAGAAGATGGAGAACCACACTGTTGTAAAGAAGAGACTGACAGAACATGCAAACCAAGACCAGATTTGAAAGATGTTCAACTGCCAAGTGGAGAAACATGGTTTGTGGATGGGTCCTGTTCTAAATCTATAACAGGCCAAAATCAAACAGGGTTTGCAGTTGTATCACACACACAGGTCATAAAAGCAGGCCGACTCCCACACACATATTCTGCACAAGCAGCGGAATTAGTAGCTCTTACAGAAGCATGCAAAGCGGGGGTTGGAAAAGATGTGACTATGTGGACAGACAGCCAGTATGCACACTCAACAGTACATGTATTTGCAGCCCAATGGGCCCGCAGGGGCATGAAAACGTCAACAGGAAAACCAGTCACTCACGCACAACTGCTGACAGACCTTTTAAAAGCGGTGTTGTTGCCGAAAAGCATCGCTATATGCAAATGTGCTGCGCACACTAGTGGAGAGGATGCAGTAACACTTGGCAATGCACACGCGGATAAGGTAGCTAAACTAGCAGCTGTGGGCGAATATGGGTTTCATATCCTCTTGCAGAAGGGGGAAAGTGTTTCACAACCAATACCTCTTGTGATATTAAAGGATATGCAGAACAGCGCACCCGACAGAGAAAAGAAGAAATGGTTGACAGATGGTGCAACCACAGACCCTGAGGGAACATTCAGAATAAACAACAAGATAGTACTCCCTGTTAGTCTCTACAAAACAGCAGCTAATTTGAGTCATGGGCCGTGCCATGTCTCAACAGGGGGAATGATAACAGTAATAAATGAACACTTCCATACATACAACTACATTAAATTTTCTAAAAACTTTTGTAGAGCCTGTATAGTATGTTGCAGACACAATGCTCAAGGCAATGAGCGACCACAGAGAGGAAAGTTCCCTCCACCAACATACCCGTTTCAACACATGCATATGGACTTCATCGAACTAACACCATGCCAAGGGTACAAATACTGTTTGGTAATGATATGTCCGTTTTCAAAGTGGGTTGAAATATTCCCAGCAAAACATGCAGACGCTATTACCGTAGCAAAAGCCATATGCAAGACAATAATACCAAACAGAGGTATTCCAGAGAAACTGTACAGTGATAATGGTTCCCATTTTGTAAATCAGGTTATTACCAAACTGTCCGAACATATGGGGATAACATTAAAAAACCATTGTGCATATCATCCACAGAGTGCAGGCTTAGTGGAAAGAACAAACGGAACAGTAAAGTTAAGACTAAGGAAAACAATGGAGGAAACAGGAAGACCGTGGGTGGAATGTGTGTCTCTAGTAGAAACATGCATGAGAATCACGCCCACGGCAAAAGGGTTGTCTCCCTTTGAGATCATAACAGGAAGGCAATTCAGACTACCAATCACAGACGAGGTGAGGGAGGAGGATGATGCTGAGGCAGAGACTACATTAGCTGAATGGATGAGCAGACTCTTCAGAAGCAATGAGATAGCTCGAACAAATAACCTGCCAGACATTTCTACTCCCTTACAGGATGCTCGAGTGCAGACTGGTGACCAGGTCCTCGTGAAGGTGATTAAGAGGAAGCATTGGCACTGTCCACGGTGGGACGGTCCCTACACGGTACTGCTGACAACACCGACTGCACTAAAAATCGCCGAAAGAACTACGTGGATACATCAGAGCCACTGCAAAAAGGTAATACCTCTCCAACTTAACGACGGATAAGTGGTGGAAGTCCGGCTACAAAGGGCGGTGTTTCATTAGGAAATACTGGTCTCAACCCCGGTGAAGAAAACAACAGAACCACTATCACAAATAGACTATGTTGGGAGAGGTGTTGTTCGTAGTGGCCCTGCTGTGTCTGACGCTAATGACTATAAGACAATTGAGTGAGGAATCCTCAACAAAAGAAGAAGTCCATCGAGAGAAAAAATGGTCACTACTCAACGATGACCCATGGAATTACAACGACAAAACTGCACGCTCCCCTAGGATGACAAATGCCTGGTTGGAGCCAGCTAGCAACCATGCACTGGGTATACTCACCTAACCTCCAATGTGTAAGACTTAAAGCTAGGTTACTGTCTGTCATATGACGAATGGTTCGAAAATGTCAAAAACAAGTGAATTAATTCTGAAAGTAATAAAGACACTGTAACCAGCTAGTAATTATGAAAAACAGGAGGGAATGTTAGAGTTTATTGAAGGATAAATAATGTATTTTCATAATGTGTTTTGATAAATATGTTTACATCATGTGTTCTCATAGATGTGGTACAGGAGACTCGTGGTCAGAGAAGAGGAACAGACTATAGTCTGTTCCTTGGACCATACACACACACACACATCCATATGACTGCGAGTCACAAGATTCCCATATGACAACTAAGGCGTTGGTCATAGCCACTTCCTCATGCATGTGATGTACATTGTATTTCTGAATAAAAAGGCTGCACGGAGACAAGGCAGTAGGATTTGGTTAGGAGTGGACATTGCATGTCACTCGCCGATCTTCCTTGCAGCAAGTAAACTTAAATCTCGAGTCCTGTCATCTCTGTTCACTGGATCTGGTATATTGAACCGAGCGGGGGTTTTACCCTTACAAAGTAATATAGATACCTCACACTCTTCAGCATAAATCTCTTTGTTAACCAGGGTAAAGTCAGTTTGTAATTCCCCCTGCGACTAACAACTAACGAAAATATCATGCAAATCCATCGTGAAGTGTTGAAAAGCTAAAAAGAGAAAAGCAGACAGAATAAAAAGCATAAACCCAATCCAATGTTAGCTGGCGGAGATAATAAACCATTACATTAACTTTGGAACAAGGGTATAATTACCATAAACAAACAAAACAGCCACTGAGAAGATTTGCAGCTGCAGTGCATTTCACATCGTGAGTCACCTGTGCACCTGTAATGGGGCAACGATGGATTTCTGGAAAAACAAGAAGCATTTTGATTTTGCCTGTAAGCCACCGTGTCATTAAAACAAACTTTAATCCACTTTAAGTGCACATTGTTTACCTTAGGTCAGGGTTTCAGCTGTGCATAGTTACACTTCTCAATTGTATTGGATGGATTGCCGGGGCCTTAAGTTGTATACGTACAGCAAGAGGATGAATCCCCCTTTTTTCAGCTCAACTATGACGTTAAAATGTTTCTTTAAAGAAATGTTAGATGGATTGCTCGATAGACGACTGATGATATCATTTAGCATGATTTATAGTTAACTTAATTTAAATGTATGACTCCCGTGTACATGATATCACACCACAAATACATAAGAATATATGAGGTGCTTATTAAAGCTGTTTTACCCATATGCTCATGTGCCTTTCAGAGCTATAGTAGGCTTCAGAAAATGAGTATTTTCCAATTGTAATGGCTGACTGAGATGAAATATTGATTCATGCCAGTAACATCTTTTATTTTAAGTGCCGCAAAAAACTGCAGTAAAAAACAAAACAACTATGTGATAAACAGCGAAGTGGCTTCTGAATCAAATAGGCAAGGAAACTTTCTTTAGGGTGAAAGGAATGAATATTCATATTTTTGAGCACTCTAGGAGTGTGTTCTCCTGAGCTCTTTTAACTGTTGATGCCAGAGTTTTGCCAGGATTGTAGAGAAATTGGCAATCCAGTTGTGGCGTTCAGAAAAACTCCCAGGAGTCGTGACAGAAATGCAGGAAAAATGATTGTTTTTCTGCCGCTGCCCTTCTTGCCTTTTCAATCGTTAGCCGAGCAACTGCAAGGGAAGATAAGGGGAGGGGAGCAACAAACTCTCAGACTGGACAGGAGGCTTCCGTTTGGGGAGAAATATGGCTTTAATTCTCAAGAACACTAAAAACCGTGCACAGTTTAGTACCTGCAATGCTTACCTTAACAAAAACCAAATGTAACTGTGACTTTAAACGTGAACACAGGCCATAACTCACCATTTGCACGGGTGAGGATCGTTGAAATGTCCTCGCTTTCATCCTGCTCTTATAGACATATTTAATCCGGGCTCAATACACCACACACTCTCAGATACAGTATCGCAGAGAAAGAGGAATACTCTGCTTCAGTGGCCACTATTCATCTGATCAGGTAGGAACATGTTCATGATGCTTGACTGGGGTCACACTTTCAGAGCGGCAGCTCAGAAAAACACACAGCTCATCCATTTCTCATCTTCCCCTTCTTCCCTCCACCTGTTAACCTCTTTTGTGAAATCCAACGGTGTCTTTCTGCTCGGCTGAATACTGAGATGGGATCTGTGATGCGGCTCGGATCATATTCACAGGACGGGATTGTGACGGGAAGATGAGCGCGGTGAAGATGAGGGTGGTGAAGAAGACGAGGGTGAAGGAATGCAGGTTTCTCAGTGGGGGAAGAGGTGAATGAATATCCAACACACACAAGAGAAAAGACTGTGAAAGCTGCAACAAATCCTCCAACTCATACGACCAAATAGGTTGATTGTTCAAGCCCTTACAGTGTGAGAAAAAGCTTTTAGAGAGTACTTGTCCATGGACAAGTGAGTTTGGCAATGTACTTGTCCGAATACATTTTTCACTTGTCCAGAATGGACAAAAATTGGGGCCACTGGAATCTTCTTCTTCGTCATTGTATTTTACATTTTCCCACGGTTTTTACGACACCGCGAACGTAAGTGAGCGGTAAGATTTTACTGCATCACACAGAGGGTTGGGTATCGTTTGGATTTTAACGATTCCGGTTATGCTTTTCGATTCCGGTTATTTTCGGTTCTCGATTCCGGTTCTTTGAGAGGGTAAAAATAAGTCCCATGACAAACTGGGAGAAAAATATATTTATGAAAACATTAAGTCTAATCTGTATTCCTATTTACAAATCACTTCATACTGTTTAATTTCTTACGGTTATTGAATACAATTATATAAAAATAATCTCTGCATTGTTTAGTTAGTTCTAAATGGTGCAGTTTGAGAATGTACAATTGGCCCAGTCTCCTCTGATGTTACTGCAACCTGCCTGTGAGACACAGTCCAACCACACATGTCCAACACATAGGACATAACCTAATAATAATAATAATAATAATAATAATACATTAGATGTATAGGCCTAGCGCTTTTCTACAACTCAAAGACGCTTGCACATGTCCTGCAACACACATGCTGCAGCTGCTCACTGTTTGTAAAAGTAAATAAATAGTATTTTCATTTCAATAATGGAGATACTTTCTATACTCTGCTTCATAAACAATACTGACATCCCTGTGCTACTCCGAGTCTGGGGGTCCGGGGATGTGAGGACAGCGCGAGGACACAGACAGGAAGGCTGCTTCACTTCATAAAGGAAATGGCGGTCAATATTAACAACATGGAGTTAAAACGCTTAATAACCTTCATTACGTGTTAGAGAAAGAACATAAGAAAGTTTGACAAAGATGAGGCTGTTAAACGGGCAGCGGATCCGCTGTGCGTAGAGAGAGAGAGAGAGAGAGAGAGAGAGAGAGAGAGAGAGAGAGAGAGAGAGAGAGAGAGAGAGAGCTGCAGTCCGCGGGGCTCGGCCTCGCCTCCTGTCCTCACAACTCTTATTAATCCCGGTACCGGACAATTGTTATTTGTTCTTACTCGCAACCGAGTTTTGCTTCCCAACCCTGCCACTGTGCTACACTTCCCGCCCCGCCCCCATCTAACTGTACAGAAAGCGGCGAGATGCATTTCCTTAGGAATCGACAAGCAGAACCGAAACTAACATTTCTAAACGAACAATGGCGGACACGGACAATTTGCGAATGACTTCTGCATTTTGTAAACTGAATGTATCAATAATTTGTCGATAAATGAGGGCGAAAAACGTCACTTGTCCGCCGGACAAGTCAATTGAAAGATCTACTTGTCCGATATCGTAAATAACACGTCCCGGACGGTGGGACGTGTGCTTTTTCGCACACTGCCTTATTACGACCTATAATCACGTTTTAAAGTTTTCGACCTCTAGTGCTCCTGTTGACTGCAAACGCTCCGGAGGGTCGTATATTCACAAATAACCCTCTCTGAATGGTTTAGGCCCAAAATACATTTGTGACCTCCTGCTAAATGATGAACCATCCAGATCTCTCAGGTCTTCAGGGACTGGTCAGCTTTCTGTCCCCAGAGTCAGAACTAAACATGGAGAAGTTCAGTTATTATTCTCCAAATATCTGGAACAAACTCCCAGAAACCTGCAGGTCCGCTGCAACTCTGACTACTTTTAAATCCAGGCTGAAGACTTTTCTTTTTGTCGCTGCTTTTAATTGAACTATTCATATCTTAGACTGCACTGTAACTTTTATCCATGTATTTTTTCTTTTAATGTTTATTTTATTTTCTTTTCTTTTTAATGACTGATTTTAAATGCCATTTTCTTAATGTCTTTCGTTTTTTGTAAAGCACTTTGAATTGCCTTGTGTTGAAAAGTGCTATATAAATAAACTTGCCTTGCCTCTGGAAAATCCTAAATTGTAGGATCGTTTGGCCATTAAAATGCCTTTTGATTAGATTTCTAGCGAGAAGTGTATTTACTTATAGAATCCACGTCCAGTGGATGTGTAGGATCTACAATTTGATAGATATTACGAAGATTATTTGGGGTCTCGCCAGGAGAACGTGTATGTCTTTCCCCCTATGTAAAGTTAGCCTCAACCCCCATAGGTCCCATAGGTTTTTCCATTTCGATTCTGAGAGACACGTTTCTTTTTTCAGAGGTTTTGATAGGCTAAAACATCGAACTACCCATAATCCTCAGCTATCGTTGAAGCTCGGTGATTGGATGTTTTAGCCGCAATGCACGTTGGGTTATGGTGTTGCAACGTGAAATCCGAAAACATAAACAAAAAAATAATACTTTATTCTGGCAATCTCCGACTCTGGAAGCGAAGCATCATCCACGGGGAAAGAAGCCTGCCTCATATCCGAAACATAGACTAGCTCAGAGCATGGCTCACACGCCGCTGGAACGAGCCGCATTTATCTACGCTTCAATAGTGTTTTATTTGTCAGATAGGAAACATGCTGACACACACACACACACACACACACACACACACACACACACACACACACACACACACACACACACGCACACATACATACACATACACACACACACACACCATCACTTCATAGTGTGTGACTTCACTACAACATATTCTCCGTATCGAGTAAAAGTCCAGCTTTGGAAACATAACTTATAATCAGCAAATTGTTGTAGAAGTATTAAAAGGTACCGATGCAGAAAAATCATAAAATATCAATAAATCAAAGTCTCTTATGGATAGTTGATTATTGACACAGCTGTTCGTGTACACACTGTTGCTTAATTTAATTTCTAAATATTTTATAAACTTCAGTTTTTATGCCAAACCCGTAATCAAGGCTTTAAAAATAAATGCCAGATCAGATCAATATTAGGGTTGGATTATAAAGTCAAGTGGCATGAAAAACTACTCAAGGTACTATTAAGTACTATATTATTATAGTATTATATCATCCTGTTTTTATCACTAACATGCAAGTAGCTAATTTGGAGACTTCAGAAAAATACACATTTGATTTGAAGTAACATAAGATAAGATTTACTTTATTAATCCCAATTTGGAAACGTTTGTTGTTGCAGCCGCATAAACCAAAACAAGGCATTGCACATAAGAGAAAATAAAGAGTAGAAATAAACAATTCTGAAATAGAAACATCTCAAAATGGAAATAAAGCCGCATTAGAGAAAGAAAAACATACAGATGACCATGAAGATACTGACAAATAAAAACACTATTGAAGGGCCAGTTTTCTGTTAACACAATATGAGCAGGATATTATTTACATCAAGTGTGCTTGGAATGGAATAAAGCAACGTTCTGCATCAAAGCACAATTAATTATAAGCATATTTGTGTTTAATATGTAAAAAGGAACTAGAAGCTATGAGTGTGAAATATGTAGTGGAGGTAAAAGTATGATATTTGCTTTTGGCGAAGAAATGAAATGGAGATACAATGATGTCAAGTTGACCTAACAACATCACCACTGTTTCCCCAGAGCTTTATTCTTGTCATATTCTGATTTGTATCCCAGTTATTCAAGGCTTTGTATTCAACAGCTCTTTAATGGATGGATCATCAATCACGCTGCATCATATCCATCATGAGTTCGACCACACTGACTCACTGAAGTCTGCTTTTTAATAAAAGTCTAATATTGACTTGATATATTGGTTTGTTGTTCCCTCGATGAAAGGAGAAAACATATTGAAAACAACCTCTCAGTGTTTGTGATGCAAGATGAGAAGAGGCAGAGGAAGGAGTACAAATATCCTTTACTTACGGAAAAGAAGAAATAATATGGTTTTAAAATACTCCATTACAAGTGAAAGTCCTGTATTGTAAATGTTATTATGTAGCAGGACAGAAGTAGTATCAGCAAAGTATAGTTAAGGTATTAAAAGAAAAGTACTCAGTATGCACAATGGCTCTTTTCACATTACTGAGGATTTGCATTATTGGGTGTTTATCACCAACACAAACAAGCCATATGGTTTTATTGTTTGTCAAAGTTGAGCCAATTTTACTTTCCTTTTTTAAATTCCTGGCTCGGATTATCGTTAACAACATGTTCAAATCTCTTCAGCTTGTGTTGACCACAGACCTTATTAAAGGCATGTAACTTCATATTTGAAAAAACATTGACTTCCATACAAGAGGCGCATTCACACCGCAGTACTTTTCCCACAAAGGTTCATGAGAACTTAGTTCATGAGAACTCTTTTGTCGCGTTCACACCAAAAAGAGCCGGAACTAAAATTAGTTCATGAGAACCTTTTTACCCCCACGAAAGTCCCTGCTAGAGAGCAGGGACTTTCGTGCGGCTCTCTTGTGAGAAAAAAGCTATATTTCTGATTGGCTGGGCGGATTGCAAACCACGCCCCGTAAAACTCCCAAAAAGTTTTGTGAAGCCGCCATTTTATTATCCTCGCATTAGCATTATTAGCATTAGCATTAGCCCAGCGCACAAACGCAGAGAGACTAACTTATGGCAACACAAAATAAAACATGGGAGCGGTGGAGATGAGGAGGTGTCGGCGTTCTGGCGATTTACTCGGAAGGCTTCAGTAGAAGCTGCTGGGACTCCCAGCAGCTTCTACTGAAGCCTTCCCCAACTCCGGGGACTTACGGCCGGGGACTCCGGGTGGCAGTATACGCCGTGAAGTGGTTTGCGACCTGCCAGTAAACCCAAAGCAGAAGAAGAAGAAGTGACGTCAGCGGCTTCATTTTCCTAATCCTCCCCCAGGAACTTATTCCGGTGTGAACGCGATCTGTACTTAGTTCATGAGAACTAAAGAGTTCTCATGAACTAAGTTCTCATGAACCTTTGTGGGAAAAGTACTGCGGTGTGAATGCGCCTATTGGAACATAAAATGCTCAAATACTCATTTCTGGGTCTTATACTCATTCGTGCACCACACCATAGGACAAATACAAAACAACATATTGCAAAAGAGTGGGATAAGAAGAGTGGGAGAGAAGAAGAAGAAAATGGGAAAGATAACAAGACAGAAATTGTGAGCGAGGGGCAGCATTGCATGCCTAATGGAGAGTATAGAGTGTATTGATCCACTCAGCTTCATTTGGTCATTCAATTATTCGGTCATTTGGCTGATGTTGTTTCCCCCTGCGAGTATCCTCAGGTAAAGCTCAGAAGCAGCATGGGTCTGCTCACTGGAGAAATGGAAAGCTTTAGCAGCTTGAGATGTGTCTTTATACTCCAGTCCCCAAATTGCTCCAATTTAGAGCTTGTCACATTTTCTCTGCTTCAAACATTTTTCATTTGTGTCTCCCATTTTTGGGCTTCTCGCACTCATGTTACTGGAAAATGAGCAAGCATCAGTGGTGAATGGAAAATATGGAGATCAAACTCCAGCCCAGAATCCAGTAAATAAAAGCTTTCTAATCCCGCCCTTTCCCAAAACTACAGCTGCACTGTAAAAAGAAAAACACTTACATTTACATTCTCTTCATCACCATGAACACACACTGTATTTTAATCGGTCCTGCTGCCACTAATACTAAAAAAAACAATTGTTTATGACTGAAAATAGTGCCCAACAAATGCAGTATTTCCTTTAATTAACGTTTGCTAAAAGTGATTATTTTTGTCATCTGAGACAGACTACTGGATTGTTGTCTTGTCGTGGTAAACGTTGACAGGGGACATATTTGTTTGTTGTCAGTGTCTTGTTTCAATAACACCTGTTAATATGGACCAAACTCTCATGATCCCCGTTTTTTGTTCATATATTCTTATTTTGAAGTTCTCAAACAACTTCCTGTCTTTTCCTGTCTATTTGTGATGTGAGGGGTTTAATCGGACCCTAACCCAATGGCAAACCAAAAGCGGGCTTTATCAAAATAAAGAGAAGCGGGTGTTACAAATAAACACTAAATAACGCAGGAGCAGAAAAGGTCAACAAAAATTGAGGTAGCGTCTTTATCCTGTTCTTTTTATCTCTTGTCCTCCTCTTGTTGTCCAGCCCGAGATCCTTCAGTCACGACCGCAGCTCGGCCACTTTCAGCTTTTTTATGTCGGTGAGCTTCATCTTTACCGCGTGAGGATAAATCCAGCCAAATTCTTTGTGTAGTTGTGACACAAAAAAGACTCAAAGTAAACTGTTTGTAAGAGAAGATTATCCCTTTGTAACCTCCCCACATCAGGCTCTCAAGTGTAAGAGGATTCTTACAGTTCATCCTCAAAAAGTACTGCAGGGTTTATTGTGGTCAGCTCCTACTGTCAGGGGGGGGGGAAGGTAAGCAAGAAACAAATGCACAATAATTACCTTTCAAAATAAAACAGGAAACTATAAACACAAACAACTTAGATCATGACAAATTAGTAAACATATGGTTGAGGTGAATGGCATTTTTCTTTTTATGCTCCTCCAAACATTTATCAATGACATTTGAATTATTTATTTTTTATCAAATGGGTTGAGAAAGTAGTCCCAAAAACTGTAAGAATTCGAGCATCTCAAATGTGAAGATTACCTGTTTGTTCTGGTTGTCGACATTATTGTATATTTTTTTAAGTAGCTCTGGCTCTTGTTTTTAGACCAACATACGTAGTTGTTGTCAGTGTTTAGTTTCAATACAACTTGTTAATATGGACCATCTAAACCAGGGGTGGGGAACCTTTTTCCTCTCAAGGGCCATTTCAATTTTTTCAACATCCTCCGAGGGCCGTACAAATGATTGACCTCTGCTTAAAAAAACTAAAATCACAGCCCATTCATTTGGCCTTTCTTTCATGCTGTGCAAAGAAAAAGCAACCTCTGAATAATCCAGATATCTCACCATGATGACGCACGTGCACGGTTGTGGCATGAACACCAAAACAGAAAGATATGGACACAAGATGTGTGCAAATGTATTTAGTTTCCTATCCATGTGAACATGATTTAAGTGGGGGGGGACCTAACCTCCTCTAGGGGGTCCGGGGGGCATGCTCCCCGGGAAGATTTTTTTTTTAAATGTTGAAGTTAAAAGCATCAATCTGGTGCACTTTGAGAGCAACATTAGGAGCTCTATGGAGACATCTCTCAACACCCAGATGAAACAGAACTGTAAACAGATTTACTTTTTCTTTATGGATATTTTAAAAATCACTCTCCTTTCAAACTGTGTTCTTGTTTATTAATAACAACTTTTTTTACTGTCATATAGTATTTTATACCTGTTTACTTTATTCTCTTATTTTTTTATAATAATGATCATAAAGATGTGCCTTTACCTCACTGTTGGAGAAAAAGCTTCTGATATTCGTTAGCATAGCTAGCTAACCAGATGCTAATAACAACAAAGTTATTGACTGTGTGATCAGTATGAGAGTCATGAACAGATCGCCACTGGGCTTTCAGCTAAAGACACAGCCACGCAAAAACTGTGGCATGTGTACGGCTCCTTATCGGTACTGCAATTTTTGGAAGTGCTGGAGCGGCGTTCTGGTGCTCTCCATCAGAACTGCACCCCTGTCAGACAAGACATATACCACGTGATGACACGTTAGGCTCGTGTTGTGTTCAAGGACCCTGACCTTGGCCAGGAAAAACAGGCACTCGCTTGTTTAATTTTTTTGCGGTCTAGATTTCTTTCATTTTCTTCTTTTTTGCGTGTGTCTATAAATTACCTCGAGGGCCGTACCAAATGGTCAATGGGGCCGGAGGTTCCCCACCCCTGATCTAAACTGTCATGATCCCCGTTTTTTGTTTATTTAGTTTTTAGTCTATGTACTGTTTTATTTTGAAGTTCTCAATGTCATGTATTTTATTACTTCCTGTCTTTGTTTATTTTCCCGCCTTTTTTGATTGTTGTCCTGGCCTTATTGGTTGCATCTGTTCCCCAGCAGCCCTGCAACCACGCTTCATCCCCTCCTTAGCTCAGCTTGTATTTAAGTCCTGGTTTCTGGTTGTTCTTGGTTGAATTCTCGTCTGTTATATATCAGGATGGCAGAGATGGTAAAAGTACACACATCCTTTACTCGAGTTGAAGTACAGATACTCGTGTTTAAAAATACTCTTGTAAAAGTAGAAGTACTGACTAAACTTCTTTACTCAAGTAAAAGCAAAGAGGCTTTGAAATGTACTTCAGTAAAAAGTACCCATAACTAGCAGCTGTTTTAAAGAGTACCTGACCTCCCTTTATATTAATAGAACAATAATGTCATTGTTAGCTAATGAATGTTTCCATGCTGAACAACGGCAACATGACAACGTTTCCATTGGTCCCTCTTCTTTAGAGAAGACCAGGAAATGATGGATACACGGATCGTGTTCAAATCAATAGGCACGCAATGACTCTAAAGAATAATGATCACGCCACCAAACACACATTCAGACTAAAGGAACCAGCTGTTTGGAAAATGAGAGAAGTAGAAAGTACAGGTATTTGTGTTCAACATGTAAGAAGTAGAAAGTACAGGTATTTGGGTTCAACATGTGAGAAGTAGAAAGTACAGGTATTTGTGTTCAACATGTAAGAAGTAGAAAGTACAGGTATTTGGGTTCAACATGTAAGAAGTAGAAAGTACAGGTATTTGTGTTCAACATGTGAGAAGTAGAAAGTACAGGTATTTGTGTTCAACATGTAAGAAGTAGAAAGTACAGGTATTTGAGTTCAACATGTAAGAAGTAGAAAGTACAGGTATTTGTGTTCAACATGTGAGAAGTAGAAAGTACAGGTATTTGTGTTCAACATGTGAGAAGTAGAAAGTACAGGTATTTGGGTTCAACATGTAAGAAGTAGAAAGTACAGGTATTTGAGTTCAACATGTAAGAAGTAGAAAGTACAGGTATTTGTGTTCAACATGTGAGAAGTAGAAAGTACAGGTATTTGTGTTCAACATGTGAGAAGTAGAAAGTACAGGTATTTGAGTTCAACATGTAAGAAGTAGAAAGTACAGGTATTTGTGTTCAACATGTAAGAAGTAGAAAGTACAGGTATTTGTGTTCAACATGTAAGAAGTAGAAAGTACAGGTATTTGAGTTCAACATGTAAGAAGTAGAAAGTACAGGTATTTGTGTTCAACATGTAAGAAGTAGAAAGTACAGGTATTTGTGTTCAACATGTAAGAAGTAGAAAGTACAGGTATTTGTGTTCAACATGTAAGAAGTAGAAAGTACAGGTATTTGTGTTCAACATGTAAGAAGTAGAAAGTACAGGTATTTGTGTTCAACATGTAAGAAGTAGAAAGTACAGGTATTTGTGTTCAACATGTAAGAAGTAGAAAGTACAGGTATTTGTGTTCAACATGTAAGAAGTAGAAAGTACAGGTATTTGTGTTCAACATGTAAGAAGTAGAAAGTACAGGTATTTGGGTTCAACATGTAAGAAGTAGAAAGTACAGGTATTTGAGTTCAACATGTAAGAAGTAGAAAGTACAGGTATTTGTGTTCAACATGTAAGAAGTAGAAAGTACAGGTATTTGGGTTCAACATGTAAGAAGTAGAAAGTACAGGTATTTGAGTTCAACATGTGAGAAGTAGAAAGTACAGGTATTTGTGTTCAACATGTAAGAAGTAGAAAGTACAGGTATTTGTGTTCAACATGTAAGAAGTAGAAAGTACAGGTATTTGGGTTCAACATGTAAGAAGTAGAAAGTACAGGTATTTGTGTTCAACATGTAAGAAGTAGAAAGTACAGGTATTTGTGTTCAACATGTAAGAAGTAGAAAGTACAGGTATTTGGGTTCAACATGTAAGAAGTAGAAAGTACAGGTATTTGTGTTCAACATGTAAGAAGTAGAAAGTACAGGTATTTGAGTTCAACATGTAAGAAGTAGAAAGTACAGGTATTTGTGTTCAACATGTAAGAAGTAAAAGTAAAAAGTTGTCAGAAAAATAAGTAGTGGAGTAAAGTACTGATACCAGAAAAATGTACTTAAGTACAGTAACGAAGTACTTGTACTCCACTACTTCCCACCTCTGCAGGACGGTCTGTAATCTTAATTGTTATCTGCATCATACCATGCTTTGCTTTAAAAGCAGAACTCAACTTAATGATGCCGTCTCCAACTTTCCCTTTTCCCCCAAACACTGCCTCACTCCTTTGACCTTGAAGACGCATGCTATCGCAGCGGTTAGCTCGATCCTGTTGTCATTTGTCATTATCTTCACATTAGTCCTGGGAGATTTGTGGACTGACCCCTCGTCAAATCATTTACTGCAATGAATCAATTTATCCTGACACACGCAGTGTATTAATGAGTCGGCTTGGCTGGCTTAATGGCTCAATCAGTGGCAGAGGATAAAAGAGAGCTAATTACAGCGACTTAGGGGCGGTCACCGGAGAAAAATACTATCCTCTCGTAACCGAAGATCTACCACTGGTTCTGGTTTACCTTCAATTACAACCTGAGAGGAAGTCGGGGAGGGCAGGAAATACACTACACTGTGCAACAATCACTTTTATGTATTTCATATGAAAAAACGTATTTATTTCTAACATTAGTTTTAAAGAGCCCCATGAAGCTCAGATTATAACTCTAACCCTGAATGTAGGGATGAGGGAAGGAGGGATGAGGGAAGGATGAGGGATAAAGGGATGAGGGAAGGGAGGGAGAGAAGGGAGGGATAAAGGGATGAGGGAAGGAGGGATAAAGGGATGAGGGAAGGGAGGGATGACGGGAAGGAGGGGTGAAGGGTGACGGGATGAGGGAAGGGAGGGATGAGGGATGAAGGGATGAAGGAAGGGATGAAGGGAAGGAGGGATGACGGGATGAGGGAACGGAGGGATGAGGGAAGGGAGGGATGAAGGGATGAGGGAAGGAAGGGATGAGGGAAGGAAGGGACGAGGGATGAAGGGAAAGGAGGGATGAAGGGATGAGGGAAGGGAGGGATGAAGGGATGAGGGAAGGAAGGGATGAGGGATGAAGGGATGAGGGAAGGAAGGGACGAGGGATGAAGGGAAAGGAGGGATGAAGGGATGAGGGAAGGGAGGGATGAAGGGATGAGGGAAGGAAGGGATGAGAGAAGGAAGGGATGAGGGAAGGGAGGGCTGAATGGATGTAGAGGTGTATCGTTGAAGGGGGTTGATGGGTGGAGGGATGAAAGGGTGTGGCTGAGTATGAGTAGAAGGGAGAGGGCGGGCGGGTTGAGAGAATGGAGAGGGAGGGCGGGTTGAGAGAAGGGAGAGGGAGGGTGGGTTGAGAGAATGGAGAGGGAGGGTGGGTTGAGAGAATGGAGAGGGAGGGCGGGTTGAGAGAAGGGAGAGGGAGGGTGGGTTGAGAGAAGGGAGAGGGAGGGTGGGTTGAGAGAATGGAGAGGGAGGGTGGGTTGAGAGAATGGAGAGGGAGGGCGGGTTGAGAGAAGGGAGAGGGAGGGTGGGTTGAGAGAAGGGAGAGGGAGGGTGGGTTGAGAGAATGGAGAGGGAGGGTGGGTTGAGAGAATGGAGAGGGAGGGTGGGTTGAGAGAAGGGAGAGGGAGGGTGGGTTGAGAGAATGGAGAGGGAGGGTGGGTTGAGAGAATGGAGAGGGAGGGTGGGTTGAGAGAAGGGAGAGGGAGGGTGGGTTGAGAGAAGGGAGAGGGAGGGTGGGTTGAGAGAATGGAGAGGGAGGGTGGGTTGAGAGAATGGAGAGGGAGGGCGGGTTGAGAGAAGGGAGAGGGAGGGTGGGTTGAGAGAAGGGAGAGGGAGGGTGGGTTGAGAGAATGGAGAGGGAGGGTGGGTTGAGAGAATGGAGAGGGAGGGTGGGTTGAGAGAAGGGAGACAAGCGATGGATATAAATAGAGATGGCCGTGATTAGAGAAGGGGTCGAGGCGTGGCCATGCTCCTGAACAGAGGTTAACAAATTCACTTCATTTAAGGAAAAGTACCCATAACTACCAACAGTTTTATAGAGTAACTGACCTCACTTTATATTAATAGAAGGTTAAACATCTTCTACTTCAAATTGTAATTACGGCATTGTTAGCTAATGAATGTTTCAACACTGAACAATAACCACTTAGAACACAAGCAACGAAAACCTGTCCTCCCTCTCTGTGTCCTCTCATCAGTGTCTACGTCTTCTTGACACAAACAAACATGGCCGAGTTGATTGTTGGCAAGTAAACAAAGTCCTGTGGTATCACATTGGCTCGCACGATGCCCCATCACGGGCCGTTAATTCTCTGAATGATGGCGTCGTTTAGCGCCGTCCATCCATCCTCCGACCATCCGTCACTTCTCCTCCATCTGTCCGGCTCTTCCTCCATTCTTCTCCCCCTCCCTCTGTTCTCTGTCCTCTCACTTTCAAAGGTTTTATTGTCATAAGCACAAAGCTACATGTAGAAATTGCTAGATTACAAGGCATTGAGGATGTTGTACTGTTCACTCATTTTGCTATTTTTCATTTATTGTATAGAAGTGTGGGGCAACACGTATATGAGCAACATAAAGCCATTGTCAATATTACAGAAAAGGGCAGTAAGAATAATTCATAAAGCTGACTCAAGAGAACACACCAACAGACTGGTTTTTAAGTCAGGACTCTTGAAACTCAAAGACATAGCTGAGCTGCAGACATTATCAGTAATGCACAAAGCAGAATGTTACCAGCATATTTACAACAGTTGTTTGTTTTTGGATCAGACAAGGAAGACCACAGAAGGAAATTACATTTTAAGCATCCATATGCAAGGACTACTCTTAAACAAATGTGTATTTCGGTAGTTGGTGTACAATTGTGGAATTCTCAACACAAGGATCTAAAGAATTGTATATGTATTTTTCAGTTAAAGAAGTTGTATAAATTAAGAAAGATGGGACTATATGAAGCAGAATGTGAATAAGTCTATGTACTCTGGTCCTTCATGTTTTTGATGTCTTTGATGTGATGTCTCCTCTGTATTTGCGGGTCCCATTGCCATTGTTATTGTTGTTATTGTTACTATTATCATCATGCGTCGCTTTCCACCTTCTTCTCCAGTAGGACTCAGGTGAGGGTGTTGCACTTTTCTTTTCCTTATACATGTTGTTTTGTTTCTTTCCGTTAACCGTCAAGTGGGAAATAAGTATTTTTTTGTGTTTCTGTTAGTATCCTAAGATACTGTTATGTTTGGCTTTTTTTAATTATTATTATGAAGGGCAGACCATCTATTTGTATTTTGTTTTTTTTAGAAAGGGGCAGGTCACATAAGATTTTATTCTTCTCCCTGCTCCTTTTCGCTCAATGGTAGTCATGTTTTGTGGCAATTATTGTACATTTGGTTTTGCGTACCATGAGCGGGACAAATAAAAATGAAATGAAATGAAATGAAATGAAATGGTAATGCAATTCTTCTGACCTGAGCTCCTCCAATAATGCAACATATATAATAAAATACAAAAATACTAAATAAAAAGAAGTGCCTTAATGCAGTTTTTGGTAATAAATACATTATTCATGCAGCGAATTGTTCTTTTTATTTCAGTTATTAACATTTGTGGATATTTGTTTTCGCAAAAGGTTTTTTTTCAGTAACTTAAGTTGATTTACTTACATCCCTGTTATCTTTTGCCCAGGCTACAGTCAAGTTTTGGCTGCAACACTATCACACATTGCATTATCACTAGGGATGCACGATATTGGTTTTTTGAAACCGATACCGATAACTTCCTGCTTCTCAAGACCGATACCGATAACCAATAATAATATAATATATATATATATTAAATGTACCTGTAGTTTTTGCACACCTGGTGGTAAAAAAGAGACTAGTAGTGAGCAAATGACATGAGCATTACTACTATGAACAAAACAAAGCCAAGAACAGTTTTGACTCTTCAAAGTGACCATATTTATTTCCCCAAATAAAGTTCTTGCCTTTTTCAAAAGCCTCGTCGATAGGTAAAAGCCCCGGTGCCTTTGCAGCTGGCTTTGGATTCGCCGCTAGTTTAGCAGCGCAGGCGTCTTCGTACGCTTTTAACACACCATCGTAGCGATGGCGATGTTTCAGGTGACTAATCAGGTTGGAAGTATTATAGCTCGTTGCCTTGTTCCCTCCTCGTGGAACTTCTGCATTTGTGAATACAAATAGCAAGCGAACTATCTAACTCTGAAACTTTGAAATAGTCCCATACTACCGACGACATGTTTGTTTACTGTCCTGGCTTCACGGCCGCACACCATTTACGTCACAGCCAGGCATGAGTTAGGGAGCGCTGGATTTGTGAAGAACTCCCCTCTTCCTAAACCACTAATACCACAGTACTGGCAAAACGGGAGGAGCCGAGTGAAAAACAAGCGCCCCTCATCCCAATCCACACCGCAGTATTTTTTTCTTTTTTTTTACCCAAAAAATATATTGTATATTATCGGGGCTATTAATACTTTTATCGGGTTTACCGGGATGACGTCATAATTCCTAATATCGGACCGAGAATTAGTGGTGCACGATAATTATCGGCCCGATAATTATCGGTCCGATAATTATCGTGCACCACTAATTATCATCGATATATTAGTTTGGAGGGGGGTCAAAGTGCAGAGTTTGGGTTGCACAACCCAAAAAAACATTGTGACATCACAAAGTGACCAAAATCTGACCAGCTCCTTTTCAGACAGGTTTTTATAAAGATGGATCAGGAAAAGAAAAAAAGAGAGGGGGTCTTTGTTCCTGAGTGTTCAGAGTCTCTGAACACATATTTATGTAGAAAATACATGAACAAGTAGATTTAGCATATTAGGGGACTTCTCTCTTGTTTTTATTTGCATTACATTTGATATTGAGGTCATCCAAACGTAACAGAAAGTAATCAGGTTACTTTTATATTTTGATACTCAGATAAGGTTACTGATTACATTTTTGGACATGCGCCTACCGTATTGACTCGACTATAAGACAGGTATTTTTTCTTGGAAACAAATCTGAAAAAGAGGGGTCGTCTTATATTCGGGGTCTAGACTTTTCGATGTAATTACAGTCGCAACAATATATCGCGCCAAACGAGTGTTCCCCAAGCGAGACACCGTCTTAAAGTATGGTAACAGTACGCAGCAACAGGAGAAAAAGAGACCAACTCCAACAAAGTGGATCAAAAGTAGGCAAGTTAATAAACAAGAGAGGAGAAGTTTTGTTAATGGTGATCAACGAAGCAGAGTCATTAAACATCTGTCGAGCAGCAAAGAAATATGGTGTTTCTGAGTCAGTGGTCGCGTTAAGCGAATATTTTCCGTCTGTGATGGATTTTTTTTAACAAAAGTCTGAAAGCAGTCCGTCATTTTGACAGATTAGAACAAACTCAGAACAGCGCCAAAGTTTCCCCGCAGCGAGGCTCCAGTGTCATGCATGCCCGCCAAAAAGGAAATGATATCGTTTCCAAACCGTACCTTGCCGTACAAATCATTGAAATGTCTGGGAGTTTTTGCTTTATGCTTTGCGCGCTCCCGCGAGGTGCAGTGGACATGCATAACACGGCGCTAACAGTTCACGAGCGTGTGCCCCCCCCCTCCCTCCGTTGACAGTTCACAAGCCCCCCCCCCCCATCAGAGTTGTACAGACCGACAGGTAATAATGGATTTTGACGGAAATGTTACAATCCAGCTCGTCAAAATGACGGGCAGCGAAAAGTCTAGCGCAACCTCTGTTCTGAGTGTAACGTAAGAAGATGGCGAGCCCAAAAAGATCGCCTTCAAAATGTAAACGGTCAGAGAAAAGCATTCCACGCTCCGTAACGAGGCAGCTTCCCGGAAAAAAGGTATTTTTCCAAAATCAGTCTTGAAAAAGAGGGGTCGTCTTATACTCGTGTCCATACGGTAGTTATTGTAACAGATTGCATTTTTAAAGTAACCCTCCATGTTTCCTCCTCACCTCACCTTGCCTCTGATGCCTCTTTTGAAAGAACATCCAGAACATTAATCTGTTTGCAATATATATCAATATTCCAATTACTTGTATATAGACTATTCTGCACTATTATATTTCATTTCATTTACTTGCTCTTTTATCTGTTTTATTGTGCTGCACTGTGACCTCAGATGTTCATTGTCACGTAGCTATGTACACATGACAATAAAAGCCTTCAATCCTTGAATATTCTCCTCTCCATGTTTAACCCCCTCCTTCCTCCCCTGTGCATCCTTCCTTCTCCTCCTCTCTTTACTTTACTCTTCTCTAGCTGTTGGCCGAGCATCTCGTAGACGAGTAGAAAGCCCCTCAGTCTGTCTTTGTGTACAACAAGCCGTCTCCACACTAATCTCTGGCTCCACAGAGGCCTGTTAACAACACATGCCTGCATGAGTAGAGGAGATTACACTCACATTAACACTGGAGCTAAGACACAAGCTAACAGCCAGTTTCCATCCCAAAGCCTCTGTGTTCATCAGTGCTTTGTCTCAGAACGGGCTGCAGGTGAGAAGGTGTGCAAATGACACATGTTGGAAACGCTGAACGGTGCTTCGTTGGCATTAATGTTTGAAGAGTGATGAGAATGAATATTTCACTTCTTCCTTCTTTGTAGGTGTTGAACCTTAGACACTCAAGACATATCATATCAACAAAATAGAAACACAGACACAATGCTGATTGAAGAAATGATTATATTGTTGTACAACAGTATAAGAGACAGAACACTGGTGTCAAGTCCACCAAGAGGACATGTGTCTGTCTAAAGAATAACAGAATCTCACAGGTTTTAAACACTTGTTTTCAGTTTACACAGCACTACACCTTTGGTTTGGACACTATAATCACATGTTACAAGACCCTATGCTAAATAACACGGTGAAAACAGATATGTGCACATTCATGGTACAAAAGTCTCTTAAAATAAACTAAAGGACGAAACTCACGAGCATGGCTTACAACACATGATTTTATATATAGATTATTTCTACAATATCATGTCCAGTTATGACACGTATATATATTCATATATCATGGATCCTGATTCCTTGATCCTGAGTCGTGTGGTCTGGCCTGATGCTCACCTAACAATTTTTTTAATTGCTCCCACAGTAAATTAATGTTTCACTATTTTCTTTTTTGTGAATGTTGAGGAACTGAAAGGAGTTCGGATGCTAGGTCATTTCCAGTGATGACGGCCAACGCTTTAGCCGCTTTCACACCAAGTACTTTGCCGTACTTAGTTCCCAGCACTTAGTTCCCCCATGGAACTAAGAGCCGATCGCGTTCACGCCGGAATAAGTCCCTGAAGGAAGATTACGCAAATGAAGCCGCTGACGTCACTTCTTCTTCTTCTGCTTTGGGTTTACTGGCAGGCCGCAAACAACTTCACGGCGTATACTGCCACCCGGAGTCCCCGGCCGGAAGTCCCCGGAGTTGGGTAGAAGCTGCTGGGACTCCCAGCAGCTTCTACTGAAGCCTTCAGAGTAAATCGCCAGAACGCCGACACCTCCTCATCTCCACCGCTCCCATGTTTTCTTTTGTGTTGCCATAAGCCTCTGCGTTGGTGCTAATGCTAATGCTAATGATGCTAATGCCAGCAAATACAATGGCGGCTTCAAAACACTTGTCAGAGTTTTATGGGGCGTGGTTTGCAATTCGCCCAGCCAATCAGAAGTTGGTACTTTTTTTCTCCCCAGGATAGTCCCACCTCTCTAGCAGGGACTACAAATTGGGGTAACATTTCTCTGAACTAAGTTCTCTTTTTGGTGTGAACGCAAAACTCCAGGCACTATCGGAACTAATCGGGAAAAGTACTCCGGTGTGAAAGCGCCTTTTGTTTGTTTTCAAAGACGCCTCTGGTTCAAAGAGAGTACTTTTATGAGTTAGGCTGAAAAAACAAGACTCTAAGATAGAACAAAACATGTAGTTTGGGACATCAAATATCGATGTTTGTCAAAAACAAAAATGATAAGCCTTTAGCCAAGGAACCGTTTAAAGAACAGATAGGAATCAACACGCAGACGCAGACAATCTTTGAAAGGATTGCTTTTCTTTCTCAGATAATGGATTTTTCAACACTTCTGCTATTTTCTCAAAGATTTCTTTCTGTATTTATTGGAATGAAAATATGTTTCAAACCTTAGCAGCGGTATAACTTTTACAATGTATGTTTGGCTTGAACAGAGATAACAGAGAGGACCATTTAAGCATCAACAGAATTCGATGTGTCGGCTAAAAATCTATACATCTTTGGTTTGCATCTCAGCAGAGCACAGTGGCCATTTTCCTCTCATTTTCTGGAGGCTTTCCCAAGTCTGCTGTTTAACAAAAGCATAAAATCAATGATCAATCCAACCATTCCGTTTACCATTTGGTAACAGCATGCATAGGGTTTGTATTGATCAATATCCTAAACAGTTCGCTAGTCCTAAGATGGCTGACACACGAGAAACAGTTCAATCAGAGCAACTATTTCCATGCTTTCTCCATTTAATTATATCTGTCCTTTCTTAATTTGACTTAGCCACTGTTCACTTCAACCAACCAGATTTTGCTACGACATCTGAGAGCCAATCATCTTCTTGCAGAGTGTTAAGACTCGACCAGGGAATTCTGTGGTTTCAATGTAGGGAGGTAAACACCAAAGACTCCTCACGTATATCTTACATTTTCTGATTTGCAACTTGTCCAATTAGTCCTGATTGATTGATTACAAAACAACTATTTACATGGGCCGTTTCTTTGTTTCCAAGAATAAGGGACGAATCAGGAAGTGTCCCAAGACAGCTGGATGGATTTCCCAGATTTAAACCCACATCTTTCTTTAAAAGCATGGACTAGAGTTTCCCTAACCCTACCCACCTTTTCAGCAATGACTCAAATCTAGTTTTCTTTTGGTGACATTTTTAGAAAACACATAGTATGATAATCCTGCTGATAAGAGTCAGGACAGAAAACACTGCTATCCATCTCTCTGAACATAATACAAAAGAATACAGACGACATATTTTGTCATTAAGTTTGTGGGATTTGTTGGAACCAGCATGTCTGTGACTATAGGAACAAAAGACGGATATCATGTGTACAAATCTACACAAAAATGCTCATATAACTACCATTCAACATGAGAGTTTGTGTAATGTTTAATGCAGGGGTTCTGCATGTTGGAGGTAATTACCTAATGCACTCGCCCCAAGATTAATGAATGAAAAATCTAATAACTTCTAAAATATTTCAATCTCTCAGAGGGAAACCACATGATATATTCATAGAGCCCGAGGAGTGCCTCCTGATGTGATCTTAATCCACCCTGGCACGTCTCATAATGGTTTTAATGTTTATGTTGTTCCTCTCTAACTTTGTTACGCTCGGACCATCCATTACGGGACAGAGTGGGCGTGATTATTTATGCACACTTAAGCCCGAGTGTGTCAGTGTGTAATTCACTGTAAGCAGACTTCATTGGAATTGCAAATCAATGCCTCGAGCAGCACGCTTTACCTCAAGTCCCTCTGGAGCGATTCCTCCATCTCAGACACCTCCCTTCTTTCTTGTTACCCCCTTCTGGTGAAGGTGCAGCTAGTTTGAATGGCTTTGTAGACTGCAGGGTGGCTGGTGGATTTACTCCAGGTGGAACTAAAGTCTGATTTAACACTTGGTTATATTTCACATCATTCATCCAGATCTGTGAAGTAACTAAAGGGTATTAAATACATGTAGTGGAGGAAAAGTAGAAGTACTCAGATCTTGTACTTGAGGACAAGTAGAAGTACTCAGATCTTGTGCTAGAGTAAAAGTAAAAGTACTCAGATCTTGTACTTGAGTAAAAGTAGAAGTACTCAGATCTTGTACTTGAGTAAAAGTAGAAGTACTCAGGTCTTATACTTGAGGACAAGTAGAAGTACTCAGGTCTTGTACTTGAGTAAAAGTAGAAGTACTCAGATCTTGTACTTGAGTAAAAGTAGAAGTACTCAGGTCTTGTACTTGAGTAAAAGTAGAAGTACTCAGGTCTTGTACTTGAGTAAAAGTAGAAGTACTCAGATCTTGTACTTGAGTAAAAGTAGAAGTACTCAGATCTTGTGCTAGAGTAAAAGTAAAAGTACTCAGATCTTGTACTTGAGTAAAAGTAGAAGTACTCAGATCTTGTACTTGAGTAAAAGTAGAAGTACTCAGGTCTTATACTTGAGGACAAGTAGAAGTACTCAGGTCTTGTACTTGAGTAAAAGTAGAAGTACTCAGATCTTGTACTTGAGTAAAAGTAGAAGTACTCAGGTCTTGTACTTGAGTAAAAGTAGAAGTACTCAGGTCTTGTACTTGAGTAAAAGTAGAAGTACTCAGATCTTGTACTTGAGTAAAAGTAGAAGTACTCAGGTCTTGTACTTGAGTAAAAGTAGAAGTACTCAGGTCTTGTACTTGAGTAAAAGTAGAAGTACTCAGATCTTGTACTTGAGTAAAAGTAGAAGTACTCAGGTCTTGTACTTGAGTAAAAGTAGAAGTACCAGAGTGTAGGAATACTCTGTTACAGTAAAAGTCCTGCATTCAAAATGTTCCTCAAGTAAAAGTAGAAAAGTATTCTCATTAAAATATAGTGAAAGACAGTAAAAGTAGTCGTTGTGCAGATTGGTCCATTTCAGAATAATATATCTGATATGTTTTATAATGATTGATCATGAAAGTGTTCTCAAAGCTGGTAAAGGTGCAGCTAGTCTGAATGACTTTGTAGACTGCAGGGTAGCTGGTGGATTTACTCCAGGTGGAACTAAAGTCTGATTCAACACTTGATTAGATTTCACATCATTCATCCACATCTGTGAAGTAACTAAAGGTATTCAATACATGTAGTGGAGGAAAAGTAGAAGTACTCAGATCTTGTACTTGAGGAAAAGTAGAAGTACTCAGGTCTTGTACTTGAGTAAAAGTAGAAGTACTCAGATCTTGTACTTGAGTAAAAGTAGAAGTACTCAGGTCTTGTACTTGAGGAAAAGTAGAAGTACTCAGATCTTGTACTTGAGGAAAAGTAGAAGTACTCATATCTTGTACTTGAGTAAAAGTAGAAGTACTCAGGTCTTGTACTTGAGTAACAGTCGAAGTACTCAGATCTTGTACTTGAGTAAAAGTAGAAGTACTCAGGTCTTGTACTTGAGGAAAAGTAGAAGTACTCAGGTCTTGTACTTGAGGAAAAGTAGAAGTACTCAGATCTTGTACTTGAGGAAAAGTAGAAGTACTCAGATCTTGTACTTGAGGAAAAGTAGAAGTACTCAGATCTTGTACTTGAGTAACAGTAGAAGTACTCAGATCTTGTACTTGAGGAAAAGTAGAAGTACTCAGATCTTGTACTTGAGGAAAAGTAGAAGTACTCAGATCTTGTACTTGAGGAAAAGTAGAAGTACTCAGGTCTTGTACTTGAGGAAAAGTAGAAGTACTCAGATCTTGTACTTGAGGAAAAGTAGAAGTACTCAGATCTTGTACTTGAGGAAAAGTAGAAGTACTCAGATCTTGTACTTGAGTAACAGTAGAAG
The DNA here is from genome assembly GCA_028583405.1 of Pogonophryne albipinna. Lineage (NCBI taxonomy): Eukaryota > Metazoa > Chordata > Actinopteri > Perciformes > Artedidraconidae > Pogonophryne > Pogonophryne albipinna. The sequence goes on from CM053252.1 coordinate 4,191,099, forward strand.
TACTCAGATCTTGTACTTGAGGAAAAGTAGAAGTACTCAGGTCTTGTACTTGAGGAAAAGTAGAAGTACTCAGATCTTGTACTTGAGGAAAAGTAGAAGTACTCAGATCTTGTAGTTGAGTAAAAGTAGAAGTACTCAGATCTTGTACTTGAGTAAAAGTAGAAGTACCAGAGTGTAGGAATACTCTGTTACAGTAAAAGTCCTGCATTCAAAATGTTCCTCAAGTGAAAGTAGAAAAGTATTCTCATCAAAATATAGTGAAAGACAGTAAAAGTAGTCGTTGTGCAGATTGGTCCATTTCAGAATAATATATATGATATGTTTTATAATGATTGATCATGAAAGTGTTCTCAAAGCTGGTGAAGGTGCAGCTAGTTTGAATGACTTTGTAGACTGCAGGGTGGCTTGTGGATTTACTCCAGGTGGAACTAAAGTCTGATTTAACACTTGGTTAGATTTCACATCATTCATCTGTGAAGTAACTAAAGGTATTCAATACATGTAGTAGAGGGAAAGTACACCATGTACCTCTGAACTGTAGAGGTATCTGCTCAGCCTGTATTGGAGGTAGTTTGTCTTCCAGAGTCCCGTCTGGCCTGCAGTTAGCAGCTCTTGTTCCTGGGCATTTAGCCAAGGCCAGTCTGGACAGGATGAGGGGGGAGGAAACACGGAGGGTGGAGAGGGGGGAAAGGGAGTGCAAAGTTTCAATTGAAAGATTACTTGATTTTTGAAAAAAGCACCAAACGAAAATATTTTTAAAATATATTTTTACATTTAAAAAAATTGACTAGTGTTTTAAAAAATACTTATTAAAACATATATATATATATATATATATATGTTATTGTTTTAAAATGACAACTTTTTGAATAACAATATTTCCAAATATGACTTATTTTCGAAAAAATCACTTCAATTTAAAAAAAAACAACATAATTTATAAACAAAAACCCAATAAAAAAATGTAACCGTCTTGTTTTTTCAAAAATGACACAATTTTCCAAATAAATCCCTAAATCTTTCAGAAATAACAAATACTTATTTTTTTTCTAAAAGTGATTATATTTATAAAAACCTCATTTTTCTTTTGTTTCTGATATTTGTGTTTTCTGCAACAGGTGGCAGAAAGCTTGCTCTCAGATTTGTTTTTAAATTAATAAATGGGCCGAAGCCTGCGAGCTAGTTCAGGCAGTCAACTCGAGCACCAATGATACATTAACACGTGACGCACCTCGTCTCTCTTACAACCAACCAAACACATTCTCCTCAACATGCCGCTGTATTTAAGCTGCCAGGTCTTCCTGCCTCTGCCTCAGTCATGCTGCTGCTGCTGCTTCCAACCCAGCTTCCAGCTTCCAACCCAGCTTCCAGCCCAGCTCCCACCCCAGCTTCCACCCCAGCTTCCACCCCAGCTTCCACCCCAACTCCCACCCCAGCTTCCACCCCAGCTTCCACCCCAGCTTCCACCCCAGCTTCCACCCCAGCTTCCACCCCAACTCCCACCCCAGCTTCCACCCCAGCTTCCACCCCAGCTTCCACCCAACTCCCACCCCAGCTTCCACCCCAGCTTCCACCCCAGCTCCCACCCCAGCTTCCACCCCAGCTTCCACCCCAGCTTAAAATAAAGAATCACCACATTTTTCAGAAATTACTTTTAGATTTTTGTCAAGAAATACTTATTTCTTCTAGAAATAATTTCAAAGAGAAACCTCAGTTGTTTCTTATCTTTGTGTTTTCTCTCTGCGACACGTAGCATAAACGCTAGCTCTTATGTTCAGAGGACGAAGTTAAAGTCACTGCTATAGAGACATTGTGGCGGGGGGGGGGGGGGGGTGTATGATATGATAAACGGTGGGAGGGGGAGTGCAGGTTTCTTTAAGTGCTCCGCTGGCATGCGGTCTCTTGTGGTTCTGAATTGATGCAACATGGTTTCAGTTCAGATGTCCCTCTTTCCCCTCCCTCTGATCATCCTGTTATACTGGAAAGACACTTTGCTCTCACGCTGTATCTTTCCATTTCAATGCAGACTGCAGCAGAATGAGAGAGAAATAAGAGGGGGGGACGAAGGGGATGGAGGGGGCGAAGGGGAGGACGAGGGGGACGAGGGGTTGGGGTTGGGTTTAAGGACAGAAGCCAAAAGGGGAAAGAAGAGAAAAATGGAGACTTGTTTCAAACAAGACTGAAGTCAGACGAGAAGCAAAGAATAACCCGCGGAACACTGTCTGTCCCCCTTCTTACTTTCTCAACTCTGGATCTTCGTCTCCTCCCTCCCTTCCTCCCTCTCTCATCCTCACTTCCTCCCCCCTTCCTCCTCTCTTCCTCCCCTCTAACAGAGTGTATCCTTCAGGCTTCTCCTCACAGCTTCTGTATTAGAGGAACCTTTTACTGCTGCCTCGGCCGAATCAGTCACACTCGCTTCCCCTCGCTCTCTGCTTCACACACACACACACACACACACACACACACACACACACACACACACACACACACACACACACACACACACACACACACGCACACACACACACACTTTCACCCACTCTCCAGTTTCTCATCTTCTTTCTTCACACTGCATTCTCTCGGATCTTCTCCCCGTTGTTCTCCCCCCTCCTCTACCTCCACACGGTCCACCTCTCTCTCTGTGTCCTCAGCGTTTATCCCTCCCCCTTTCCTGTTGTTACCCCCTTGTTTCCTCCCTGTCTCCTCTTCCTCCCCTCCTGCCTTGCTGATTTTTTCCTGCAATTTCCTGCCATTTTCCTCCCATTCGTTCTCTCTCTGCTCCAGTATCCCTGACACTCTTTTACCCTCGTCTCTCCCCCCTTCCTCTCTGCTCCGTATCCCTCACACTATTTTACCCTCGTCTCTCCCCCCTTCCTCTCTGCTCCGTATCCCTGACACTCTTTTACCCTCGTCTCTCCCCCTTCCTCTCTGCTCCGTATCCCTGACACTCTTTTACCCTCGTCTCTCCCCCTTCCTCTCTGCATCCGTATCCCTGACACTCTTTTACCCTCGTCTCTCCCCCTTCCTCTCTGCACCGTATCCCTGACACTCTTTTACCCTCGTCTCTCCCCCCTTCCTCTCTGCACCGTATCCCTGACACTCTTTTACCCTCGTCTCTCCCCCTTCCTCTCTGCCCCGTATCCCTGACACTCTTTTACCCTCGTCTCTCCCCCTTCCTCTCTGCACCGTATCCCTGACTACTCTTTTACCCTCGTCTCTCCCCCTTCCTCTCTGCACCCGTATCCCTGACACTCTTTACCCTCGTCTCTCCCCCCTTCCTCTCTGCACCGTATCCCTGACACTCTTTTACCCTCGTCTCTCCCCCCTTCCTCTCTGCACCGTATCCCTGACACTCTTTACCCTCGTCTCTCCCCCCTTCCTCTCTGCACCGTATCCCTGACACTCTTTTACCCTCGTCTCCCCCCCTTCCTCTCTGCCCCGTATCCTGACACTCTTTTACCCTCGTCTCTCCCCCTTCCTCTCTGCCCCGTATCCCTGACACTCTTTTACCCTCGTCTCTCCCCCTTCCTCTCTGCACCGTATCCCTGACACTCTTTTACCCTCGTCTCTCCCCCTTCCTCTCTGCCCCGTATCCCTGACACTCTTTTACCCTCGTCTCTCCCCCTTCCTCTCTGCACCGGATTTTTTCCCCCCCCCCCTGACACTCTTTACCCTCGTCTCTCCCCCCCTTCCTCTCTGCCCCCGTATCCCTGACACTCTTTACCCTCGTCTCTCCCCCCTTCCTCTCTGCCCCCGTATCCCTGACCACTCTTTTACCCTCGTCTCTCCCCCCTTCCTCTCTGCCCGTATCCCTGACACTCTTTTACCCTCGTCTCTCCCCCCCTTCCTCTCTGCACCGTATCCCTGACACTCTTTACCCTCGTCTCTTCCCCCCTTCCTCTCTGCACCGTATCCCTGACCACTATTTGACCCTCGTCTCTCCCCCTTCCTCTCTGCACCGTTATCCCCTGACACTATTTGACCCCTCGTCTCTCCCCCCTTACTCTCTGCACCGTATCCCTGACCACTCTTTACCCTCTCGTCTCTCCCCCCTTCCTCTCTGCATCCGTATCCCTGACACTCTTACACCTCGTCTCTCCCCCCTTCCTCTCTGCACCGTATCCCTGACACTCTTTACCCTCGTCTCTCCCCCCTTCCTCTCTGCATCAGTATCCCTGACACTATTTGACCCTCGTCTCTCCCCCCTTCCTCTCTGCACCGTATCCCTGACACTCTTTACCCTCGTCTCTCCCCCTTCCTCTCTGCACCGTATCCCTGACACTATTTGACCCTCGTCTCTCCCCCTTCCTCTCTGCACCGTATCCCTGACACTATTTGACCCTCGTCTCTCCCCTCCTTCCTCTCTGCACCGTCTCCCTGACACTCTTTACCCTCGTCTCTCCTGCCTTCCTCTCTGCACCGTCTCCCTGACACTCTTTACCCTCGTCTCTCCTGCCTTCCTCTCTGCACCGTCCTCCCTGACACTATTTGACCCTCGTCTCTCCCCCTTACTCTCTGCTGGTATTCACTTTTTTTTCTCCCTATCAGAGAGTCAGGCCTCGGGTCCCAGAGCCAAATTAGATTTGGAGGCCGAGGCCCCGGTGTGCCCCTCCCCCTCCCCCTCCCCCCCTCCCCCCTCGTAAGATAGGCTGCATGCAGGTATAACCCGTTTATCAACCAGCACTAAAAAAAGAAAGTAGGGAGGAACGATTCACTTCCTCTCGTTCTCCCTCAAGAACATCCATAACATGCATCTGTGTGCAGCTTCCACCTGATGGATCCAGTATTTCTCATTCATAAATGAAACTGTTTTAAAAAAAGATATAAGGACACCATTTTAACAAGATGCAGGGACGACGTTGTTTAATCATAACTGCAGTGTTTGCAGTCTATTTATTTATTTGGTTTGTTATTTTATCTTTTCTTGAATATCGCTGCTATGGACACTTGCCCTCTCATTTGCACTTTGTCCATCATCTTATATATATCCTGCTTGTGTTGTTTTGTAAATGATTAGTGTTCTTGTATTTGAATGTGTGAGTTTTTGTTATACCTCGGGACTGTGGGAAACAGTATTTCAATCTTTCTGTGTGTACGAACATATTTTGAGATTGACAATAAAGTTGACTTTGAATTTCATTTACCTCTGTTTTGTATTTGTTTGTTTACCTATCTGCTTATTTGTTGTTGTTTTTCAATATCAAATGTAAGTCTTTAAGAAAAAGAAAAATATATATATGTTAATTATTTAGTTTTTGGAAAAGGGGTGGGATTAAATAAGTGTAAACTTCTTCCCACCCCTTTTCAGATGTGTAATTAACCCTCCTGTTGTCTTCGGATCATACGTTTTTTGTTTTACATTCGATTGCATCAAGGCTTCATGATATCCTTCACAGTCGACATTTGAACATATAGAATAGCTGACCACACTTTCATTGAATTTTTGGATGAGTTAGTCAACTTTGTAACACCCATGGTGTTCCCGGTCAAACATGACCGCCATTAAGAAAAGGAATTAGTAACCATCCAGATCAGATAAAACACACGCACACACACGCACGCACACACACACACACACACAACACACCACACACACACACAACTAGATGTGTCCCCCCCCTTATGTGCCCAATCCCCGAATGTGAATAACACCTGGCAAACAAACACACACACCACACACACACACACACACACACACACACACACACACACACACACACACACACTAGATGTCCCCCCCCCCTTATGTGCCCAATCCCAAATGTGAATAACACCTGGCAAACAAACACACACACACACCACACACACACACACAACAATTTGACACATTTCCCGCTCTTATGTGCCCATCCCCCCACATGGATCACACCTGGCACACGCAATACACATTCAGTGTCTGTTCTTTGTATATTTACTGCAGTTCTTCATGTGTACCAGTAGTCTGATACAATATTTACAGTTTGAAAGGGTGTTAAATGAAATGTGGTGATGATTAATGGTTTTTGTGTTAATGTAATAGCAGTTAAAACAGGACCGGTCAAATTTGACCGCGAACACCAAAGTAAGGGAAACGAAGACAATAGGAGGTTAAATAGATCATATGTTTATACATAATTTAGAATCAGTAATATTTTTGTATATCAATTTGACACTGATTAATGTTTTATTGTATAATAGTTCTCATGTTACTTGTTAGACACTTTTATCCAAAGCGACTTACATACTCAATACTGTGGACAATCCCCACAGGAGCAATTTGGGGTGAAGGGTCTCAAATCAAATATTACAATTACTTGTAATAGACTCATATAGCACTATTTCTATTCAATTGTATTTGTATTTAATTGCACTATTTTATCTGTGTTATTGTGTTGCTCTGTTGGAGGAGCCTGTGACCTCAGTTTTTCATTGATATATCTACACTGTAGCTATGTAGGAACAGTGGCGACCGTGTCTATCACAACTGGACCCCCCCCCCTCCCCGGCGTTATAATGTCCGTCTTTTCACTGAATTGTCGTCTTGAAAAGGGAACTCACAACAATTCCGCAACAACTTCATCTTCACCTGTTGCACTTGTCATTTCAACGTTAAAACAATAAAACGGCATGAATTGCTTCGTCGCATTAGATCCTCTGCCTCGAGCAGTTAACTAGCGGCCTTCTAGAACACCCTGGAACCGAGGGGAACTCTGAAAGAACACGCCCATTGGCTACAAATCAATATATGATTGGTTGATCAAACTGTCAGTCCAAACGTACGCTCTCATTCAGTGCAACGGCCAGGGCATTCGATCAAGGATGTAGAATACCTTGGTTGAAGGATATTCTACCCAGAGACCCAGAACAAGATCTGATTGGTTGCTTTCTTTTCTAACACAAACCACTGAAATGCGTAGAGCATGGTCCGAGAAGGACAAACAAATCAACGTAACACTGTAATATTACAGATCCACAACGGATACCATTCTCATTTATTCATTTTATTTACATTTTATTAAATCGATTGTTTGTTTGTTCCAGGGTATTCTCTGAACACCTTGAAGGCCCTGACGGTTCGCCACTGTGTACGAATGACTATAAAAGCCTTGAATCTTGAAGCCCTCAACTGTGTGTGTTGCATCTCGTCTTCATTTCGCTCAGATGCATGGGTTTTTTATGAGGTTAAGATTTATACTTAGTAGATAAATGTATGAAAAAGGATTTAATAATTAGCATGCTATGTTGAATATGTGATTGGTGAAATGGTTTGTTTAATCTGAATGTTAAAGAATTTCTGTTTACCTCACGTTAATCCTAATAATAATCATGTTTAAAGAGGCCTTATTGTGTTTTTTTGGGGTTTTCTCTTTTCCTGTAGTGTGTTGAATATGTTTTAGTGCATGTAAATGGTCTGCAGAGGCTAAAATCACTGTGTTTCCCATCTCTAAACTATTGGCCAATCACACCGGCTAACTAACCAATCACCTCAAAATTATGACTGTTTTAAGAAATATTAATATTCGTATTAAGTGAGGAGATAAGAAAATGCATGTGTGGTGTTGTAATAATGAAATGCAGAATATAACAGATGGTTTTTCTATTATTAAATAATCTCAGCTTTGATTTTAAGATGTATGCAATATTGATGAAGTCCACACTTAGCTTAGCATCGACAAAGCTGCTGTCATGGAGAAGTCCTCTTTATTATGAGTGCTACGTATAGTTTTCTCTGCTGCCATCATATTACAAGCTAAATGTGTGTCTAGTGGTGACCCTGTCCACTGACTCCACTCCTACAACTTCAAGAAACTGAATCATGCTTCAGCGAAATGCCTTTCCTCTGTTTTCCCCACACCTAAGCAAACAATGCAGAACATTTGGCATGCTTTAGGTCTGCCGTTAAACCCTGATGTTTACTGCCATGCAATTCATGGTAAAAAAACAACGCTGGAGCAAAGCATCAACGTTCTCATCCCTACTTCTTTTCACTTAAGACTGAGTCGGTTATTGTTTTGGAATGCATGTTACAAACCCTGCCCAATTGTGGCTCATTGTACATTGAAGGCAATCATTGTATATGTTTAAATATATAAGAATACATCATGTCTTGAGATGTAGACGTCACATTGAATCATTGTGTTCACTCTGCAGAGAAAACACTAAATGAGAGAAATTGGTCTAGAGGATGATACAAAGCTGAAAGTAATACAGAGTGCCGGAGAGCCTTACTGCATTTTAGTCCATTATATTAAGAACTGTCACCTGGCGCTTTGCATTTTGTGTTTTTATTTACATAAATAGAGACATTTTCATAATCGGTGCGTACAATTTGACCAGAATACACGACATTAAGTCTTCCAAAAAACCCACTGCTTAATATCTGTCCCCACCAAGAGAAGAGAAAGCTTTTCCTCCTGCGGCGGCCATTAAATCACAAAGGATTCCTACAAATTTCACAACAACTCTCAGCGGACCAGAATTCAAAGCAGTCACTGCCTACATCTTTTGTCATGATAATAATGTCATAATGTAATTGTGTTTGTGTTTGAATGTCACAGCACATGATACCTCTCTCTTGAATGGAGAGGACAAATTAAATACACCACAAATAGCCTTCGTGGTAGGATACAATGCAAAGTATCCACAAAGCA
>CM053252.1:4200728-4241015 GCA_028583405.1 Pogonophryne albipinna
TCACTTCTGATATCAATGGACTTTAACTTGTACTTATTAAGTATGTATTGCCCTGTCGTGACGCTACGTTTACATAGGAATAGGATCTGAATAATGCATTGTACATGCTGTCACTCCTCAAACTGTGAAAGGAAATTAATTTAAGAGAACAAATTGTGCATTTATTCAAATGAGATTGAATTAGTTTGAATAAGAGCAGTGAACCACGTCCATGTGTGTGTGTGTGTGTGTTGTGTGTGTGTGTGTGTGTGTGTGTGTGTGTATGTGTGTTTGTGTGTGTCCAGAGTTCCTGCTAATGTTGGGTAAAAGCAGCGAGGCTGGCAGTGAAACGAGGAAGTGAGTGTTTTCCTCACGGTTCACGGGGGAGTCAAACAGAAAGGGAGGTGTAGATGAAATTAATTGGAGCAGGGGAGGTAGGTGTGTGTGGGGGTAGAAAAACATACAGAAAGCGTTGCTGCAGGAGTGGAAATTGTCTCGATGCTCACTGACCGTGAAGTTTGAGGAGTGTCATTCTGCCCCTGTTCACTTAAGGACAATGAGAAGAAGCACGCACGACTGAAACAGATTAAAGTGAGAGGAAACTTTGTGAAGAGAGAGACTTCATTCAGTCTCCAAAGGTGTCAGGAACAGAGACAAATGAAAATATTGACGTTAGAATAGACCTGTGGAAATCAATATGAAGTCAATTCTGATAATCAGAGTTAATTTCCAAGTGGTGAGTGAATATGAAGACATGCTGGTGTAACACTTTCACATTTGTGTTACGGTAGAGTGAAGCAAGCAGGACCCACATGCAGATAATACCTTTATTTCAAGGCTAAAAATTAAACTGACAAACAGAACACTCCCCGGTGAACTCAGTCACCAACAAAAGACGAACCAACACTGAACACAGGAAGAGACAGACTAAATACAGGGAGGGGTAATCACAAGACGAGAAACTAGGGCCACCAGGGTGGGTGGAGGGGGTCCGGAGGAGGGACACAAAACTAGGGCCACCAGGGTGGGTGGAGGGGGTCTGGAGGACGGGTTTTGGGCTGACAGCCCAGGAGCACAGCGGAGGGCCCGGGGGCAAGGCAGAAGCCGAGAAGGGGGACTCCGGCGGACGGCCAGGGGGCAAGGCAGAGTCCATGGTGGGGGTCTCGGGCGGACGGCCCGGGGGCAAGGCAGAGTCCATGGTGGTGGTCTCGGCGGACGTCCCGGGGGAAAGGCAGAGTCCATGGAGGGGCGAAGACCACAGCGGGCGAACTCAGGGGGCCGTGCTCGTGGACGAAGACCGCGGGTCTCAGGGGGCCGGGCTCGAGGGCGAAGACCGCGGCACTCAGGGGCCGGGCTCGAAGGCGAAGACCAAGGCTCCCAGGGGGCCAGGCTCGAAGGCGAAGACCGCGGCACTCAGGGGGCCGGGTTCGAAGGCGAAACAGGCAGCAACGGAACAACTCCGGAGGACGCGCAGGCAGGCGCTGACGGGACAGCTCCGGAGCCGGGCAGGAACCGGAGCCGGTGGGACAGGCTTCGGCAGGATCCCCCACGGAAGAGGACCAGGAGTTGGCAGGACCCCCGGCGAGGCATGTGGCGGCGGGACCTCCAAAGGAACAGGACATAGGGTTGGCAGGACCCCCGGCAGAAGAGTAGTCGGCGGGGCCTCCAACGGGACAGGACATGGAACTGGCAGGACCCCCAGCAGAACCTCCAACGGCAGAGGACATAGGGTTGGCAGCAGAGTTCCCGTTAGCCGGTAATTACCGGACTACGACCGGTAAAATATGCTGAAGACCGGCAAATCTAAATCTCTTCGGTCAAAGTGTCCGTTCAAAATAATTTCCCCTTAGCAACTTGCGCCATTTATGTGACAGACAAGAATAGTCAATTCTAATGTCTAACACGTAATGTGGAGAAAGAGATGTCCTGTATGGGTTGATTGTGCGTTGATCTGTTGGTAATGCCTCGGGGTTCCGGTGGGCATGTAAACAAATGCATAATGCTGCGCTATACTTTGCGGCCTCACCCGGTTGCATAGCGACGCTCAGCGCCATATAGACTGAGAGTTACGTCATCTCCGTTCACTCCAATGGACCACTTTTTTACAGCAATGGCGGATCGTGGAGCCTCTCAATCGTTCCCCGGAAGTTAGCGCCAAGGCTAGCAGAGCTGTAGAGTTGCAGCATAATAGACCGTTCGTGACGGACTTTTAAAGGTAAGAAGAAGTTTAAAGATTTATATTGTGGATATTATCAGTACATCTGATTCAAATGAACATGTGTATTAAAGGATGTCAGTGGATTATCCCTAAATTAGTAGATTTAGGGAACGTTTACAGATAACAGATTAAGCTAGGATACCGAATCAAGTTAGCAACACACATTGAACAGCCTTTTAATTGTAAATTCCGTTCTCTTAATGTCATTTCGTCCAACGTTGTTGAATTAGAGAAGAGGGGCTTCTAAACGGGATTGTATGCGGGGGTGGAGGGAGTTAAATATTAGATAAATATAACTTTGGTGCGTGTAAGAGTGAGTGTTTTTAGCAGAGCCATATTGTGTCCTTGTGATTATGTTGATTATTACCTGTCTGTATAATGTTGCAGCTCAGCTGATTTTGGATTGATGGCAAAGGGAGAGGGACTTAAGTGAGAGTGAAAACACAAGGTAAGTTTAATACTACTGTTTTATATAAGTAAACACCTTATCTCCCCAAGGCAATTTCCCATCCAATAGGTGTGCTATATAGGTGTGTATAACCCTTTCTCCTGTCTGTTACTCCCTCTTTCAGCACAAGAACCAGAGGGGGATTCAATGGAGCTTGACTACCTGCACTGAGACCCTCACCCTGCACCCTGAGTCTCAACTCTGTGTTTTTCAAGCCTTTCCCTGTTTTTTTGTATTAAACAAAACATTAAGCTTTCCCAATGGTGTGGTTTTCGTTTTGTGAAAAAGTGCAAATGCAGTGTTTGTATATAATTACATCACATATTTTTTTGCTGTTGGTCGTGAAATTGCTCCTGCTTCCTCCGCTCTGTGTCAGTGGGGAAGCCGTACATTCATACTCCTTTCTCTGAGCGATTGGAGCATCCCCAGGCAGCACAGCAAACCATGGTGGCGACTAGGAGGCAGCACAGCAAACCATGGTGGAGACTAGGAGGCAGCACAGCAAACCAGGACAACACGGAGGAAAAGGCACAGACAAACTGCATGATATGCTATTCAATGTTTATTGAATTCCATGTATTTGCAATGAATGTTCCTAAAACAACACATTTAACATCATCATCATCATCATGCTGCTGCTGCTAGTCCTTTGACCTGTCGGTCTCCTGTCCTTTCTGAAAGCCATAAAGATGACATTAGTCATTTAGATAACTTGTGTCCTCAATTACCATGGGATTACTGAAACTACCATGAATTTAAGAAAATGGTAGAAATGAATCTAATCTGAATTTTAAAGCATTACTTTAGATCCCCTCCCTCTAAATATATCAATACACATTAGAAAGTGATGCTCCTGACTACCATACAAGTTTAAGAAGATAATATTGGTTTTAAAGAATTCAAAGCTATAAATAAACAGCAACAGGCTCTTTAACCAAGGCACTGTTAGCCTAACATGTAAACTAGTTGTTCACACTAATCCTAATATTATCACTTAATATTAGCAAATTCTATTTTATTTTTTAAAACTTATTGATGTAAATACATACACATATCGATTTGTTGTATAAATATTGCAAATCAAAACCTTTATTCACTAATAATTACCAAAAATCGTAGTTCTATCTCGTGTTATCAATGCATTCACATTGCCCGCCATGAACTTCCGGGGAACGATCCTCGTCTACATGAACCACGTGACGATAACCGTTTTTGGACTTCCGTTGTCGTAACTCTTCTATCTATATGGCGCTGGTGACGCTTATTGTTTAGGTGTCTTTTAATAAGCAGGTAGTCATATCTTTAGCTAGAACAGGGGTCTCCAACACGTCGATCGCGAGCTACCGGTATCTCGCGGGCAGCTTTTCAGTAGCTCGCCGCTCGATTATCGATTATAGCGTAGTAACGTTGCTTCTTGATTTTTCATTGTTTTTATTTTAGAATTTTTTCTGTCACACAAATATAAAATTGGTCCGTGACGCAGAGATCAAGGAACAGACGTGACAGCGGCACAGCGACACCACACATGGAGCAGTCTGCTTTCTCCAGCAGCACCAGTCCAGAACCAACGGCAGAATGACCCGCTCTGAATCAGGCCGTGTCGCTGCGGCTCAGAGACACACAGGGAGGGATTTGTGTTTTTGAAAAACACTCGTTATCGTAATGTCAGGTTTTTGGTGGATTCAATCAAGTCTTGGATTGCAGAGTATGAAAGTCCTCTTGCTATTTTCAGACGATAAATACGTGTGTAAAGTTTGTGAAGGCAGGAGGAAAGCTTCCGCGATCACCGTCTCCTCTCCGTTCCTCCAAACCCCGCCCCCTCCTGAAAATAATGAGTGACAGGCTGATAGTGACCCGATAGAAACTTTATTAATCACTTAATCACTGAGATATAATGAAGCTAACTTAATCTCATACATTCATGGGATTTATGTAACAGTGAGACAGAGAATGTGAGTGTGCACCCACATGCAGTATTTTTGTTTTTATAATGCTGTTGTAAATACTCCTGTTGTCTGCTGTGTTCAGACTCAAGTCCTGTGTGTGATGCCACATTCAGGACATTCAGTGTCCTTTCTTTAAACAGAAGACCGTAGCTAGAAGCTGAAGCTAGAATGCAGAAGCATTATTTTTTGTTTTTGAGGATGGAACAATTTCACACACAGATATAGGGAGGCTAGACCTATACAATTCATTTATTTTGGTTTATAATTTAATGTCAAGACGAAGAAGAAGAAAATATGGCTTCACTGTTCAGTGTCAATCCTGTGGAGATGGAGGTTATAAATCTCCAAAATCATGTTCAGCTTAAGTCTCAGCAAAACTCACAACATTTCTGGAGCCTTAGAACCAGAAAACGATAAGATCATTCACCAAGCAGCACTGAACATGTCTGCTTTATTTGGTTCTGTTCTACAAACCTTTGTGAAGCAGCTTTTCCTGACATGAATGAAATCTAAATACAGAACAGGACTGACTGATGAACATTTAAATGACTCTATTAGAGTGAACCTAAGTGGGTCCAGCAGACCCCTCTATGGTGGACTCCATGCAGCGCAGTCATCTCACTGACTGTAAAAAAGAGTGAATGCACTTATTTTACACATGTGCCATAAGATGCTTGCAAGGTGGTGATTAAGGCGATGTATTTACTATGTTGTCCATATTAATATGTGAGACATTTTCATTTTCTTGGACCTTGATGTGAAGTTAAGATTTGTGATAAACTTTAGGTATTTGCAATTTCACACGTGTACAAAAGTAGCTTAATTCAACTGATGAGTGCTATGTGAATAAATGTAAGCGATGTGATGCAAGTAGCTCTTGGCCACTTTCATTTTTTCAAAGTAGCTCTCAGGTGGAGAAAGGTTGGAGACCCCTGATCTAGAACTATCTGGATCTGATCGATATGGACATAAACGCGAGTCTAATCTGACGGGAGAGAGAGATCAGCTGCTGCTGACGAGTCAACACGCAGCTCTGCATGATCACATGCAGCGGTGAGCGGACAAAACACACTTCAGGTTAGAATATCACACGTAGCTATTTTAATGACCTCTCAAACTACCGTAACTAGTTATAGATATGTTTAGTTTCACTGTCGGGTCACTCATTACTGATCCGCGAGCTGCATGATACTGACGGGCTGTCAGGAGAGGGAGAGAGCGCTCCGTTTATTATTCCCGTGTTATTGTAAGTTACTGTTCACTTTTGAATAATGTAGTTAATCTACTATAATTAGTTTGTTTAATATCGAATCCTATCAATTTGTTTTAAAGCACAATTAATAACAAAGAAGACCTTTGACCGGCTCTTTTCTCATTTTGTCCGGAAGATTTAAACTTTAACGGACATGTTGACCGGCGAAAAAATATTCTAACGGGAACTCTGGTTGGCAGGACCCCCGGCAGAAGAGTAGTCGGCGGGGCCTCCAACGGCACAGGACACAGGGTTGGCAGGACCCCCGGCAGAAGAGCAGTCGGCGGGACCCCAACGGGACAGGACATGGAGCTGGCAGGACCCCCAGCGGAACCTCCAACGGCACAGGACACAGGGTTGGCAGGACCCCCGGCAGAAGAGCAGTCGGTGGGACACCCAACGGGACAGGACATGGAGCTGGCAGGACCCCTGGCAGAAGAGTAGTCGGTGGGGCCTCCAACGGCACAGGACACAGGGTTGGCAGGACCCCCGGCAGAAGAGCAGTCGGCGGGACCCCCAACAGGACATGACATGGAGTTGGCAGGACCCCTGGCAGAAGAGTAGTCGGCGGGACCCCCAACGGGACAGGACACGGGGTTGGCAGGACCCCTGGTAGAAGAGTAGTCGGTGGGACCTCCAACGGCACAGGACATAGGATTGGCAGGAGCGCAGTCGGCGGAACCTCCAACGGCACAGGACATAGGGTTGGGAGGACCTCCGGCAGAAGAGTAGTCGGCGGGGCCCCAACGGGACAGGACATGGAGTAGGCAGGACCCCCAGCGGAACCTCCAACGGCACTTCAGTAGGGTCTTGAGTAGGGACTTGAGTTGGGGCTTGAGAGAGGACTCGAGAGGGAACTCGAGAGGTGACTAGAAAGGGGACCCGAGAGGTGACTTGAGAGGGGACTCGAGAGGGAACTCGAGAGGGAACTCGAGAGGGGACTCGAGAGGGGACTCGAGGGGGACTCGAGAGGGGACTCGAGAGGGGACTCGAGAGGAGACTTGAGAGCTGACTTGAGAGGTGACTTGAGAGGTAACTTGAGAGGGGACTGGAGAGGAGACTGGAGAGGAGACTCGAGAGGGAACTCGAGAGGTGACTAGAAAGGGGACTTGAGAGGAAACTGGAAAGGGGATTCGAGAAGGGACTAGAGAAGGGACTAGAGAAGGGACCAGAGAAGGGACTAGAGGAGGGACTTGAGAAGGGAATTGAGTAGGGACTAGAGAAGGGACCAGAGAAGGGACCAGAGGAGGGACTAGGGAAGGGACAATGGCTGCTGGGGCCAGAACTGGGTCTGGAACCATGGCATGCTGGGGCCAGAACTGGGGCCGGAACCATGGCTGCTGGGGCCAGAACTGGGTCTGGAACCATGGCTCTTGGGGCTCGGGCTGCTAGCCTGGACTTGCGACTCCTTCTTTTAGGAGCCGTTTGGAGGCTCCGTGGACCTCCAAAAGCCAGACGAGTTCCAGAGAACGGCTCATGGACAGGAGCAGGAACTGGGGCAGAAGCAAGGGTTGACTCCAAACGGAACACACCGAGGCGTGTGGTGTCATATTGGGAATTGGGAGGCAGGGAGCTAGCATGGCTGGGGCAAGCAGGCCGGGAATCACACAACGAGAGGAAATTCAAAATCCAGCCAGGTAAGAATTTCACCAAGCCTGGTTTCTCCGTAGCCATCTGGCGCGTCTCTGCCAGAGCAGCCTCTCGCTGCTGAACCCCGGACGCTCCCCTCCATCGATCAGAGCAGTAAGCCAAAGAAAAGGAAAAATCCAATAATTCCTGCTCAAATGGATCTGCTGGGCCCATATCTGGTTGGTTCGTTCTGTTACGGTAGAGTGAAGCAAGCAGGACCCAAATGCAGATAATACTGATAATACCTTTATTTCAAGGCTAAAAATTAAACTCGGACAAACAGAACACTCCCCGGTGAACTCAGTCACCAACAAAAGACGAACCAACCCTGAACACAGGAAGAGACAAGACTAAATACAGGGAGGGGTAATCACAAGACGAGAAACAGCCGGGCAGGGGAGGAGAAACACAAGGGCCACAGGTGAACACAATCAGACAACTAGACACACCAGGGAAACTAACGACAGGGAGGAAAACACAGGGAGAAGGACCAGACAAGAAACAAGGAGGAAAACATGACAGGGAGAACAGCAAAACACCCAAACCTAGACATAAAAACGTGACAACATGAATATCGTGACAATTTTAGATCAATAATCACTTGATCTAAAACACATAATGGCTTTTCTTTGGACTCTTGGACATTAATTTATTTCATGCTTTTGTTAACCAGCTGTAGTTCCTGTACACATACTGTATAGTGGCGACACACTTCACTTAAACCCCTGATTTATGGCCGAAAAACACAAGTTACCTGCAAAACAAAAGACAAAAAGATGCATTTCAACTCACGGCAAAGACCACAGCGAACTATGACTTATGTGTTTTGCGCACATGAGGGGAATAACGGTCTGTAACACAAGCGGAGGAAGCATGTACTCATTTAAGAAGTGAACCAGAAAACGTTGGCTGATTTATTCTAATCAATCAATCAAAATTGGGAAATGAGGTTTATGTTCAGATCGCCTCTTGGCAGTTCTCAAAGTCCCAACAGAGCAGGACACTTGGTGTTTCTGGATCTTCAGACCCTGAAACAGGGATCCGGTCGATCAGCAAACCAAGTCTCGGCCACTTTGAGAGAAATCTAAGGCGCTGAACTCTGGCTGCATAATGAAAAAAACATTAGTCTGTCTGGTTCTGTTCGACTGCTGCCTGTTGGTCTGATTAAACAAGCAAGTGTGTGTGTAGGTGTGTGGGTGTGTGTGTGTTTGTGTGTTTGTGTGTAAGTGTGTGTAGATCTATGTGTGTGTGTGTGTGTGTGTAGGTGTAAGTGTAAGCATGTGTGTGTGAGAGAGAGTGTGCGTGTGTGTGTGCACTCACTGATGCTTTGTGAATGTGCTAATGTAATTGAAAGACAGAAGAACAATGAATGTGTGCCGTGTGTGTGTGTGTGTTAATCTTCATACAATGCAAAGTATCGGGAAGGGGGAGATGGGGAGATGGAAACAATGTGAAAGGAGAAAATGATGAAATGGAGTGATGGAGAGCGCAGAATGGGAGGAGAGGTTGTTGAGTTGTGAGTGAGTTGTGTGTGTTGAGTTGTGTGTGCGCTGTGTGTGTTGAGTTGTGTGTGCGTTGTGTGTGTTGAGTTGTGATGTGTGTGTTGTGTGCATTGTGTGTGTTGAGTTTTGATGTGTGCGTGGTGCAGTGGCGAAGCGTGTCTATCACAACTGGACCTTCTGTAGATACAAATGCCCCCCCCCCCACACGCACGCCGCAGCAGCCGCCGCAGCCGCTCTTGTCAGATTTAAATGCACAACAACGCGTACTACACTCAAGACAGACATTAACGAACCATTCATCAAAAAGTGTGTGGAAACAAAATGCAACCAGCTCAACGAGATGCATAACCAGCAAATAAAAATGTGTCTCACTCACCAATGGTCCTCACTTAAAGACGAAATCCATCCTCCTGTCCTTTTGGATGAATTTTTCGATCACCCGGTCATAAAGCTGATCACTGCTTTTCAGATCCAAAAGAAGTTGCCTTTCAATTGCCATGGAAGCTAATGCAGAGAGTCGGGATTGTCCTGTTCTGTTCCGTGCATATGTTTTTATCCGTTTGAGGGCGGAAAATGTCCTTTCCACAGATGCAGTGGTGACGGGGATCGTTACAACCAGACATATCAGTGCATATAGCTGATGCATGCTGTCACAAAGTTCTTTTCGTTGGAAAAAGAAAAGGAGGTCAGATGGGTTCTTTCCCTGAAAATCTGTCATACCATACATCACAGACAGTTCTGTTTTCAGCCGAGACAAGTCAAAGTGCGGCCCGTAGCTCTCTGTGAGGCTTGCGAATGCAGTTTCAGGGAAGTTGCTGTTAAAGCTGGTGAACTGTTGAGGGTCCAGAAGAGAAAGGAATGACAGTTTTTCGTGATCTTTAAACCGATTTTGCACCTGATTTAAAATGTTCTCAAGAATGCCATTGTGCAGCTTCTTGTAGTGTGAGCGAGAATCTCCGTGGGCTCTCCGTCCAGTTGGCAGGCCGGTGTCCTGCACAGTCTCATCATATATTTGATCAAAACGATCCCTCTGCCCTTCAATGCAAATGCAAAACTCTTCCACCCTTGTCAGACAAAACTGCATGTCGAATGACTTGTTCTGTAAGATGTCGAAGAGCACATCTGCATGCGCAAATATCTCGTTAAAAGTTGAAAGGAAAAATCCAAATTCAAAGTTGCCCAGGTTTGATAGGTAGCCATCAGCACTGAGAATGGCAGCATCATCAAATTCCTCGTGGTGTTCAACTATGTAGTCAAACAGATCCTTAAGAGCATCCTTCTTTTCAAAGACAGTGCACACCAATCTTGATGCAAAATTCCACCTGGTTGGTGCCACTCGTGGCAGTCGCTTCTGGCATATTTCATCAAGCAGCTGTGTTCGTTTTGGCGATCTAGAAAAGAACGCAGCCAGGCCAGAAAGGTGTGAGAAGAAAATTCTGCATTCTTTAATTTTAACTACACCTTGAGATAAAACCAAATTAAGGGCATGTGCATAACAGTGTATGAAAAGTGCCTGTGGGATCTTTTCCTTGACCTTGGCTTGGACTCCGTTCAGCCCCGATGCCATAACGGCAGCACCGTCATAGCACTGGGCTACAAGTTTGCCCATGCATCCATGTTCCTCCAAGAAACCAAGGGCCATGGCTGCTACATCCTCTGCCCGTTTCTTCCCTGTCACATCCTCAAATTTGACGAACCTCTCTTTTACGCCACTGTCTGTTACAAACCGAAGAACAAACGACAACTGTGCAGCATTGCTGACATCTGTTGTTTCATCCAGCATTAAAGCTACGAAGGGTGCTTTACTTATTTCTTCTTTGATGGTCTCACCCATCACTTCGGCCACAGCACTTATCAAGTCATTCTGTATTTGACTCGAGGTTCCAATGAACACCTTAGAAGTGGACAAATGGTAGTGCAAGTCTGGATCATATTCTGCTATGAATGTAAGCAGCTCCAGGTAATTACCTCGATTGGCTGATTCTCTGCTCTCATCATGGCCCCTGAAAGGTAACTCCTGTTTCCCAAGGAAAATCACACAGTGGATCAGACGTTTCAAAATATCCCGATTTTTGTTCCACCTTTTCGTTGTGAATGATCGTTTCTCTACGTCTCTGTTCGTCCAGCTGTAGATCAAGTCCTTGTGTCTCCAAAAGTCTTCATGGTGACCGTTGCCTTAAGATGCCCTGCTGTGTTTGGTGTTTTTGTGCAGCCTTGGTTAAACAGCTCAGATTATCGTAGCCTTTCCAATTCCATGCCCCCTTTTTCGGTCCAAAAAGCAAGCACTCCCAGCAGTAGAGCCTTTTGTGACTAACTGAGCCCGTAAGCCACGGGTATCTTTCCCAGTTGCTAGCCTGGAAATGGCGAACATAGCCTTTAGCAACTTGATTCAGCTCCAGATTTTCAGGCGTTGGGCGCCCTTTTTTACAATGTCCGTCTTTTCAGTGGAATTGTCGTCTTGAAAAAGGAACCGACAATAATTCCGCAACAACATCTTCTTCACCTGTTGCCATGTCACGTTAAAACGAATAAAACAGAAAATGAATTATTACGTCCCATCTATATCCTGTGTCTCGCACCTGTCAGAACTAACGGGCCTTCTAGCATACCCTGCACCGTGGGAAACTCCGAAAGAATACGCCCATTGGGCTACAAATCAATATATGATTGGTTGATCAAACTGTCAATCAGAGTGTTCGCTCTCATTCAGTTCAACGACTAGGGCCTTCTATCAAGGATACAGAATACCCACAGACGCAGAAACAGATCTGATTGGTTGCATTTCTTTTCTAAAATGCGTAGTGCAAGGTCCGAGAAGGACAAACAAATCCACGTAACACTGTTTATTACAGATCAACAACACAGATACGATTCTCATTTATAAAATGTATTTACATTTTATTACATTTTATTAAATTGTATTTATATAATTTTATCTGAGTTATCAGGGTATTCTCTGAATACCTTGAAGGCCCTGACGGTTCGCCACTGGCGTGGTATTGTAATGTACCAATGCAGCAGAGGGATCAGAACCAGAGGCGTTTTACAGAGCATGTGTTTTTGTTCATATGAAAAGTGAACGAATGAGAACGGAGAATCTACTTGGAAAGATAACATCGGTGTAAACCCTGCAGCGTGAAATGTTAAGGAGTCAATTAAAAACAGTATATGTTAGGGCGGGGCTACCGTGTGATTGACAGGTTGCTACAACAATATTGGTTTTTGAAGTTGTCCGTGTTTTTGACTCACAACTCGTGTTACGTTCCCAATTAGGCTAGGGGAACTAAAGGGAAGAAACACAACCAGATTGGTATTGGTATAATTACAAGTGATTTATTTTAAATAGCAGCGGTAAACAAAATGGCAGGCATGAAGCCAGGAACAAACAAAAGGGCCAAAAGGGCACAGGTTGACAAATAACCCAAACAAAGGAAGGACTCTTAAAAAGGAGTCTGTGTACAACAAAGAAATAACACTCACACTAAATAGGGAACTAAACAAAACCTCACTTTAACAGTGGTACAACTAACCAAATAATCTATACACAACACAGCTAAACTAAGGGCAACAGTCACAACATCAGAAGCTATACTCTAAACACTAACTAAGCTACTCTACACACTACACACGAGTTTTACCACAGTTAACAGAATTCTCTAAGAGCAAGTAGCGAGAGGCGTCTGTTCCTCAACAGAGCCTCCAGAGTGGTGATAGTCCGCAGCCTTTGTACTCCTCCCCAGCAGGTGTGCACCGGCTGTGCGCTGCGATTGGACGACGTCGATCCAATCACCATCTTCAGAGGCGGACCAGGAGATGGGCAGCCAATGATGTTGGGGCTACCACACAGCTCATTTGCATAATCACACACACACACACACACACACACACACACACACACACACACACACACACACACACACACACACACACACACACACACACACACACACACACAGCTGCAAACAATCCCAGACAGATTAAGGAGCAGACAAACAGCAACCGTAACAACTAGTCTAGTTCCACTGTTTGTTGACAGGAAGGGTTAGGGTTAGGGATGATAGCCAGGATTAGACATCCGAGGGTTAGATATGGTCGAATAACTTTTGATAGGAAGGTCGGAGCGACTCGCAGCCACGCTTCGTCTGCCATATTGTGAGGATTCCGCACCCAACGGTACCGTCCCTGAGTCCATATAACGTCGGGAAGGTTTAACATTTCAGATTTTTCTAAGTATCGTTTCTGCCTAACTAAATGGAATTTTGTGAAAAATGGATATTAGCACGTTTCAGAAGATTTGAAGATGGTTTGGTTCTGATCATGTTTGTTTTTTTCGAGCGAGTGAGTGTGTGTGAGAGTGTGTGAGTGAGTGTGTGTGTGAGTGATTGAGTGTGTTAGGTTTAGGAATAGGAATAGGAAGATGTCGTATGAATTTAAAATGTGTCACTCAAATATCATTTTATATGAATATATATATTTCTTTCTTTTCTAGAACCGGGTTAGGGTTATAAATACAAAATTACTAATTTATTTTTCTATCCGCACATTTTGTTTCTCCCTTAAAGGGGACCTATCATGCAAAATGCACCTTTGTACGTCTTGTATACATGAATATGTGTCCCCGGTGTTCCAGGGAACTCACCAAGTGTCAGAAAACACAACCCTCTCTATTTTCCTCCTTAGCCAAATCTCTAAGAAAGGGGCTGCAACGGATCTTAAAAAAATGGATTCAGATTTCAACACTTTTCTACGTCACAAAGACGTGCTCCGCTTATTGGTCAACTCTCCACCTATCAGGGGAATGAGGACGGCCACGTGCATTGCCAAACCTCTCATTCGCATATAGGCTATCGGCAGGCTAAATCAACCCCAGTCACATCTGTGTTTTTGCCTGCTCTTGCCAGGATGTCTAAGCCAGTTAAACGTTGTGCTGTTGTTGGCTGCAAGACTCGGGACAGGGGACTGCATGCAATGCCATCAGTGGAAAAAGAACATAATCTGTGGCTAGACTTCATTTTCAAGGGACATGTGCCAGAAGACCCCGGCAGATTTCTGTTTGTGTGTTCCAAACATTTTACCACGGACATGTTTATGAACTTGTCTCAAGTCCAACACGGATATGCCTCCAAACTAATGCTAATCCCGGGATCAATACCAACCATCCGGGACCAGGCCAGTGAGGACACATCCAATTTTGAAGCAGTACGTTTTTATTTAGCGGTGTTTTTCCTGATAAAGCTATCTCTAGCTTGTATATGTAGCATGTAGCTTCGCCGTATCAATGTCACCTCAAACCCAAATAGTAATCGGTTAGGTGTTTATATGTTTTTGTAACATTTTATTTTTATTTTGTACGCTCCGCAGTCTTTGCTTTGTCTTTTATTTTAATTATCAGGCATTTGCGAACATGTTCAGACATATTGCCGTAATGGCGATCTGTGTGAAGGCTGTAAAGCCACGCCCTAGCCGATTACACAAGTATTTATTCTCCTATTTATTAGTATT
The DNA here is from genome assembly GCA_028583405.1 of Pogonophryne albipinna. Lineage (NCBI taxonomy): Eukaryota > Metazoa > Chordata > Actinopteri > Perciformes > Artedidraconidae > Pogonophryne > Pogonophryne albipinna. Next base: position 4,215,205 of record CM053252.1, read on the forward strand.
TTGTATCCTCTAAAATCATATTGAGCAAGTTATAATAACAAACGTAATCTTCTGTAGGTAAGTGCCGTTTTTTCCAGCGTTATATGTAAAAGCTTTTGTGATTGTAGTCTGTAAGAACGATCAGATATCATCGATCTGTAAGCTAAGCTACGCTACGCTAATGAGACATGCCGTTTTTTGCAGCGTTATATGTAAAAGCTTGTGTGTTTACTTGTTTGAGCACATGAATATAAATGGGGGTGTGTTAGGATACAACACTGTGTATATGTATGCGAGGGGACACACACACCACGAGTAAAACGGAGCTAAAGCCCTGGTCTGTTGTTGTTGACGAGGCCTTACCTCTAGCAACAGGCTAATTAGTGGCTAGCACTCATTACAGTCAGTCTACTGAGCTCAGCCCCTCTCCAACACATCATCTGTATTGAGTCAGAAACACAGCATGCACTTATGGTTCAAAACTAACTCAGATTGTAAAAGGCTAAGCAAAGAGCTTTGCTAAATAGAGAGTTTTAAGCCCCATCTTTTGGGATTTCAGACTATATTTATCCAAATAGTATTTTCTCATCCTGAATACTAAATTGAGATGATTTTGTTCTAACTATGTTTTCTTCTTTACAGGCCAGCACCTCACATACTTACTAATTAGTGACAATTTGTACATCCTTTGCTATTATTTACATTTTTTCTTCTCATGGCGGAAATGAAAGACTGTACCTGGCAGCCCTGCACTACAATGAAAACGCTGAGCGTGCACAAGCCACTCCATCCACTGGAAACCCTCTGTATAAACTGCAGGTCCCAAAGGCCAGGAAGGGACAATGCAGAGCGAAACCAGTAAAGACTGTCCCCACATTCCGTAAGTGTTTAAAATATTTATTATACAACTATTTACAAATATAAAATAAAAAAATTAGAAAGAACTTTCTGTTTTTTACATGCATATACTAATCTAAACCACATTTTTTGTTGTGCTTTTTTTTAACATTGCACAGACTACGTGGCCAACTTGATGGACCTCATCTTCGACCAAGTCTTTGTGGACCCTGCACCATTATGAGCAACCTGACGGGGAGGAGGTCATCGCCGGGTATGCTACACGGTTCCATTTGGCTGCTGTCTGAACCCAACATAGACATTTCGCGGATCAGGAAACTCCTTGCGAATCCCGAGGACAACGCAGGCCGTAATCACCACTCTGATCCTGCGTCCAAGGAAGCCCCAGCACCAGCTCACAAAGCTTCTGTAGGCTAGATACCTGTGATGCCTGAAATCATTAAAACACATATTTAGTGTCATTTATACAAAATACAAGTACATTTAGTCTTTTTTTATGGGTTCAAAGAACCGTTGATTTTGACAATAAAGTTCCGAGTTGATATCAAATGTGTCGTGATTATTCATGTTTGGATGGGTAAAGAATATTCTGATTTCAAAAGCATAAGGTTGTGTGTGGACTTTTTTTGTCGTACACATGGGTGTGTTATGCCATTGCTGTGTAGTATATAATATAATAGTACATGTACAATGACAGAATGAAAGATTGCATAAAGCCATATACACCAGTATTTATTTCCATGAACAATATTAGCATTCGTTTTACAATTTCAGTCAAAACAAACAAACCACTCACTGCTCTATTTGCCTCAACTGTAGTCCACCATGTTCAGCTCTGTAAATATGCAATGCATTCTGCAGGGAGAACACATTCAGGCACACAGGCTCAAATCCAGGATGGTCCACCATACAGGTTAGAGTCCTCATGTTCCTGCATCCGTCTTGACACGAGTGTGATAAACGTATTCTCTAAACAGACAACTTAGTGAAGCTATCAAAAATGTTACCTGTGGTATCTCCATGCAGCACACATTCTCCGGTTCAGAAGACATCGTGGCGCAGTTTGCACACCTGTAGAAAGAAGTCAATAACTGAGCTTTTAAAGACACATGAAACTACACACATTGCTGACAACTGAGGTGTTAGTTATTGAACTTTCCAACGGTTGTTGCACGATGTTGGAAGAAAAGGACTAAACTATTAATAAACGCAATGAGGCCATTGTATATATGCTGAAAATATGAATTTCTCTCTTTATAAATATATATATGTATCGCTGTTTTTGCGTTACAAACTCTAAGTTACAAACTGTACACATTTCATTCTTGCTAATTAGCCAAAATATGAACGGAATAAGTAGCAAGCATCATAACAGAGTAAACATAAATAGGGACAACAGCTTGTCAACTAACCATTCAGAAACGTCCTGCTGCAACAGAGATGTTTGCACCTCCACCAAAACCTCCGCTGCTTCAGGGTCAGTTTCTGGATCAATTTGATAATATGCTTGAACACATGCATTGCTCTGAGATGACATGTTTATTCCACACTCGTAATCACAGCAAGCATGGTAACGTGACTCTCGCCGGCTCATGCCCCCCCTCTTCTGCAGGGGGGCGTGGTCAGCTGCTGCTCAGAATTTTCAAAGACATGCTTGGAATAGAGCGAAAATGAGCGAAACGAGGCATGGCTAAAAAATGATCTGTTTGGTATTTTGAAAAATAAAATGTATAAATTAGTGCTGTCAAAATTATCGCGTTAACGGCGGTAATTAATTTTTTGAATTAATTGCGTTAAAATATTTAACGCATTTAACGTATGTGCAGAATGGCCCGCCCCATACGTGCCACCAGTGGCAGCGCCAGGGTATGGCTGGGGTAGGCTACACCCATACCAAGAAATGGCTTAGCCCCACCATGAAAAATGATGTTAAAGTAAGCAAAATAAAGTCCGCCAACTCGCGTGGAGTAAATTGCACAGACAGTAGTTAGTCAGATTGATTTCAGGAGCCACTTGTCTGGAAATACCGAAGACCAGAAACGGTTTTGAAAACTTTTGTCACGTAGTGATCGTCTTCTCAATAGAACATCTTTGATAATGTCGGTGTTGTTGCAGGAAGTCCCGACGGAGAATACTTTTGCTGTAGTACAGGGGTGCACATAACTGGTACGCAGGTTATGTGCGTAATCTGAAACTTGTGTCACAAAGCGTACCGACGTACTTGTGAAGCTTTTCCAGAAGGCGGTTAGATCACCGGACGACAGAGTCGGTCTCCGTGTGCACAGACAGGGCTGCTGTTAACGTCGGTCTGTACAACGGGATTGTGCCAAAACTACGCCAACCGGCTGCGGAGGGAGACTCCTCCCCCCTTCACTGGAGAACTGCGCTAAAACAGCTGATCACAACGTTCACACTCTGTGGTCACGAAGTACTCCACTAGCCCCCCCCCCCCCCCCTCCCCTCTGTCGACTTTCCTGAAGTACTCCCCCGTTGATAGAAATCAACACGTAATGAATTAAGACCCCACGGTTTGATGATTGATAGGTGTGTGGGTTGTCTTTCATTTTGACACGCAGAAAAATGTTATAATAAACATAGATACTGTGTTAAATGGATATATCCGCCTTCTTTCATTTATCTTTCCATTCCCACAACAATATACATAAAGAAATGGCATATTTTGGACATAGTTCGAATGGTGATTAATCTGATTAGTTAATTTTTAAGCTGTGATTAATCTGATTACATTTTTTAATCGTTTGACAGCCCTAGTAATAATATACCTTATATAGGTATGGTCATACACTATATCATTTAAATATAGCATGATAGGTCTCCCTTAAGTCATGAACTGAAAAAATAGAGCAGCACTTTAACAACAACATAAACAGTCTCTTCGACACAAACTGATTTACTTGTGAAGGAAGTCTGATGGAAATACACAATCAGAATCAATCATCTGAACCAGAATACTTCACTCATCCCGGGGGAAATTGGGTTTCGTTGCTCCATCTGAGAATTAAATAAATAGTATAATAAAAATAAAATGCTATGAAAATAACATTCAAATATATATATGACACATGCAATATTTAAGAAAACAATATATTTATAACAACATTACTTTAAGCAAAAAGCCCAATAAATGAGAAAAATGTGATTAAAACAAATCATAAACATGGGAATAAATATCCATTCAATTATAAAGACAACATCGAATACAAATATTTATACAAACAATAATTAGGAAATCTACTGCAAGATATAACATGTATACGTCAATATGAATATTAGGATGAATAAGATATGAATTGCATGGTTTTACTGCTGCTGGTGAAGTAACCCCACAGTTATCTGACTGTGGTATCAACCTTAATCTCACAGACGTTATAACTCTTTCCTTCCTCCGTCTCTCCTGAGCTCTCATTACTCGTTAGTGAGGGATAAATAAACCTCTCCCTCCCTTTATCACTCTTCTCTTTCTCATCTGCATATCACCAGATCACCATTATTCACCGAGTCTCTTCTCTTCCTCGTCCTTCTTGTTGCATTTGAGTTTTCGCTTCTTCTCCTTTTGTTTTTCTCATTTAAATTTCTAGTTTTTACTCCGCCTCTGTTCCCAGCTGAGTGGCAGAGGTTTACTCTACTTCTACTCCACTACAGTTCATATCTTCGTAACATCTGACCTACCTACTTTTACTCAAGTACAAGATCTGAGTACTTCTACTTTTACTCAAGTACAAGATCTGAGTACTTCTACTTTTACTCAAGTACAAGATCTGAGTACTTCTACTTTTACTCAAGTACAAGATCTGATTACTTCTACTTTTAATCAAGTACAATATCTGAGTACTTCTACTTTTACTCAAGTACCGGATCTGAGTACTTCTACTTTTACTCAAGTACCGGATCTGAGTACTTCTACTTTTACTCAAGTACCGGATCTGAGTACTTCTCCCACCTCTGCTTCTTAGAGATAACATATCTAAATATACATACGACTAATCAAACAGAAATTATCCAAATGTTGCTTTTCCAAAAACCAGATATTACAATTCCCTTCGTCCATCTGATTTCCTGGTTCGTCCCCTTTTGTTAAATTCCTCCCTTCTCTTCCGTTCTCCATCTCTTTCCTCGATCCATTGCTTTTATATCTCTCTATAGCTCATAAAACGCAGGAGGGATACGAAATGAAGAGACAGAAATGTATTGGGAATAAGTTAAGGTTTTTGGAGACTGTTGAAACGTCCTGTTTGTTTCCCAGTAATCAAACGTGTCACCAGTTTCTCGCCTGATAACATTAATTGCAAATGTTTGTAGAGCACATACAGTATCAAATATACAAATCAGGGGTTTTGCACGTTTTGCAAACTAAGTAGTGCAAATATCATGGTTTCAATGACTTGGTTAAGGTTAGGAAACACACCTTTTTAAAGCCTCTTCGACGAGCTCGACTTAGTAAAATATTATAAAAAACTACTTTTTCTGATACGTTTCAATTGTTTCATATTTGAATTATTTCAACAACCAGACATGAAGAAAAGTCTCATAAAAGTGATGTTTTCCTGTTGATGGATGAACTCTAGTCCAGAAACACGTTTTGGTTTAAAGTACTGACGTTTTTAGGAGAACACGTTAAATATCTGAGCCACGTTTTAGATGCTATTATCCACTTTCACATTTTCCCAGGATAACGAGAAAAGGGTTGAACGAGGGTTCGGGTGTTTTAGACGCTATTTAGTGCTGATGTTCAAAAAGCCTCTGCTAACACGAGACCCTCAGGATGCTTTCAAACCTGTAGTCAAAAGGAAAAACTGTCAGTATTTAGTTAATTAAAATGTTCTTTCACAATTGTGTTTCTATTTGAACATGCACCATTTGTCTCTTTATGTAGGTCTATTGTATGTTGCATTGTTTACAGAGCCCGAAGCTATGTCTAAATCTGCACAGCTCTCCACTTTGAACGATATTTTATTATATTATTATTATAGATTATATTTTGAGTAAATATTATCTTTATTTTCTATTTGTTAAAACACTTTTAAAATCGTTTTTAAAATAGCTTTTATAATATTCCTTTTTCTTAGATTATATTTCTTCTTCATGTGTCTTTGTATACACACACACACACACACACACACACACACACACACACACACACACACACACACACACACACACACACACACACACACACACACACACACACACACACACACACACACACACACACACAATAAAGCCTGAATCACACCAAAAGTGGACAAATTGAAATCCAGTATACCTAAAATATCTACAAGTCTTACATATATGTCTGTGTCAAGCTCACACACACACACACACACACACACACACACACACACACACACACACACACACACACACACACACACACACACACACACACACAGAGACACACACACACATACACTGGATTGGCGCTTCTTCGCCCGCGGGGCAGAGGACGGAGGTGAGGTAAAGCTGGCGTGTCAGCGGGGGGGCGTGAAGTGGCTCTAATCTGCTCTCCTGGCATGAGGTGGCATCGAACCGGACCCCGTGCCACGAGTTATGTTGGCAGCGAGAAACTGGCACCCTGCTGTGATCGGATCAGTGAATCAGACTCCTGTTGAGAAGGGGAAAAGAGCAGAACATGGAGACGTGAGGCCAGATCAGATGTAAGATAAGAGATAGGATGGAAAGCATGGAGAGACCGACAATAGGATGGAGAGTGTTGCTGCTGTATTGAAAAGTGACAACTTACTGACATCTATAACTGCTTCATAGTCTTTATTACTTTTAACAACACTGAACAAGAGACACTACATACTGATATACACCTGAACATCAGCAGGAGAGGACTCTTTAAAGTAGAGACACTACATACTGATATACACCTGAACATCAGCAGGAGAGGACTCTTTAAAGTAGAGACACTACATACTGATATACACCTGAACATCAGCAGGAGAGGACTCTTTAAAGTAGAGACACTACATACTGATGTACACCTGAACATCAGCAGGAGAGGACTCTTTAAAGTAGAGACACTAAATACTGATATATACACCTGAACTTTAGTAAACGTATACTTTGTTACCCATAACCCTAAAATGCAACCACTGGTGTTGTCCATGTGATACATCACTACACACCACATTTCCAATAACGTTCCATACTAAAAGTGCTAAAAGAAAAACAAAACACACACCTGCCTTCAAAAAGTGACATATTACAGTATTAATACAGTACATTGTCTGCTCTGCATGTGACAGGCTGACGTGCACTACTCTCGTTTTTATAGCTGGTGGTAAATCATGTCTTTATTGTTGCCTCAGTGTCCACTCATGTTATTTAATTGATTGCTAGGCCACAGAGGGCCTGGGAAATTACTGGCCGCTGTCACATCTCTCCTCTGGCAAATAAGAAGTGACAGCGAGCTGCACAGAAGGAACAAATACTGGTTGTTTTCTTTCAAAAAAACTATTATTTTGCCCCTTCCAGTCCATTTAGGGGTCCTGATTGACTCAAAACGAAAATATCGCCTGGGCTGAAAGATAATATATTCATTAAACTGGACTGTGGGGATCCGTCAGAGTCAAAATATAGTTTAGGATGACAAGTTAATTTGCACTCAATGGTTTTCTAGTGTATATCCTTTGTTGATCTCTGAGCACACAGAGAAATGGTTGCGTCTGAGCTTCACAAAATAGTGATCGTCAACAGGTACAAGATCACAATTTAACAATGGGGAGAAATAGATGTTTTTTTATGTCAATGTCAAGTAGTCTGGTACAATTCTACAAAATATAGCCGTTGCTGCACCTCTTTCTGATAACTAAACAAGTGTTTTCACCACAGGAATAAATATCCAGCGGAGCAAAGAATCCTCCATTGTCCCAGTATTCCTTCTGACCTATATAGGCTCATATTGATCCTCCTTTTTCACCATCGCACACCTTCCTGCCATGGCCTGTCACGCACACTTAGCCCTCGATTGACTCGAGCCTGGATTGTCCTGACCTGGATAGAGCTGGGCGGGAGCTAACTACTATTATTATTCTACCTCCACCAATTTAGAGTCCACTCGACCCAGAGCTACCATTCAAGTGGCGCCAGCAGCGAGCTAAAGGAGACGTTACGGAGCAATTCAGAGAGCAAACCCTACAACTGACATATGTACAGACTTAAAAACCAAGGAGACCAGAATAGTACTGTACAGTTAATCCTAAACAACAGAAATATGTCAGCATATTAAAACGTCCTATTCCACGTTTCGAAATCAACAGTCTAACACAGGCTGACGAGATTTTAAAGAGGCCCTATTATTGGGGTTTTCCCTTTTCTGTAGTGTGTTATATAGGTTTTTTGTGCATCTAAAAGGTCTGCAAAGGCAAAAATCCATCCTATTTCTGGAATATTGTGACATCAGTATGTAACCACTTAGTGCAGTGGCTAAGGGGCGGAGCATCCCTAAGCGGTTGATCACATTAGAGGGACGAAATATAAATATGACCCTGAAAATTTGCATTATACGTCCTCTTTAACAATTTTCTCTATGAAATACCCCACTGTTGAATGTGTGATTCTTCTATAGGTCAAACACGGTGGTTGCTAAGTGTTTAAATGAGAGAACTAAATGTCATCAAGCCCAACATTAGCCGCCTTTAGCTTAGCGGTGGAGACGTGAAGTCATGTGACCATGCTGTAATTCCTTTATAGCCCAACATTAGCCGCCTTTAGCTTAGCGGTGGAGACGTGAAGTCATGTGACCTTGCTGTAGTTCCTTTATAGCCCAACATTAGCCTCCTTTAGCTTAGCGGTGGAGACGTGAAGTCATGTGACCTTGCTGTAGTTCCTTTATAGCCCAACATTAGCCTCCTTTAGCTTAGCAGTGGAGACGTGAAGTCATGTGACCTTGCTGTAGTTCCTTTATAGCCCAACATTAGCCTCCTTTAGCTTAGTGGTGGTGACGTGAAGTCATGTGACCGTGCTGTAGTTCCTTTATAGCCCAACATTAGCCGCCTTTAGCTTAGCGGTGGTGACGTGAAGTCATGTGACCGTGCTGTAGTTCTTTTATAGCTCAACATTAGCCTCCTTTAGCTTAGCGGTGGTGATGTGAAGTCATGTGACCGTGCTGAAGTTCCTTTATAGCCCAACATTAGCCGCCTTTAGCTTAGCGGTGGTGACGTGAAGTCATGTGACCGTGCTGTAGTTCCTTTATAGCCCAACATTAGCCGCTTTTAGCTTAGCGGTGGTGACGTGAAGTCATGTGACCGTGCTGTAGTTCCTTTATAGCCCAACATTAGCCACCTTTAGCTTAGCGGTGTTGACCTGAAGTCATGTGACCGTGCTGTAGTTCCTTTATAGCCCAACATTAGCCGCCTTTAGCTTAGCGGTGGTGACGTGAAGTCATGTGACCGTGCTGTAGTTCCTTTATTGAACGTTGGCTCCTTGCTTCTGGCGTTTACGCTTAAAAAACCATACATTGGTGTTAATGTGGAGATTATGCTGCTGAACAAAAGGTGTAAGTATCATAAACATTTGTTTTCCACAGAGCTTATTTTCTGCATTAATCCTTTAAAAAAGCCTTTATGCAGAGGACACCAGGGACAAGCTAACTTCAGGGTCAACTACCGAAATACGTCATCGCTGCACCTCTCTTTTGTATCTGTACCTATGACTAAGCATGTTGTTCTGACCTGCCCTCGAGTTTCTCTCTAAATACATCTCTTGCACAGAAAGTTGGGCTTGGAAAAACCTTTGTTTGCCATCTGACCCTGCTCACTCACCCTGTAATTCCCCTTGGTTTTACGCTCTGTGTGAAAGAAAAGACAGAAGTATCCCTGCCAGCTGCTCACTTTTCCTGATTTACCCAGAGAAAATACCTAAAAACGGTCCGATGCTGACGTTATAGTGCACAAATATCATTGTTTTATAGTGACGTGCATGTACAGTATATCTTCAGATCTGACAACATGCCAATAACAAATGACCAGAGATTTATCCCAGCATGCTTTGTGGATACTTTGCATTGTATCCTACCACGAAGGCTATTTGTGGTGTATTTAATTTGTCCTCTCCATTCAAGAGGGAGGTATAATGTGCTGTGACATTCAAACACAATTACATTATGACATTATTATCATGACAAAAAGATGTAGGCAGTGACTGCTTTGAATTCTGGTCCGCTGAGAGTTGTTGTGAAATTTGTAGGAATCCTGATTTAATGGCCGCCGCAGGAGGAAAAGTCTTTCTCTTCTCTTGGTGGGGACAGATATTAAGCAGTGGGTTTTTTGGAAGACTTAATGTCGTGTATTCTGGTCAAATTGTACGCACCGATTTATGAAAATGTCTCTATTTATGTAAATAAAAACACAAAATGCAAAGCGCCAGGTGACAGTTCTTAATATAATGGACTAAAATGCAGTAAGGCTCTCCGGCACTCTGTATTACTTTCAGATTTGTATCGTCCTCTAGACCAATTTCTCTCATTTAGTGTTTTCTCTGCAGAGTGAACACAATGCAATGTGACGTCTACATCTCAAGACATGATGTATTCTTATATATTTAAACATATACAATGATTGCCTTCAATGTACAATGAGCCACAATTGGGCAGGGTTTGTAACATGCATTCCAAAACAATAACCGACCTCAGGTCTTAAGTGAAAAGAAGTAGGGATGAGAACGTTGATGCTTTGCTCCAGCGTTGTTTTTTTACCATGAATTGCATGGCAGTAAACATCAGGGTTTAATGGCAGACCTAAAGCATGCCAAATGTTCTGCATTGTTTGCTTTAGGTGTGGGGAAAACAGAGGAAAGGCATTTCGCTGAAGCATGATTCAGTTTCTTGAAGTTGTAGGAGTGGAGTCAGTGGACAGGGTCACCACTAGACACACATTTACCTTGTAATATGATAGCAGCAGAGAAAACTATACGTAGCACTCATAATAAAGAGGGACTTCTCCATGACAGCAGCTTTGTCGATGCTAAGCTAAGTGTTGGACTTCATGCCAATATTGCATACATCTTAAAATCAAAGCTGAGATTATTTAATAATGTAAGAAACCATCTGATTTATCTTCTGCATTTCATTATTACAACACCACACATGCATTTTCTTTATCTCCTCACTTAATACGAATATTAATATTTCTTAAAACAGTCAATAATTTTGAGGTTGATTGGTTAGTTAGCCGGTTGTGATTGGCCAATAGTTTAGAGATGGGAACACAGTGATTTTAGCCTCTGCAGACCATTTACATGCACTAAAACATATTCAACACACTACAGGAAAAGAGAAAACCCCAAAAAACACAATAAGGCCTCTTTAAACATGATTATTATTAGGATTAACGTGAGGTAAACAGAAATTCTTTAACATTCAGATTAAACATAACCATTTCACCAATCACATATTCAACATAGCATGCTAATTATTAAATCCTTTTTCATACATTTATCTACTAAGTATAAATCTTAACCTCATAAAAAACCCATGCATCTGAGCGAAATGAAGACGAGATGCAACACACACAGTTGAGGGCTTCAAGATTCAAGGCTTTTATAGTCATTCGTACACAGTGGCGAACCGTCAGGGCCTTCAAGGTGTTCAGAGAATACCCTGGAACAAACAAACAATCGATTTAATTATATAAATAAAATGAATAAATGAGAATGGTATCTGTGTTGTTGATCTGTAATATTACAGTGTTACGTTGATTTGTTTGTCCTTCTCGGACCATGCTCTACGCATTTCAGTGGTTTTGTGTTAGAAAAGAAAGCAACCAATCAGATCTTGTTCTGGGTCTCTGGGTAGAATATCCTTCAACCAAGGTATTCTACATCCTTGATCGAATGCCCTGGCCGTTGCACTGAATGAGAGCGTACGTTTGGACTGACAGTTTGATCAACCAATCATATATTGATTTGTAGCCAATGGGCGTGTTCTTTCAGAGTTCCCCTCGGTTCCAGGGTGTTCTAGAAGGCCCGCTAGTTCACTGGCTCGAGGCAGAGGATCTAATGCGACGAAGCAATTCATGCCGTTTTATTGTTTTTAACGTTGAAATGACAAGTGCAACAGGTGAAGATGAAGTTGTTGCGGAATTGTTGTGAGTTCCCTTTTCAAGACGACAATTCAGTGAAAAGACGGACATTATAACGCCGGGGAGGGGGGGGGGTCCAGTTGTGATAGACACGGTTCGCCACTGTTCCTACATAGCTACAGTGTAGATATATCAATGAAAAACTGAGGTCACAGGCTCCTCCAACAGAGCAACACAATAACACAGATAAAATAGTGCAATTAAATACAAATACAATTGAATAGAAATAGTGCTATATGAGTCTATATACAAGTAATTGTAATATTTGATTTGAGACCCTTCACCCCAAATTGCTCCTGTGGGGATTGTCCACAGTATTGAGTATGTAAGTCGCTTTGGATAAAAGTGTCTAACAAGTAACATGATAACTATTATACAATATAACATTAATCAGTGTCAAATTGATATACAAAAATATTACTGATTCTAAATTATGTATAAACATATGATCTATTTAACCCTCCTATTGTCTTCGTTTCCCCTTACTTTGGTGTTCGCGGTCAAATTTGACCGGTCCTGTTTTAACTGCTATTACATTAACACAAAAACCATTAATCATCACCACATTTCATTTAACACCCTTTCAAACTGTAAATATTGTATCAGACGACTGGTACACATGAAGAACTGCAGTAAATATACAAAGAACAGACACTGAATGTGTTGCGTGTGCCAGGTGTGATCCATGTGGGGGGATGGGCACATAAGAGCGGGAAATGTGTCAAATTGTTGTGTGTGTGTGTGTGTGTGTGTGTGTGTGTGTGTTTGTTTGCCAGGTGTTATTCACATTTGGGGATTGGGCACATAAGGGGGGGGGGACATCTAGTGTGTGTGTGTGTGTGTGTGTGTGTGTGTGTGTGTGTGTGTGTGTGTGTGTGTGTGTGTGTGTGTGTGTTTGTTTGCCAGGTGTTATTCACATTCGGGGATTGGGCACATAAGGGGGGGGACACATCTAGTGTGTGTGTGTGTGTGTGTGTGTGTGTGTGTGTGTGTGTGTGTGTGTGTGTGTGTGTGTGTGTGTGTGTGTGTGTTTTATCTGATCCGGATGGTTACTAATTCCTTTTCTTTATGGCGGTCATGTTTGACCGGGAACACCATGGGTGTTACAAAGTTGACTAACTCATCCAAAATTCAATGAAAGTGTGGTCAGCTATTCTATATGTTCAAATGTCGACTGTGAAGGATATCATGAAGCCTTGATGCAATGGAATGTAAAACAAAAAACGTATGATCCGAAGACAACAGGAGGGTTAATTACACATCTGAAAAGGGGTGGGAAGAAGTTTACACTTATTTAATCCCACCCCTTTTCCCAAAAACTAAATAATTAACATATATATATTTCCTTTTTCTTTTTCTTAAAGACTTACATTTGATATTGAAAAACAACAAACAAATAAGCAGATAGGTAAACAAACAAATACAAAACAGAGGTAAATGAAATTCAAAGTCAACTTTATTGTCAATCTCAAAATATGTTCGTACACACAGAAAGATTGAAATACTGTTTCCCACAGTCCCGAGGTATAACGGGATATTCAAATACAAGAACACTCAATCATTTACAAAACAACACAAGCAGGATATATATAAAGATGATGGACAAAGTGCAAATGAGAGTGTGTCCATAGCAGCGATATTCAAGAAAAGATCAAATAACAAACCAAATAAATAAATAGACTGCAAACACTGCAGTTATGATTAAACAACGTCGTCCCTGCATCTTGTTAAAATGGTGTCCTTATATCTTTTTTTAAACAGTTTCATTTATGAATGAGAAATACTGGATCCATCAGGTGGAAGCTGCACACAGATGCATGTTATGGATGTTCTTGAGGGAGAACGAGAGGAAGTGAATCGTTCCTCCCTACTTTCTTTTTTAGTGCTGGTTGATAAACGGGTTATACCTGCATGCAGCCTATCTTACGAGGGGGGAGGGGGGGGAGGGGGAGGGGGGGAGGGGGAGGGGCACACCGGGGCCTCGGCCTCCAAATCTAATTTGGGCTCTGGGACCCGAGGCCTGACTCTCTGATAGGGAGAAAAAAAAGTGAATACCAGCAGAGAGTAAGGGGGAGAGACGAGGGTCAAATAGTGTCAGGGAGACGGTGCAGAGAGGAAGGGGGAGAGACGAGGGTCAAATAGTGTCAGGGAGACGGTGCAGAGAGGAAGGCAGGAGAGACGAGGGTAAAGAGTGTCAGGGAGACGGTGCAGAGAGGAAGGGGGAGAGACGAGGGTCAAATAGTGTCAGGGATACGGTGCAGAGAGGAAGGGGGAGAGACGAGGGTCAAATAGTGTCAGGGATACGGTGCAGAGAGGAAGGGGGAGAGACGAGGGTAAAGAGTGTCAGGGATACGGTGCAGAGAGGAAGGGGGGAGAGACGAGGGTAAAGAGTGTCAGGGATACGGTGCAGAGAGTAAGGGGGAGAGACGAGGGTCAAATAGTGTCAGGGATACGGTGCAGAGAGGAAGGGGGGAGAGACGAGGGTAAAGAGTGTCAGGGATACGGTGCAGAGAGGAAGGGGGAGAGACGAGGGTCAAATAGTGTCAGGGATACGGTGCAGAGAGGAAGGGGGGAGAGACGAGGGTAAAGAGTGTCAGGGATACGGTGCAGAGAGGAAGGGGGGAGAGACGAGGGTAAAGAGTGTCAGGGATATGATGCAGAGAGGAAGGGGGGAGAGACGAGGGTCAAATAGTGTCAGGGATATGATGCAGAGAGGAAGGGGGGAGAGACGAGGGTAAAGAGTGTCAGGGATACGGTGCAGAGAGGAAGGGGGGAGAGACGAGGGTAAAGAGTGTCAGGGATACGGTGCAGAGAGTAAGGGGGAGAGACGAGGGTCAAATAGTGTCAGGGATACGGTGCAGAGAGGAAGGGGGGAGAGACGAGGGTAAAGAGTGTCAGGGATACGGTGCAGAGAGGAAGGGGGGAGAGACGAGGGTAAAAGAGTGTCAGGGATACGGTGCAGAGAGGAAGGGGGGAGAGACGAGGGTAAAAGAGTGTCAGGGATACGGGGCAGAGAGGAAGGGGGAGAGACGAGGGTAAAAGAGTGTCAGGGATACGGGGCAGAGAGGAAGGGGGGGGAGACGAGGGTAAAGAGTGTCAGGGATACGGTGCAGAGAGGAAGGGGGAGAGACGAGGGTAAAAGAGTGTCAGGGATACGGGGCAGAGAGGAAGGGGGAGAGACGAGGGGTAAAAGAGTGTCAGGGATACGGTGCAGAGAGGAAGGGGAGGAGACGAGGGTAAAAGAGTGTCAGGGATACGGTGCAGAGATGGAAGGGGGGAGAGACGAGGGTAAAAGAGTGTCAGGGATACGGGCAGAGAGGAAGGGGGGAGAGACGGAGGGTAAAAGAGTGTCAGGGATACGGGGCAGAGAGGAAGGGGGGAGAGACGAGGGTAAAAGAGTGTCCAGGGGATACGGTGCAGAGAGGAAGGGGGAGAGACGAGGGTAAAAGAGTGTCAGGGATACGGGGCAGAGAGGAAGGGGGGAGAGACGAGGGTAAAAGAGTGTCAGGGATACGGTGCAGAGAGGAAGGGGGGAGAGACGAGGGTAAAAGAGTGTCATGGATACGGTGCAGAGAGGAAGGGGGAGAGACGAGGGTAAAAGAGTTGTCAGGGATACGGAGCAGAGAGGAAGGGGGAGAGACGAGGGTAAAAGAGTGTCAGGGATACGGAGCAGAGAGGAAGGGGGGAGAGACGAGGGTAAAAGAGTGTCAGGGATACGGTGCAGAGAGGAAGGGGGAGAGACGAGGGTAAAATAGTGTGAGGGATACGGAGCAGAGAGGAAGGGGGAGAGACGAGGGTAAAAGAATGTCAGGGATATGGAGCAGAGAGAGAACGAATGGGAGGAAAATGGCAGGAAATTGCAGGAAAAAATCAGCAAGGCAGGAGGGGAGGAAGAGGAGACAGGGGAGGAAACAAGGGGGTAACAACAGGAAAGGGGGAGGGATAAACGCTGAGGACACAGAGAGAGAGGTGGACCGTGTGGAGGTAGAGGAGGGGGAGAACAACGGGGAGAAGATCCGAGAGAATGCAGTGTGAAGAAAGAAGATGAGAAACTGGAGAGTGGGTGAAAAGTGTGTGTGTGTGTGTGCGTGTGTGTGTGTGTGTGTGTGTGTGTGTGTGTGTGTGTGTGTGTGTGTGTGTGTGTGTGTGTGTGTGTGTGTGTGTGTGTGAAGCAGAGAGCGAGGGGAAGCGAGTGTGACTGATTCGGCCGAGGCAGCAGTAAAAGGTTCCTCTAATACAGAAGCTGTGAGGAGAAGCCTGAAGGATACACTCTGTTAGAGGGGAGGAAGAGAGGAGGAAGGGGGGAGGAAGTGAGGATGAGAGAGGGAGGAAGGGAGGGAGGAGACGAAGATCCAGAGTTGAAAAAGTAAGAAGGGGGACAGACAGTGTTCCGCGGGTTATTCTTTGCTTCTCGTCTGACTTCAGTCTTGTTTGAAACAAGTCTCCATTTTTCTCTTCTTTCCCCTTTTGGCTTCTGTCCTTAAACCCAACCCCCTCGTCCCCCTCGTCCTCCCCTTCGCCCCTCCATCCCCTTCGTCCCCCCCTCTTATTTCTCTCTCATTCTGCTGCAGTCTGCATTGAAATGGAAAGATACAGCGTGAGAGCAAAGTGTCTTTCCAGTATAACAGGATGATCAGAGGGAGGGGAAAGAGGGACATCTGAACTGAAACCATGTTGCATCAATTCAGAACCACAAGAGACCGCATGCCAGCGGAGCACTTAAAGAAACCTGCACTCCCCCTCCCACCGTTTATCATATCATACACCCCCCCCCCCCCCCCGCCACAATGTCTCTATAGCAGTGACTTTAACTTCGTCCTCTGAACATAAGAGCTAGCGTTATGCTACGTGTCGCAGAGAGAAAACACAAAGATAAGAAACAACTGAGGTTTCTCTTTGAAATTATTTCTAGAAGAAATAAGTATTTCTTGACAAAAATCTAAAAGTAATTTCTGAAAAATGTGGTGATTCTTTATTTTAAGCTGGGGTGGAAGCTGGGGTGGAAGCTGGGGTGGAAGCTGGGGGTGGGAGTTGGGGTGGAGTTGGGGGTGGGAGTTTGGGGTGGAAGCTGGGGTGGAAGCTGGGGTGGAAGCTGGGGTGGAAGCTGGGATGGTAGCTAGGGTGGTAGCTAGGGTGGAAGCTGGGTTGGAAGCTGGAAGCTGGGTTGGAAGCAGCAGCAGCAGCATGACTGAGGCAGAGGCAGGAAGACCTGGCAGCTTAAATACAGCGGCATGTTGAGGAGAATGTGTTTGGTTGGTTGTAAGAGAGACGAGGTGCGTCACGTGTTAATGTATCATTGGTGCTCGAGTTGACTGCCTGAACTAGCTCGCAGGCTTCGGCCCATTTATTAATTTAAAAACAAATCTGAGAGCAAGCTTTCTGCCACCTGTTGCAGAAAACACAAATATCAGAAACAAAAGAAAAATGAGGTTTTTATAAATAAAATCACTTTTAGAAAAAAAATAAGTATTTGTTATTTCTGAAAGATTTAGGGATTTATTTGGAAAATTGTGTCATTTTTGAAAAAACAAGACGGTTACATTTTTTTATTGGGTTTTGTTTATAAATTATGTTGTTTTTTTTTAAATTGAAGTGATTTTTCGAAAAATAAGTCCATATTTGGAAATATTGTTATTCAAAAAGTTGTCATTTAAAACAATAACATATATATATATATATATATATAATATGTTTTAATAAGTATTTTTTAAAACACTAGTCAATTTTTTTAAATGTAAAAATATATTTTAAAAATATTTTCGTTTGGTGCTTTTTTCAAAAATCAAGTAATCTTTCAATTGAAACTTTGCACTCCCTTTCCCCCCTCTCCACCCTCCGTGTTTCCTCCCCCCTCATCCTGTCCAGACTGGCCTTGGCTAAATGCCCAGGAACAAGAGCTGCTAACTGCAGGCCAGACGGGACTCTGGAAGACAAACTACCTCCAATACAGGCTGAGCAGATACCTCTACAGTTCAGAGGTACATGGTGTACTTTCCCTCTACTACATGTATTGAATACCTTTAGTTACTTCACAGATGTGGATGAATGATGTAAAATCTAACCAAGTGTTAAATCAGACTTTAGTTCCACCTGGAGTAAATCCACAAGCCACCCTGCAGTCTACAAAGCCATTCAAACTAGCTGCACCTTCACCAGCTTTGAGAACACTTTCATGATCAATCAGTATAAAACATATCATATATATTATTCTGAAATGGACCAATCTGCACAACGACTACTTTACTGTCTTTCACTATATTTGATGAGAATACTTTTCTACTTTCACTTGAGGAACATTTTGAATGCAGGACTTTTACTGTAACAGAGTATTCCTACACTCTGGTACTTCTACTTTTACTCAAGTACAAGATCTGAGTACTTCTACTTTTACTCAACTACAAGATCTGAGTACTTCTACTTTCCTCAAGTACAAGATCTGAGTACTTCTACTTTTCCTCAAGTACAAGACCTGAGTACTTCTACTTTTCCTCAAGTACAAGATCTGAGTACTTCTACTGTTACTCAAGTACAAGATCTGAGTACTTCTACTTTTCCTCAAGTACAAGATCTGAGTACTTTTCCTCAAGTACAAGATCTGAGTACTTCTACTTTTCCTCAAGTACAAGACCTGAGTACTTCTACTTTTCCTCAAGTACAAGATCTGAGTACTTCTACTTTTCCTCAAGTACAAGATCTGAGTACTTCTACTTTCCTCAAGTACAAGATCTGAGTACTTCTACTGTTACTCAAGTACAAGATCTGAGTACTTCTACTTTTCCTCAAGTACAAGATCTGAGTACTTCTACTTTTCCTCAAGTACAAGATCTGAGTACTTCTACTTTTCCTCAAGTACAAGACCTGAGTACTTCTACTTTTCCTCAAGTACAAGACCTGAGTACTTCTACTTTTACTCAAGTACAAGATCTGAGTACTTCGACTGTTACTCAAGTACAAGACCTGAGTACTTCTACTTTTACTCAAGTACAAGATATGAGTACTTCTACTTTTCCTCAAGTACAAGATCTGAGTACTTCTACTTTTCCTCAAGTACAAGACCTGAGTACTTCTACTTTTACTCAAGTACAAGATCTGAGTACTTCTACTTTTACTCAAGTACAAGACCTGAGTACTTCTACTTTTCCTCAAGTACAAGATCTGAGTACTTCTACTTTTCCTCCACTACATGTATTGAATACCTTTAGTTACTTCACAGATGTGGATGAATGATGTGAAATCTAATCAAGTGTTGAATCAGACTTTAGTTCCACCTGGAGTAAATCCACCAGCTACCCTGCAGTCTACAAAGTCATTCAGACTAGCTGCACCTTTACCAGCTTTGAGAACACTTTCATGATCAATCATTATAAAACATATCAGATATATTATTCTGAAATGGACCAATCTGCACAACGACTACTTTTACTGTCTTTCACTATATTTTAATGAGAATACTTTTCTACTTTACTTGAGGAACATTTTGAATGCAGGACTTTTACTGTAACAGAGTATTCCTACACTCTGGTACTTCTACTTTTACTCAAGTACAAGACCTGAGTACTTCTACTTTTACTCAAGTACAAGATCTGAGTACTTCTACTTTTACTCAAGTACAAGACCTGAGTACTTCTACTTTTACTCAAGTACAAGACCTGAGTACTTCTACTTTTACTCAAGTACAAGATCTGAGTACTTCTACTTTTACTCAAGTACAAGACCTGAGTACTTCTACTTTTACTCAAGTACAAGACCTGAGTACTTCTACTTTTACTCAAGTACAAGATCTGAGTACTTCTACTTTTACTCAAGTACAAGACCTGAGTACTTCTACTTGTCCTCAAGTATAAGACCTGAGTACTTCTACTTTTACTCAAGTACAAGATCTGAGTACTTCTACTTTTACTCAAGTACAAGATCTGAGTACTTTTACTTTTACTCTAGCACAAGATCTGAGTACTTCTACTTTTACTCAAGTACAAGATCTGAGTACTTCTACTTTTACTCAAGTACAAGACCTGAGTACTTCTACTTTTACTCAAGTACAAGACCTGAGTACTTCTACTTTTACTCAAGTACAAGATCTGAGTACTTCTACTTTTACTCAAGTACAAGACCTGAGTACTTCTACTTGTCCTCAAGTATAAGACCTGAGTACTTCTACTTTTACTCAAGTACAAGATCTGAGTACTTCTACTTTTACTCAAGTACAAGATCTGAGTACTTTTACTTTTACTCTAGCACAAGATCTGAGTACTTCTACTTGTCCTCAAGTACAAGATCTGAGTACTTCTACTTTTCCTCCACTACATGTATTTAATACCTTTAGTTACTTCACAGATCTGGATGAATGATGTGAAATATAACCAAGTGTTAAATCAGACTTTAGTTCCACCTGGAGTAAATCCACCAGCCACCCTGCAGTCTACAAAGCCATTCAGACTAGCTGCACCTTCACCAGAAGGGGGTAACAAGAAAGAAGGGAGGTGTCTGAGATGGAGGAATCGCTCCAGAGGGACTTGAGGTAAAGCGTGCTGCTCGAGGCATTGATTTGCAATTCCAATGAAGTCTGCTTACAGTGAATTACACACTGACACACTCGGGCTTAAGTGTGCATAAATAATCACGCCCACTCTGTCCCGTAATGGATGGTCCGAGCGTAACAAAGTTAGAGAGGAACAACATAAACATTAAAACCATTATGAGACGTGCCAGGGTGGATTAAGATCACATCAGGAGGCACTCCTCGGGCTCTATGAATATATCATGTGGTTTCCCTCTGAGAGATTGAAATATTTTAGAAGTTATTAGATTTTTCATTCATTAATCTTGGGGCGAGTGCATTAGGTAATTACCTCCAACATGCAGAACCCCTGCATTAAACATTACACAAACTCTCATGTTGAATGGTAGTTATATGAGCATTTTTGTGTAGATTTGTACACATGATATCCGTCTTTTGTTCCTATAGTCACAGACATGCTGGTTCCAACAAATCCCACAAACTTAATGACAAAATATGTCGTCTGTATTCTTTTGTATTATGTTCAGAGAGATGGATAGCAGTGTTTTCTGTCCTGACTCTTATCAGCAGGATTATCATACTATGTGTTTTCTAAAAATGTCACCAAAAGAAAACTAGATTTGAGTCATTGCTGAAAAGGTGGGTAGGGTTAGGGAAACTCTAGTCCATGCTTTTAAAGAAAGATGTGGGTTTAAATCTGGGAAATCCATCCAGCTGTCTTGGGACACTTCCTGATTCGTCCCTTATTCTTGGAAACAAAGAAACGGCCCATGTAAATAGTTGTTTTGTAATCAATCAATCAGGACTAATTGGACAAGTTGCAAATCAGAAAATGTAAGATATACGTGAGGAGTCTTTGGTGTTTACCTCCCTACATTGAAACCACAGAATTCCCTGGTCGAGTCTTAACACTCTGCAAGAAGATGATTGGCTCTCAGATGTCGTAGCAAAATCTGGTTGGTTGAAGTGAACAGTGGCTAAGTCAAATTAAGAAAGGACAGATATAATTAAATGGAGAAAGCATGGAAATAGTTGCTCTGATTGAACTGTTTCTCGTGTGTCAGCCATCTTAGGACTAGCGAACTGTTTAGGATATTGATCAATACAAACCCTATGCATGCTGTTACCAAATGGTAAACGGAATGGTTGGATTGATCATTGATTTTATGCTTTTGTTAAACAGCAGACTTGGGAAAGCCTCCAGAAAATGAGAGGAAAATGGCCACTGTGCTCTGCTGAGATGCAAACCAAAGATGTATAGATTTTTAGCCGACACATCGAATTCTGTTGATGCTTAAATGGTCCTCTCTGTTATCTCTGTTCAAGCCAAACATACATTGTAAAAGTTATACCGCTGCTAAGGTTTGAAACATATTTTCATTCCAATAAATACAGAAAGAAATCTTTGAGAAAATAGCAGAAGTGTTGAAAAATTCATTATCTGAGAAAGAAAAGCAATCCTTTCAAAGATTGTCTGCGTCTGCGTGTTGATTCCTATCTGTTCTTTAAACGGTTCCTTGGCTAAAGGCTTATCATTTCTGTTTTTGACAAACATCTATATTTGATGTCCCAAACTACATGTTTTGTTCTATCTTAGAGTCTTATTTTTTCAGCCTAACTCATAAAAGTACTCTCTTTGAACCAGAGGCGTCTTTGAAAACAAACAAAAGGCGCTTTCACACCGGAGTACTTTTACCCGTACTTTTCCCGTTTAGTTCCGTTAGTGCCTGGAGTTTTGCGTTCACACCAAAAAGAGAACTTAGTTCAGAGAAATGTTACCCCAATTTGTAGTCCCTGCTAGAGAGGTGGGACTATCCTGGGGAGAAAAAAGTACCAACTTCTGATTGGCTGGGCGAATTGCAAACCACGCCCCATAAAACTCTGACAAGTGTTTTGAAGCCGCCATTGTATTTGCTGGCATTAGCATCATTAGTATTAGCATTAGCACCAACGCAGAGGCTTATGGCAACACAAAAGAAAACATGGGAGCGGTGGAGATGAGGAGGTGTCGGCGTTCTGGCGATTTACTCTGAAGGCTTCAGTAGAAGCTGCTGGGAGTCCCAGCAGCTTCTACCCAACTCCGGGGACTTCCGGCCGGGGACTCCGGGTGGCAGTATACGCCGTGAAGTTGTTTGCGGCCTGCCAGTAAACCCAAAGCAGAAGAAGAAGAAGTGACGTCAGCGGCTTCATTTGCGTAATCTCCTCAGGGACTTATTCCGCGTGTGAACACGATCGGCTCTTTAGTTCCATAGGGAAACTAAGTGCTGGGAACTAAGTACGGCAAAGTACTTGGTGTGAAAGCGGCTAAAGCTTTGGCCGTCATCACTGGAAATGACCTAGCATCCGAACTCCTTTCAGTTCCTCAACATTCACAAAAAAGAAAATAGTGAAACATTAATTTACTGTGGGAGCAATTAAAAAAATTGTTAGGTGAGCATCAGGCCAGAGCACACGACTCAGGATCAAGGAATCAGGATCCATGATATATGAATATATATACGTGTCATAACTGGACATGATATTGTAGAAATAATCTATATATAAAATCATGTGTTGTAAGCCATGCTCGTGAGTTTCATCCTTTAGTTTATTTTAAGAGACTTTTGTACCATAAATGTGCACATGTCTGTTTTCACCGTGTTATTTAGCATAGGGTCTTGTAACATGTGATTATAGTGTCCAAACCAAAGGTGTAGTGCTGTGTAAACTGAAAACAAGTGTTTAAAACCTGTGAGATTCTGTTATTCTTTAGACAGACACATGTCCTCTTGGTGGACTTGACACCAGTGTTCTGTCTCTTATACTGTTGTACAACAATATAATAATTTCTTCAATCAGCATTGTGTCTGTGTTTCTATTTTGTTATATCTTGATATGTCTTGAGTGTCTAAGGTTCAACACATACAAAGAAGGAAGAAGTGAAATATTCATTCTCATCACTCTTCAAACATTAATGCCAACGAAGCACCGTTCAGCCTTTCCAACATTTGTCATTTGCACACCTTCTCACCTGCAGCCCGTTCTGAGACAAAGCACTGATGAACACAGTAGCTTTGGGATGGAAACTGGCTGTTAGCTTGTGTCTTAGCTCCAGTGTTAATGTGAGTGTAATCTCCTCTACTCATGCAGGCATGTGTTGTTAACAGGCCTCTGTGGAGCCAGAGATTAGTGTGGAGACGGCTTGTTGTACACAAAGACAGACTGAGGGGCTTTCTACTCGTCTACGAGATGCTCGGCCAACAGCTAGAGAAGAGTCAAGTAAAGAGAGGAGGAGAAGGAAGGATGCACAGGGGAGGAAGGAGGGGGTTAAACATGGAGAGGAGAATATTCAAGGATTGAAGGCTTTTATTGTCATGTGTACATAGCTACGTGACAATGAACATCTGAGGTCACAGTGCAGCACAATAAAACAGATAAAAGAGCAAGTAAATGAAATGAAATATAATAGTGCAGAATAGTCTATATACAAGTAATTGGAATATTGATATATATTGCAAACAGATTAATGTTATGGATGTTCTTTCAAAAGAGGCATCAGAGGCAAGGTGAGGTGAGGAGGAAACATGGAGGGTGACTTTAAAAATGCAATCTGTTACAATAACTACCGTATGGACACGAGTATAAGACGACCCCTCTTTTTCAAGACTGATTTTAGAAAAATACCTTTTTTCCGGGAAGCTGCCCCGTTACGGAGCGTGGAATGCTTCTCTCTGACCGTTTACATTTTGAAGGCGATCTTTTTGGGCTCGCCATCTTCTTACGTTACACTCAGAACAGAGGATGCGCTAGACTTTTCGCTGCCCATCATTTTGACGAGCTGGATTGTAACATTTCCGTCAAAATCCATTATTACCCGTCGGTCTGTACAACTCTGATGGGGGGGGGGCTTGTGAACTGTCAACGGAGGGAGGGGGGGGCTCACACTCGTGAACTGTTAGCGCCGTGTTATGCATGTCCACTGCACCTCGCAGGAGCGCGCAAAGCATAAAGCAAAAACTCACAGACATTTCAATGATTTGTACGGCAAGGTACGGTTTGGAAACGATATAATTTCCTTTTTGGCGGGCATGCATGACACTGGAGCCTCGCTGCGGGGAAACTTTGGCGCTGTTCTGAGTTTGTTCTAATCTGTCAAAATGACGGACTGCTTTCAGACTTTTGTTAAAAAAAATCCATCACAGACAGAAAATATTCGCTTAACGCGACCACTGACTCAGAAACACCATATTTCTTTGCTGCTCGACAGATGTTTGATGACTCTGCTTCGTTGATCACCATTAACAAAACTTCTCCTCTCTTGTTTATTAACTTGCCTACTTTTGATCCACTTTGTTGGAGTTGGTCTCTTTTTCTCCTGTTGCTGCGTACTGTTACCATACTTTAAGACGGTGTCTCGCTTGGGGAACACTCGTTTGGCGCGATATATTGTTGCGACTGTAATTACATCGAAAAGTCTAGACCCCGAATATAAGACGACCCCTCTTTTTCAGATTTGTTTCCAAGAAAAAATACCTGTCTTATAGTCGAGTCAATACGGTAGGCGCATGTCCAAAAATGTAATCAGTAACCTTATCTGAGTATCAAAATATAAAAGTAACCTGATTACTTTCTGTTACGTTTGGATGACCTCAATATCAAATGTAATGCAAATAAAAACAAGAGAGAAGTCCCCTAATATGCTAAATCTACTTGTTCATGTATTTTCTACATAAATATGTGTTCAGAGACTCTGAACACTCAGGAACAAAGACCCCCTCTCTTTTTTTCTTTTCCTGATCCATCTTTATAAAAACCTGTCTGAAAAGGAGCTGGTCAGATTTTGGTCACTTTGTGATGTCACAATGTTTTTTTGGGTTGTGCAACCCAAACTCTGCACTTTGACCCCCCTCCAAACTAATATATCGATGATAATTAGTGGTGCACGATAATTATCGGACCGATAATTATCGGGCCGATAATTATCGTGCACCACTAATTCTCGGTCCGATATTAGGAATTATGACGTCATCCCGGTAAACCCGATAAAAGTATTAATAGCCCCGATAATATACAATATATTTTTGGGTAAAAAAAAAGAAAAAAATACTGCGGTGTGGATTGGGATGAGGGCGCTTGTTTTTCACTCGGCTCCTCCCGTTTTGCCAGTACTGTGGTATTAGTGGTTTAGGAAGAGGGGAGTTCTTCACAAATCCAGCGCTCCCTAACTCATGCCTGGCTGTGACGTAAATGGTGTGCGGCCGTGAAGCCAGGACAGTAAACAAACATGTCGTCGGTAGTATGGGACTATTTCAAAGTTTCAGAGTTAGATAGTTCGCTTGCTATTTGTATTCACAAATGCAGAAGTCCACGAG
>CM053252.1:4242015-4314515 GCA_028583405.1 Pogonophryne albipinna
CTCGTGGACTTCTGCATTTGTGAATACAAATAGCAAGCGAACTATCTAACTCTGAAACTTTGAAATAGTCCCATACTACCGACGACATGTTTGTTTACTGTCCTGGCTTCACGGCCGCACACCATTTACGTCACAGCCAGGCATGAGTTAGGGAGCGCTGGATTTGTGAAGAACTCCCCTCTTCCTAAACCACTAATACCACAGTACTGGCAAAACGGGAGGAGCCGAGTGAAAAACAAGCGCCCTCATCCCAATCCACACCGCAGTATTTTTTTCTTTTTTTTTACCCAAAAATATATTGTATATTATCGGGGCTATTAATACTTTTATCGGGTTTACCGGGATGACGTCATAATTCCTAATATCGGACCGAGAATTAGTGGTGCACGATAATTATCGGCCCGATAATTATCGGTCCGATAATTATCGTGCACCACTAATTATCATCGATATATTAGTTTGGAGGGGGGTCAAAGTGCAGAGTTTGGGTTGCACAACCCAAAAAAACATTGTGACATCACAAAGTGACCAAAATCTGACCAGCTCCTTTTCAGACAGGTTTTTATAAAGATGGATCAGGAAAAGAAAAAAAGAGAGGGGGTCTTTGTTCCTGAGTGTTCAGAGTCTCTGAACACATATTTATGTAGAAAATACATGAACAAGTAGATTTAGCATATTAGGGGACTTCTCTCTTGTTTTTATTTGCATTACATTTGATATTGAGGTCATCCAAACGTAACAGAAAGTAATCAGGTTACTTTTATATTTTGATACTCAGATAAGGTTACTGATTACATTTTTGGACATGCGCCTACCGTATTGACTCGACTATAAGACAGGTATTTTTTCTTGGAAACAAATCTGAAAAAGAGGGGTCGTCTTATATTCGGGGTCTAGACTTTTCGATGTAATTACAGTCGCAACAATATATCGCGCCAAACGAGTGTTCCCCAAGCGAGACACCGTCTTAAAGTATGGTAACAGTACGCAGCAACAGGAGAAAAAGAGACCAACTCCAACAAAGTGGATCAAAAGTAGGCAAGTTAATAAACAAGAGAGGAGAAGTTTTGTTAATGGTGATCAACGAAGCAGAGTCATCAAACATCTGTCGAGCAGCAAAGAAATATGGTGTTTCTGAGTCAGTGGTCGCGTTAAGCGAATATTTTCTGTCTGTGATGGATTTTTTTTAACAAAAGTCTGAAAGCAGTCCGTCATTTTGACAGATTAGAACAAACTCAGAACAGCGCCAAAGTTTCCCCGCAGCGAGGCTCCAGTGTCATGCATGCCCGCCAAAAAGGAAATTATATCGTTTCCAAACCGTACCTTGCCGTACAAATCATTGAAATGTCTGTGAGTTTTTGCTTTATGCTTTGCGCGCTCCTGCGAGGTGCAGTGGACATGCATAACACGGCGCTAACAGTTCACGAGTGTGAGCCCCCCCCTCCCTCCGTTGACAGTTCACAAGCCCCCCCCCCATCAGAGTTGTACAGACCGACGGGTAATAATGGATTTTGACGGAAATGTTACAATCCAGCTCGTCAAAATGATGGGCAGCGAAAAGTCTAGCGCATCCTCTGTTCTGAGTGTAACGTAAGAAGATGGCGAGCCCAAAAAGATCGCCTTCAAAATGTAAACGGTCAGAGAGAAGCATTCCACGCTCCGTAACGGGGCAGCTTCCCGGAAAAAAGGTATTTTTCTAAAATCAGTCTTGAAAAAGAGGGGTCGTCTTATACTCGTGTCCATACGGTAGTTATTGTAACAGATTGCATTTTTAAAGTCACCCTCCATGTTTCCTCCTCACCTCACCTTGCCTCTGATGCCTCTTTTGAAAGAACATCCATAACATTAATCTGTTTGCAATATATATCAATATTCCAATTACTTGTATATAGACTATTCTGCACTATTATATTTCATTTCATTTACTTGCTCTTTTATCTGTTTTATTGTGCTGCACTGTGACCTCAGATGTTCATTGTCACGTAGCTATGTACACATGACAATAAAAGCCTTCAATCCTTGAATATTCTCCTCTCCATGTTTAACCCCCTCCTTCCTCCCCTGTGCATCCTTCCTTCTCCTCCTCTCTTTACTTGACTCTTCTCTAGCTGTTGGCCGAGCATCTCGTAGACGAGTAGAAAGCCCCTCAGTCTGTCTTTGTGTACAACAAGCCGTCTCCACACTAATCTCTGGCTCCACAGAGGCCTGTTAACAACACATGCCTGCATGAGTAGAGGAGATTACACTCACATTAACACTGGAGCTAAGACACAAGCTAACAGCCAGTTTCCATCCCAAAGCTACTGTGTTCATCAGTGCTTTGTCTCAGAACGGGCTGCAGGTGAGAAGGTGTGCAAATGACAAATGTTGGAAAGGCTGAACGGTGCTTCGTTGGCATTAATGTTTGAAGAGTGATGAGAATGAATATTTCACTTCTTCCTTCTTTGTATGTGTTGAACCTTAGACACTCAAGACATATCAAGATATAACAAAATAGAAACACAGACACAATGCTGATTGAAGAAATTATTATATTGTTGTACAACAGTATAAGAGACAGAACACTGGTGTCAAGTCCACCAAGAGGACATGTGTCTGTCTAAAGAATAACAGAATCTCACAGGTTTTAAACACTTGTTTTCAGTTTACACAGCACTACACCTTTGGTTTGGACACTATAATCACATGTTACAAGACCCTATGCTAAATAACACGGTGAAAACAGACATGTGCACATTTATGGTACAAAAGTCTCTTAAAATAAACTAAAGGATGAAACTCACGAGCATGGCTTACAACACATGATTTTATATATAGATTATTTCTACAATATCATGTCCAGTTATGACACGTATATATATTCATATATCATGGATCCTGATTCCTTGATCCTGAGTCGTGTGCTCTGGCCTGATGCTCACCTAACAATTTTTTTAATTGCTCCCACAGTAAATTAATGTTTCACTATTTTCTTTTTTGTGAATGTTGAGGAACTGAAAGGAGTTCGGATGCTAGGTCATTTCCAGTGATGACGGCCAAAGCTTTAGCCGCTTTCACACCAAGTACTTTGCCGTACTTAGTTCCCAGCACTTAGTTTCCCTATGGAACTAAAGAGCCGATCGTGTTCACACCGGAATAAGTCCCTGAGGGAAGATTACGCAAATGAAGCCGCTGACGTCACTTCTTCTTCTTCTGCTTTGGGTTTACTGGCAGGCCGCAAACAACTTCACGGCGTATACTGCCACCCGGAGTCCCCGGCCGGAAGTCCCCGGAGTTGGGTAGAAGCTGCTGGGACTCCCAGCAGCTTCTACTGAAGCCTTCAGAGTAAATCGCCAGAACGCCGACACCTCCTCATCTCCACCGCTCCCATGTTTTCTTTTGTGTTGCCATAAGCCTCTGCGTTGGTGCTAATGCTAATACTAATGATGCTAATGCCAGCAAATACAATGGCGGCTTCAAAACACTTGTCAGAGTTTTATGGGGCGTGGTTTGCAATTCGCCCAGCCAATCAGAAGTTGGTACTTTTTTCTCCCCAGGATAGTCCCACCTCTCTAGCAGGGACTACAAATTGGGGTAACATTTCTCTGAACTAAGTTCTCTTTTTGGTGTGAACGCAAAACTCCAGGCACTAACGGAACTAAACGGGAAAAGTACGGGTAAAAGTACTCCGGTGTGAAAGCGCCTTTTGTTTGTTTTCAAAGACGCCTCTGGTTCAAAGAGAGTACTTTTATGAGTTAGGCTGAAAAAATAAGACTCTAAGATAGAACAAAACATGTAGTTTGGGACATCAAATATAGATGTTTGTCAAAAACAGAAATGATAAGCCTTTAGCCAAGGAACCGTTTAAAGAACAGATAGGAATCAACACGCAGACGCAGACAATCTTTGAAAGGATTGCTTTTCTTTCTCAGATAATGAATTTTTCAACACTTCTGCTATTTTCTCAAAGATTTCTTTCTGTATTTATTGGAATGAAAATATGTTTCAAACCTTAGCAGCGGTATAACTTTTACAATGTATGTTTGGCTTGAACAGAGATAACAGAGAGGACCATTTAAGCATCAACAGAATTCGATGTGTCGGCTAAAAATCTATACATCTTTGGTTTGCATCTCAGCAGAGCACAGTGGCCATTTTCCTCTCATTTTCTGGAGGCTTTCCCAAGTCTGCTGTTTAACAAAAGCATAAAATCAATGATCAATCCAACCATTCCGTTTACCATTTGGTAACAGCATGCATAGGGTTTGTATTGATCAATATCCTAAACAGTTCGCTAGTCCTAAGATGGCTGACACACGAGAAACAGTTCAATCAGAGCAACTATTTCCATGCTTTCTCCATTTAATTATATCTGTCCTTTCTTAATTTGACTTAGCCACTGTTCACTTCAACCAACCAGATTTTGCTACGACATCTGAGAGCCAATCATCTTCTTGCAGAGTGTTAAGACTCGACCAGGGAATTCTGTGGTTTCAATGTAGGGAGGTAAACACCAAAGACTCCTCACGTATATCTTACATTTTCTGATTTGCAACTTGTCCAATTAGTCCTGATTGATTGATTACAAAACAACTATTTACATGGGCCGTTTCTTTGTTTCCAAGAATAAGGGACGAATCAGGAAGTGTCCCAAGACAGCTGGATGGATTTCCCAGATTTAAACCCACATCTTTCTTTAAAAGCATGGACTAGAGTTTCCCTAACCCTACCCACCTTTTCAGCAATGACTCAAATCTAGTTTTCTTTTGGTGACATTTTTAGAAAACACATAGTATGATAATCCTGCTGATAAGAGTCAGGACAGAAAACACTGCTATCCATCTCTCTGAACATAATACAAAAGAATACAGACGACATATTTTGTCATTAAGTTTGTGGGATTTGTTGGAACCAGCATGTCTGTGACTATAGGAACAAAAGACGGATATCATGTGTACAAATCTACACAAAAATACTCATATAACTACCATTCAACATGAGAGTTTGTATAATGTTTAATGCAGGGGTTCTGCATGTTGGAGGTAATTACCTAATGCACTCGCCCCAAGATTAATGAATGAAAAATCTAATAACTTCTAAAATATTTCAATCTCTCAGGAGGGAAACCACATGATATATTCATAGAGCCCGAGGAGTGCCTCCTGATGTGATCTTAATCCACCCTGGCACGTCTCATAATGGTTTAATGTTTATGTTGTTCCTCTCTAACTTTGTTACGCTCGGACCATCCATTACGGACAGAGTGGGCGTGATTATTTATGCAACACTTAAGCCCGAGTGTGTCAGTGTGTAATTCACTGTAAGCAGACTTCATTGGAATTGCAAATCAATGCCTCGAGCAGCACGCTTTACCTCAAGTCCCTCTGGAGCGATTCCTCCATCTCAGGACACCTCCCTTCTTTCTTGTTACCCCCTTCTGGTGAAGGTGCAGCTAGTCTGAATGGCTTTGTAGACTGCAGGGTGGCTGGTGGATTTACTCCAGGTGGAACTAAAGTCTGATTTAACACTTGGTTAGATTTCACATCATTCATCCAGATCTGTGAAGTAACTAAAGGTATTACATACATGTAGTGGAGGAAAAGTAGAAGTACTCAGATCTTGTACTTGAGGACAAGTAGAAGTACTCAGATCTTGTGCTAGAGTAAAAGTAAAAGTACTCAGATCTTGTACTTGAGTAAAAGTAGAAGTACTCAGATCTTGTACTTGAGTAAAAGTAGAAGTACTCAGGTCTTATACTTGAGGACAAGTAGAAGTACTCAGGTCTTGTACTTGAGTAAAAGTAGAAGTACTCAGATCTTGTACTTGAGTAAAAGTAGAAGTACTCAGGTCTTGTACTTGAGTAAAAGTAGAAGTACTCAGGTCTTGTACTTGAGTAAAAGTAGAAGTACTCAGTTCTTGTACTTGAGTAAAAGTAGAAGTACTCAGATCTTGTGCTAGAGTAAAAGTAAAAGTACTCAGATCTTGTACTTGAGTAAAAGTAGAAGTACTCAGATCTTGTACTTGAGTAAAAGTAGAAGTACTCAGGTCTTATACTTGAGACAAGTAGAAGTACTCAGGTCTTGTACTTGAGTAAAAGTAGAAGTACTCAGATCTTGTACTTGAGTAAAAGTAGAAGTACTCAGGTCTTGTACTTGAGTAAAAGTAGAAGTACTCAGGTCTTGTACTGAGTAAAAGTAGAAGTACCAGATCTTGTACTTGAGTAAAAGTAGAAGTACTCAGGTCTTGTACTTGAGTAAAAGTAGAAGTACCAGAGTGTAGGAATACTCTGTTTCAGTAAAAGTCCTGCATTCAAAATGTTCCTCAAGTAAAAGTAGGAAAGTATTCTCATTAAAATATAGTGAAAGACAGTGAAAGTAGTCATTGTGCAGATTGGTCCATTTCAGAATAATATATATGATATGTTTTATAATGATTGATCATGAAAGTGTTCTCAAAGCTGGTGAAGGTGCAGCTAGTCTGAATGACTTTGTAGACTGCAGGGTAGCTGGTGGATTTACTCCAGGTGGAACTAAAGTCTGATTCAACACTTGATTATATTTCACATCATTCATCCACATCTGTGAAGTAACTAAAGGTATTCAAACATGTAGTGGAGGAAAAGTAGAAGTACTCAGATCTTGTACTTGAGGAAAAGTAGAAGTACTCAGGTCTTGTACTTGAGTAAAAGTAGAAGTACTCAGATCTTGTACTTGAGTAAAAGTAGAAGTACTCAGGTCTTGTACTTGAGGAAAAGTAGAAGTACTCAGATCTGTACTTGAGGAAAAGTAGAAGTACTCATATCTTGTATTGAGTAAAAGTAGAAGTACTCAGGTCTTGTACTTGAGTAACAGTCGAAGTACTCAGATCTTGTACTTGAGTAAAAGTTAGAAGTACTCAGGTCTTGTACTTGAGGAAAAGTAGAAGTACTCAGGTCTTGTACTTGAGGAAAAGTAGAAGTACTCAGATCTTGTACTTGAGGAAAAGTAGAAGTACTCAGATCTTGTACTTGAGGAAAAGTAGAAGTACTCAGATCTTGTACTTGAGTAACAGTAGAAGTACTCAGATCTTGTACTTGAGGAAAAGTAGAAGTACTCAGATCTTGTACTGAGGAAAAGTAGAAGTACGTCAGATCTTGTACTTGAGGAAAAGTAGAAGTACTCAGGTCTTGTACTTGAGGAAAAGTAGAATACTCAGATCTTTGTACTTGAGGAAAGTAGCAAGTACTCAGATCTTGTACTTGAGGAAAAGTAGAAGTACTCAGGATCTTGTACTTGAGTAACAGTAGAAGTACTCAGATCTTGTACTTGAGGAAAAGTAGAAGTACTCAGGTCTTGTACTTGAGGAAAAGTAGAAGTACTCAGATCTTGTACTTGAGGAAAAGTAGAAGTACTCAGATCTTGTAGTTGAGTAAAAGTAGAAGTACTCAGATCTTGTACTTGAGTAAAAGTAGAAGTACCAGAGTGTAGGAATACTCCTGTTACAGTAAAAGTCCTGCATTCAAAATGTTCCTCAAGTGAAAGTAGAAAAGTATTCTCATCAAAATATAGTGAAAGACAGTAAAAGTAGTCGTTGTGCAGATTGGTCCATTTCAGAATAATATATATGATATGTTTTATAATGATTGATCATGAAAGTGTTCTCAAAGCTGGTGAAGGTGCAGCTAGTTTGAATGACTTTGTAGACTGCAGGGTGGCTTGTGGATTTACTCCAGTGGAACTAAAGTCTGATTTAACACTTGGTTAGATTTCACATCATTCATCTGTGAAGTAACTAAAGGTATTCAATACATGTAGTAGAGGGAAAGTACACCATGTACCTCTGAACTGTAGAGGTATCTGCTCAGCCTGTATTGGAGGTAGTTTGTCTTCCAGAGTCCCGTCTGGCCTGCAGTTAGCAGCTCTTGTTCCTGGGCATTTAGCCAAGGCCAGTCTGGACAGGATGAGGGGGGAGGAAACACGGAGGGTGGAGAGGGGGGAAAGGGAGTGCAAAGTTTCAATTGAAAGATTACTTGATTTTTGAAAAAAGCACCAAACGAAAATATTTTTAAAATATATTTTTACATTTAAAAAAATTGACTAGTGTTTTAAAAAATACTTATTAAAACATATATATATATATATATATATATATGTTATTGTTTTAAAATGACAACTTTTTGAATAACAATATTTCCAAATATGACTTATTTTCGAAAAAATCACTTCAATTTAAAAAAAAACAACATAATTTATAAACAAAACCCAATAAAAAAATGTAACCGTCTTGTTTTTTCAAAAATGACACAATTTTCCAAATAAATCCCTAAATCTTTCAGAAATAACAAATACTTATTTTTTTTCTAAAAGTGATTATATTTATAAAAACCTCATTTTTCTTTTGTTTCTGATATTTGTGTTTTCTGCAACAGGTGGCAGAAAGCTTGCTCTCAGATTTGTTTTTAAATTAATAAATGGGCCGAAGCCTGCGAGCTAGTTCAGGCAGTCAACTCGAGCACCAATGATACATTAACACGTGACGCACCTCGTCTCTCTTACAACCAACCAAACACATTCTCCTCAACATGCCGCTGTATTTAAGCTGCCAGGTCTTCCTGCCTCTGCCTCAGTCATGCTGCTGCTGCTGCTTCCAACCCAGCTTCCAGCTTCCAACCCAGCTTCCAGCCCAGCTCCCACCCCAGCTTCCACCCAGCTTCCACCCCAGCTTCCACCCCAACTCCCACCCCAGCTTCCACCCCAGCTTCCACCCCAGCTTCCACCCAGCTTCCACCCCAGCTTCCACCCCAACTCCCACCCCAGCTTCCACCCCAGCTTCCACCCCAGCTTCCACCCCAACTCCCACCCCAGCTTCCACCCCAGCTTCCACCCCAGCTCCCACCCCAGCTTCCACCCCAGCTTCCACCCCAGCTTAAAATAAAGAATCACCACATTTTTCAGAAATTACTTTTAGATTTTTGTCAAGAAATACTTATTTCTTCTAGAAATAATTTCAAAGAGAAACCTCAGTTGTTTCTTATCTTTGTGTTTTCTCTCTGCGACACGTAGCATAACGCTAGCTCTTATGTTCAGAGGACGAAGTTAAAGTCACTGCTATAGAGACATTGTGGCGGGGGGGGGGGGGGTGTATGATATGATAAACGGTGGGAGGGGGAGTGCAGGTTTCTTTAAGTGCTCCGCTGGCATGCGGTCTCTTGTGGTTCTGAATTGATGCAACATGGTTTCAGTTCAGATGTCCCTCTTTCCCCTCCCTCTGATCATCCTGTTATACTGGAAAGACACTTTGCTCTCACGCTGTATCTTTCCATTTCAATGCAGACTGCAGCAGAATGAGAGAGAAATAAGAGGGGGGGACGAAGGGGATGGGGGGGCGAAGGGGAGGACGAGGGGGACGAGGGGGTTGGGGGTTGGGTTTAAGGACAGAAGCCAAAAGGGGAAAGAAGAGAAAAATGGAGACTTGTTTCAAACAAGACTGAAGTCAGACGAGAAGCAAAGAATAACCCGCGGAACACTGTCTGTCCCCCTTCTTACTTTCTCAACTCTGGATCTTCGTCTCCTCCCTCCCTTCCTCCCTCTCTCATCCTCACTTCCTCCCCCCTTCCTCCTCTCTTCCTCCCTCTAACAGAGTGTATCCTTCAGGCTTCTCCTCACAGCTTCTGTATTAGAGGAACCTTTTACTGCTGCCTCGGCCGAATCAGTCACACTCGCTTCCCCTCGCTCTCTGCTTCACACACACACACACACACACACACACACACACACACACACACACACACACACACACACACACACACACACGCACACACACACACACACTTTCACCCACTCTCCAGTTTCTCATCTTCTTTCTTCACACTGCATTCTCTCGGATCTTCTCCCCGTTGTTCTCCCCCCTCCTCTACCTCCACACGGTCCACCTCTCTCTCTGTGTCCTCAGCGTTTATCCCTCCCCCTTTCCTGTTGTTACCCCCTTGTTTCCTCCCTGTCTCCTCTTCCTCCCCTCCTGCCTTGCTGATTTTTTCCTGCAATTTCCTGCCATTTTCCTCCCATTCGTTCTCTCTCTGCTCCGTATCCCTGACACTCTTTTACCCTCGTCTCTCCCCCCTTCCTCTCTGCTCCGTATCCCTCACACTATTTTACCCTCGTCTCTCCCCCCTTCCTCTCTGCTCCGTATCCCTGACACTCTTTTACCCTCGTCTCTCCCCCTTCCTCTCTGCTCCGTATCCCTGACACTCTTTTACCCTCGTCTCTCCCCCTTCCTCTCTGCACCGTATCCCTGACACTCTTTTACCCTCGTCTCTCCCCCTTCCTCTCTGCACCGTATCCCTGACACTCTTTTACCCTCGTCTCTCCCCCCTTCCTCTCTGCACCGTATCCCTGACACTCTTTTACCCTCGTCTCTCCCCCTTCCTCTCTGCCCCGTATCCCTGACACTCTTTTACCCTCGTCTCTCCCCCCTTCCTCTCTGCACCGTATCCCTGACACTCTTTTACCCTCGTCTCTCCCCCTTCCTCTCTGCACCGTATCCCTGACACTCTTTACCCTCGTCTCTCCCCCCTTCCTCTCTGCACCGTATCCCTGACACTCTTTTACCCTCGTCTCTCCCCCCTTCCTCTCTGCACCGTATCCCTGACACTCTTTACCCTCGTCTCTCCCCCCTTCCTCTCTGCACCGTATCCCTGACACTCTTTTACCCTCGTCTCCCCCCCTTCCTCTCTGCCCCGTATCCCTGACACTCTTTTACCCTCGTCTCTCCCCCTTCCTCTCTGCCCCGTATCCCTGACACTCTTTTACCCTCGTCTCTCCCCTTCCTCTCTGCACCGTATCCCTGACACTCTTTTACCCTCGTCTCTCCCCCTTCCTCTCTGCCCCGTATCCCTGACACTCTTTTACCCTCGTCTCTCCCCCTTCCTCTCTGCACCGTATCCCTGACACTCTTTACCCTCGTCTCCCCCCCTTCCTCTCTGCCCCGTATCCCTGACACTCTTTTACCCTCGTCTCTCCCCCTTCCTCTCTGCCCCGTATCCCTGACACTCTTTTACCTCGTCTCTCCCCCCTTTCCTCTCTGCACCGTATCCCTGACACTCTTTTACCCTCGTCTCTCCCCCCTTCCTCTCTGCACCGTATCCCTGACACTCTTTACCCTCGTCTCTCCCCCCTTCCTCTCTGCACCGTATCCCTGACACTATTTGACCCTCGTCTCTCCCCCTTCCTCTCTGCACCGTATCCCTGACACTATTGACCCTCGTCTCTCCCCCTTACTCTCTGCACCGTATCCCTGACACTCTTTACCCTCGTCTCTCCCCCCTTCCTCTCTGCACCGTATCCCTGACACTCTTTACCCTCGTCTCTCCCCCCTTCCTCTCTGCACCGTATCCCTGACACTCTTTACCCTCGTCTCTCCCCCCTTCCTCTCTGCATCATATCCCTGACACTATTTGACCCTCGTCTCTCCCCCCTTCCTCTCTGCACCGTATCCCTGACACTCTTTACCCTCGTCTCTCCCCCTTCCTCTCTGCACCGTATCCCTGACACTATTTGACCCTCGTCTCTCCCCCTTCCTCTCTGCACCGTATCCCTGACACTATTTGACCCTCGTCTCTCCCCCCTTCCTCTCTGCACCGTCTCCCTGACACTCTTTACCCTCGTCTCTCCTGCCTTCCTCTCTGCACCGTCTCCCTGACACTCTTTACCCTCGTCTCTCCTGCCTTCCTCTCTGCACCGTCTCCCTGACACTATTTGACCCTCGTCTCTCCCCCTTACTCTCTGCTGGTATTCACTTTTTTTTCTCCCTATCAGAGAGTCAGGCCTCGGGTCCCAGAGCCAAATTAGATTTGGAGGCCGAGGCCCCGGTGTGCCCCTCCCCCCTCCCCCCTCCCCCCCTCCCCCCTCGTAGATAGGCTGCATGCAGGTATAACCCGTTTATCAACCAGCACTAAAAAAAGAAAGTAGGGAGGAACGATTCACTTCCTCTCGTTCTCCCTCAAGAACATCCATAACATGCATCTGTGTGCAGCTTCCACCTGATGGATCCAGTATTTCTCATTCATAAATGAAACTGTTTAAAA
This sequence comes from Pogonophryne albipinna, assembly GCA_028583405.1. Lineage (NCBI taxonomy): Eukaryota > Metazoa > Chordata > Actinopteri > Perciformes > Artedidraconidae > Pogonophryne > Pogonophryne albipinna. Next base: position 4,254,056 of record CM053252.1, read on the forward strand.
AAAGATATAAGGACACCATTTTAACAAGATGCAGGGACGACGTTGTTTAATCATAACTGCAGTGTTTGCAGTCTATTTATTTATTTGGTTTGTTATTTTATCTTTTCTTGAATATCGCTGCTATGGACACTTGCCCTCTCATTTGCACTTTGTCCATCATCTTTATATATATCCTGCTTGTGTTGTTTTGTAAATGATTGAGTGTTCTTGTATTTGAATGTGTGAGTTTTTGTTATACCTCGGGACTGTGGGAAACAGTATTTCAATCTTTCTGTGTGTACGAACATATTTTGAGATTGACAATAAAGTTGACTTTGAATTTCATTTACCTCTGTTTTGTATTTGTTTGTTTACCTATCTGCTTATTTGTTTGTTGTTTTTCAATATCAAATGTAAGTCTTTAAGAAAAAGAAAAAGGAAATATATATATGTTAATTATTTAGTTTTTGGGAAAAGGGGTGGGATTAAATAAGTGTAAACTTCTTCCCACCCCTTTTCAGATGTGTAATTAACCCTCCTGTTGTCTTCGGATCATACGTTTTTTGTTTTACATTCGATTGCATCAAGGCTTCATGATATCCTTCACAGTCGACATTTGAACATATAGAATAGCTGACCACACTTTCATTGAATTTTGGATGAGTTAGTCAACTTTGTAACACCCATGGTGTTCCCGGTCAAACATGACCGCCATTAAGAAAAGGAATTAGTAACCATCCAGATCAGATAAAACACACGCACACACACGCACGCACACACACACACACACACACACACACACACACACACACACACACTAGATGTGTCCCCCCCCTTATGTGCCCAATCCCCGAATGTGAATAACACCTGGCAAACAAACACACACACACACACACACACACACACACACACACACACACACACACACACACACACACACACACTAGATGTCCCCCCCCCCTTATGTGCCCAACCCCAAATGTGAATAACACCTGGCAAACAAACACACACACACACACACACACACACACACAACAATTTGACACATTTCCCGCTCTTATGTGCCCATCCCCCCACATGGATCACACCTGGCACACGCAATACACATTCAGTGTCTGTTCTTTGTATATTTACTGCAGTTCTTCATGTGTACCAGTAGTCTGATACAATATTTACAGTTTGAAAGGGTGTTAAATGAAATGTGGTGATGATTAATGGTTTTTGTGTTAATGTAATAGCAGTTAAAACAGGACCGGTCAAATTTGACCGCGAACACCAAAGTAAGGGGAAACGAAGACAATAGGAGGGTTAAATAGATCATATGTTTATACATAATTTAGAATCAGTAATATTTTTGTATATCAATTTGACACTGATTAATGTTATATTGTATAATAGTTCTCATGTTACTTGTTAGACACTTTTATCCAAAGCGACTTACATACTCAATACTGTGGACAATCCCCACAGGAGCAATTTGGGGTGAAGGGTCTCAAATCAAATATTACAATTACTTGTATATAGACTCATATAGCACTATTTCTATTCAATTGTATTTGTATTTAATTGCACTATTTTATCTGTGTTATTGTGTTGCTCTGTTGGAGGAGCCTGTGACCTCAGTTTTTCATTGATATATCTACACTGTAGCTATGTAGGAACAGTGGCGACCGTGTCTATCACAACTGGACCCCCCCCCCTCCCCGGCGTTATAATGTCCGTCTTTTCACTGAATTGTCGTCTTGAAAAGGGAACTCACAACAATTCCGCAACAACTTCATCTTCACCTGTTGCACTTGTCATTTCAACGTTAAAAACAATAAAACGGCATGAATTGCTTCGTCGCATTAGATCCTCTGCCTCGAGCCAGTTAACTAGCGGGCCTTCTAGAACACCCTGGAACCGAGGGGAACTCTGAAAGAACACGCCCATTGGCTACAAATCAATATATGATTGGTTGATCAAACTGTCAGTCCAAACGTACGCTCTCATTCAGTGCAACGGCCAGGGCATTCGATCAAGGATGTAGAATACCTTGGTTGAAGGATATTCTACCCAGAGACCCAGAACAAGATCTGATTGGTTGCTTTCTTTTCTAACACAAAACCACTGAAATGCGTAGAGCATGGTCCGAGAAGGACAAACAAATCAACGTAACACTGTAATATTACAGATCAACAACACGGATACCATTCTCATTTATTCATTTTATTACATTTTATTAAATCGATTGTTTGTTTGTTCCAGGGTATTCTCTGAACACCTTGAAGGCCCTGACGGTTCGCCACTGTGTACGAATGACTATAAAAGCCTTGAATCTTGAAGCCCTCAACTGTGTGTGTTGCATCTCGTCTTCATTTCGCTCAGATGCATGGGTTTTTTATGAGGTTAAGATTTATACTTAGTAGATAAATGTATGAAAAAGGATTTAATAATTAGCATGCTATGTTGAATATGTGATTGGTGAAATGGTTATGTTTAATCTGAATGTTAAAGAATTTCTGTTTACCTCACGTTAATCCTAATAATAATCATGTTTAAAGAGGCCTTATTGTGTTTTTTGGGGTTTTCTCTTTTCCTGTAGTGTGTTGAATATGTTTTAGTGCATGTAAATGGTCTGCAGAGGCTAAAATCACTGTGTTCCCATCTCTAAACTATTGGCCAATCACAACCGGCTAACTAACCAATCAACCTCAAAATTATTGACTGTTTTAAGAAATATTAATATTCGTATTAAGTGAGGAGATAAAGAAAATGCATGTGTGGTGTTGTAATAATGAAATGCAGAAGATAAATCAGATGGTTTCTTACATTATTAAATAATCTCAGCTTTGATTTTAAGATGTATGCAATATTGAAATGAAGTCCAACACTTAGCTTAGCATCGACAAAGCTGCTGTCATGGAGAAGTCCCTCTTTATTATGAGTGCTACGTATAGTTTTCTCTGCTGCCATCATATTACAAGCTAAATGTGTGTCTAGTGGTGACCCTGTCCACTGACTCCACTCCTACAACTTCAAGAAACTGAATCATGCTTCAGCGAAATGCCTTTCCTCTGTTTTCCCCACACCTAAAGCAAACAATGCAGAACATTTGGCATGCTTTAGGTCTGCCGTTAAACCCTGATGTTTACTGCCATGCAATTCATGGTAAAAAACAACGCTGGAGCAAAGCATCAACGTTCTCATCCCTACTTCTTTTCACTTAAGACCTGAGGTCGGTTATTGTTTTGGAATGCATGTTACAAACCCTGCCCAATTGTGGCTCATTGTACATTGAAGGCAATCATTGTATATGTTTAAATATATAAGAATACATCATGTCTTGAGATGTAGACGTCACATTGCATTGTGTTCACTCTGCAGAGAAAACACTAAATGAGAGAAATTGGTCTAGAGGATGATACAAAGCTGAAAGTAATACAGAGTGCCGGAGAGCCTTACTGCATTTTAGTCCATTATATTAAGAACTGTCACCTGGCGCTTTGCATTTTGTGTTTTTATTTACATAAATAGAGACATTTTCATAAATCGGTGCGTACAATTTGACCAGAATACACGACATTAAGTCTTCCAAAAAACCCACTGCTTAATATCTGTCCCCACCAAGAGAAGAGAAAGCCTTTTCCTCCTGCGGCGGCCATTAAATCACAAAGGATTCCTACAAATTTCACAACAACTCTCAGCGGACCAGAATTCAAAGCAGTCACTGCCTACATCTTTTTGTCATGATAATAATGTCATAATGTAATTGTGTTTGTGTTTGAATGTCACAGCACATGATACCTCTCTCTTGAATGGAGAGGACAAATTAAATACACCACAAATAGCCTTCGTGGTAGGATACAATGCAAAGTATCCACAAAGCATGCTGGGATAAATCTCTGGTAATTTGTTATTGGCATGTTGTCAGATCTGAAGATATACTGTACATGCACGTCACTATAAAACAATGATATTTGTGCACTATAACGTCAGCATCGGACCGTTTTTAGGTCTTTTCTCTGGGTAAATCAGGAAAAGTGAGCAGCTGGCAGGGATACTTCTGTCTTTTCTTTCACACAGAGCGTAAAACCAAGGGGAATTACAGGGTGAGTGAGCAGGGTCAGATGGCAAACAAAGGTTTTTCCAAGCCCAACTTTCTGTGCAAGAGATGTATTTAGAGAGAAACTCGAGGGCAGGTCAGAACAACATGCTTAGTCATAGGTACAGATACAAAAGAGAGGTGCAGCGATGACGTATTTCGGTAGTAGACCCTGAAGTTAGCTTGTCCCTGGTGTCCTCTGCATAAAGGCTTTTTTAAAGGATTAATGGAGAAAATAAGCTCTGTGGAAAACAAATGTTTATGATACTTACACCTTTTGTTCAGCAGCATAATCTCCACATTAACACCAATGTATGGTTTTTTAAGCGTAAACACCAGAAGCAAGGAGCCAACGTTCAAATAAAGGAACTACAGCACGGTCACATGACTTCACGTCACCACCGCTAAGCTAAAGGTGGCTAATGTTGGGCTATAAAGGAACTACAGCACGGTCACATGACTTCACGTCACCACCGCTAAGCTAAAGGAGGCTAATGTTGGGCTATAAAGGAACTACAGCACGGTCACATGACTTCACCTCACCACCGCTAAGCTAAAGGCGGCTAATGTTGGGCTATAAAGGAACTACAGCACGGTCACATGACTTCACGTCACCACCGCTAAGCTAAAGGAGGCTAATGTTGGGCTATAAAGGAACTACAGCACGGTCACATGACTTCACGTCACCACCGCTAAGCTAAAGGCGGCTAATGTTGGGCTTGATGTAGGGTTGCCAACCGTCCCGTATTAGCCGGGACGCCCCGTATTTGAGCCAAAAGGGGCGTGTCCCGTACGGGACTTTGTTTGTCCCGGACTCCCGTGTAAAGGGAAAAATAACAAATATTTTTCTGTTTGCGCGCAATGCAGTGTGTCTGGCTGCGTGCCTGTGTGTTTGTGTGCTGTATGCGAAGGGCGCTAGGACCGCTCAGTTGACAGGGCAGGCACAATGCTCGCACGTACGTGTGTGTGTGTGTGTGTGAGAGTCAGTCAGCTGATTGATGGGAAAATGCTGGGAAAATGGTTGGTTGAAGGATAACATTAAGTCTAATAATGACGTACCGTGCATGTTCACATCATGTATACTTTGCATTACTTAATACCATTTTTCAAATATTTTATTTTTTAACATTTTGGACAAAATAGCCAATTGTACATCGAGGTGCCCAGATGTCCCTAGTGCCCACCTATCCGATTTGAACATGCTGATGTAGTAGCCTAATGCAGGTGTAAGACCATTGTGTTTGTATTGTGTTATAGGTATGCATAGTTTTCTATGCATTTTGAGGGTTTTGGGGGGTTTGACCCCCAAAAACATGTTCGAACCCTAGGGGCTGGCTCCCCCAAAATAATTAAATAACATAACCCTAACCTAACCCTAAAACCGAAATAAAGTAACAAAAAAAAGTAACTAAATCCGCCAGAAACCCGAAAATCTTCGCGCGCGGGGGACACATGCATGTGTCCCGTTTCTCCATTTCTGGAAGTTGGCAACCCGAGCTTGATGACATTTAGTTCTCTCATTTAAACACTTAGCAACCACCGTGTTTGACCTATAGAAGAATCACACATTCAACAGTGGGGTATTTCGTAGAGAAAATTGTTAAAGAGGACGTATAATGCAAATTTTCAGGGTCATATTTATATTTCGTGCCTCTAATGTGATCAACCGCTTAGGGATGCTCCGCCCCTTAGCCACTGCACTAAGTGGTTACATACTGATGTCACAATATTCCAGAAATAGGATGGATTTTTGCCTTTGCAGACCTTTTAGATGCACAAAAAACCTAAATAACACACTACAGAAAAGGGAAAACCCCAATAATAGGGCCTCTTTAAAATCTCGTCAGCCTGTGTTAGACTGTTGATTTCGAAACGTGGAATAGGACGTTTTAATATGCTGACATATTTCTGTTGTTTAGGATTAACTGTACAGTACTATTCTGGTCTCCTTGGTTTTTAAGTCTGTACATATGTCAGTTGTAGGGTTTGCTCTCTGAATTGCTCCGTAACGTCTCCTTTAGCTCGCTGCTGGCGCCACTTGAATGGTAGCTCTGGGTCGAGTGGACTCTAAATTGGTGGAGGTAGAATAATAATAGTAGTTAGCTCCCGCCCAGCTCTATCCAGGTCAGGACAATCCAGGCTCGAGTCAATCGAGGGCTAAGTGTGCGTGACAGGCCATGGCAGGAAGGTGTGCGATGGTGAAAAAGGAGGATCAATATGAGCCTATATAGGTCAGAAGGAATACTGGGACAATGGAGGATTCTTTGCTCCGCTGGATATTTATTCCTGTGGTGAAAACACTTGTTTAGTTATCAGAAAGAGGTGCAGCAACGGCTATATTTTGTAGAATTGTACCAGACTACTTGACATTGACATAAAAAAACATCTATTTCTCCCCATTGTTAAATTGTGATCTTGTACCTGTTGACGATCACTATTTTGTGAAGCTCAGACGCAACCATTTCTCTGTGTGCTCAGAGATCAACAAAGGATATACACTAGAAAACCATTGAGTGCAAATTAACTTGTCATCCTAAACTATATTTTGACTCTGACGGATCCCCACAGTCCAGTTTAATGAATATATTATCTTTCAGCCCAGGCGATATTTTCGTTTTGAGTCAATCAGGACCCCTAAATGGACTGGAAGGGGCAAAATAATAGTTTTTTTTGAAAGAAAACAACCAGTATTTGTTCCTTCTGTGCAGCTCGCTGTCACTTCTTATTTGCCAGAGGAGAGATGTGACAGCGGCCAGTAATTTCCCAGGCCCTCTGTGGCCTAGCAATCAATTAAATAACATGAGTGGACACTGAGGCAACAATAAAGACATGATTTACCACCAGCTATAAAAACGAGAGTAGTGCACGTCAGCCTGTCACATGCAGAGCAGACGATGTACTGTATTAATACTGTAATATGTCACTTTTTGAAGGCAGGTGTGTGTTTTGTTTTTCTTTTAGCACTTTTAGTATGGAACGTTATTGGGAATGTGGTGTGTAGTGATGTATCACATGGACAACACCAGTGGTTGCATTTTAGGGTTATGGGTAACAAAGTATACGTTTACTAAAGTTCAGGTGTATATATCAGTATTTAGTGTCTCTACTTTAAAGAGTCCTCTCCTGCTGATGTTCAGGTGTATATCAGTATGTAGTGTCTCTACTTTAAAGAGTCCTCTCCTGCTGATGTTCAGGTGTATATCAGTATGTAGTGTCTCTACTTTAAAGAGTCCTCTCCTGCTGATGTTCAGGTGTATATCAGTATGTAGTGTCTCTACTTTAAAGAGTTCTCTCCTGCTGATGTTCAGGTGTATATCAGTATGTAGTGTCTCTACTTTAAAGAGTCCTCTCCTGCTGATGTTCAGGTGTATATCAGTATGTAGTGTCTCTACTTTAAAGAGTTCTCTCCTGCTGATGTTCAGGTGTATATCAGTATGTAGTGTCTCTACTTTAAAGAGTCCTCTCCTGCTGATGTTCAGGTGTATATCAGTATGTAGTGTCTCTACTTTAAAGAGTCCTTTCCTACTGATTTTCAGGTGTATATCAGTATGTAGTGTCTCTTGCTCAGTGTTGTTAAAAGTAATAAAGACTATGAAGCAGTTATAGATGTCAGTAAATTGTCACTTTTCAATACAGCAGCAACACTCTCCATCCTATTGTCGGTCTCTCCATGCTTTCCATCCTATCTCTTATCTTACATCTGATCTGGCCTCACGTCTCCATGTTCTGCTCTTTTCCCCCTCTCAACAGGAGTCTGATTCACTGATCCGATCACAGCAGGGTGCCAGTTTCTCGCTGCCAACATAACTCGTGGCACGGGGTCCGGTTCGATGCCACCTCATGCCAGGAGAGCAGATTAGAGCCACTTCACGCCCCCCCGCTGACACGCCAGCTTTACCTCACCTCCGTCCTCTGCCCCGCGGGCGAAGAAGCGCCAATCCAGTGTATGTGTGTGTGTGTCTCTGTATGTGTGTGTGTGTGTGTGTGTGTGTGTGTGTGTGTGTGTGTGTGTGTGTGTGTGTGTGTGTGAGCTTGACACAGACATATATGTAAGACTTGTAGATATTTTAGGTATACTGGATTTCAATTTGTCCACTTTTGGTGTGATTCAGGCTTTATTGTGTGTGTGTGTGTGTGTGTGTGTGTGTGTGTGTGTGTGTGTGTGTGTGTGTGTGTGTGTGTGTGTGTGTGTGTGTGTGTGTGTGTGTGTGTGTGTGTGTGTGTGTGTATACAAAGACACAGGAAGAAGAAATATAATCTAAGAAAAAGGAATATTATAAAAGCTATTTTAAAAACGATTTTAAAAGTGTTTTAACAAATAGAAAATAAAGATAATATTTACTCAAAATATAATCTATAATAATAATATAATAAAATATCGTTCAAAGTGGAGAGCTGTGCAGATTTAGACATAGCTTCGGGCTCTGTAAACAATGCAACATGCAATAGACGTACATAAAGAGACAAATGGTGCATGTTAAAATAGAAACACAATTGTGAAAGAACATTTTAATTAACTAAATACTGACAGTTTTTCCTTTTGACTACAGGTTTGAAAGCATCCTGAGGGTCTCGTGTTAGCAGAGGCTTTTTGAACATCAGCACTAAATAGCGTCTAAAACACCCGAACCCTCGTTCAACCCTTTTCTCGTCATCCTGAGAAAATGTGAAAGTGGATAATAGCATCTAAAACGTGGCTCAGATATTTAACGTGTTCTCCTGAAAACGTCAGTACTTTAAACCAAAACGTGTTTCTGGACTAGAGTTCATCCATCAACAGGAAAACATCACTTTTATGAGACTTTTCTTCATGTCTGGTTGTTGAAATAATTCAAATATGAAACAATTGAAACGTATCAGAAAAAGTAGTTTTTTATAATATTTTACTAAGTCGAGCTCGTCGAAGAGGCTTTACAAAGTGTGTTTCCTAACTTTAACCAAGTCTTTGAAACCATGATATTTGCACTACTTAGTTTGCAAAACGTGCAAAACCCCTGATTTGTATATTTGATACTGTATGTGCTCTGCAAACATTTGCAATTAATGTTATCAGGCGAGAAACTGGTGACACGTTTGATTACTGGGAAACAAACAGGACGTTTCAACAGTCTCCAAAAACCTTAACTTATTCCCAATACATTTCTGTCTCTTCATTTCGTATCCCTCCTGCGTTTTATGAGCTATAGAGAGATATAAAAGCAATGGATCGAGGAAAGAGATGGAGAACGGAAGAGAAGGGAGGAATTTAACAAAAGGGGACGAACCAGGAAATCAGATGGACGAAGGGAATTGTAATATCTGGTTTTTGGAAAAGCAACATTTGGATAATTTCTGTTTGATTAGTCGTATGTATATTTAGATATGTTATCTCTAAGAAGCAGAGGTGGGAGAAGTACTCAGATCCGGTACTTGAGTAAAAGTAGAAGTACTCAGATCCGGTACTTGAGTAAAAGTAGAAGTACTCAGATCTTGTACTTGAGTAAAAGTGGAAGTACGCAGATCCGGTACTTGAGTAAAAGTGGAAGGACGCAGATCTTGTACTTGAGTAAAAGTAGAAGTACTCAGATCCGGTACTTGAGTAAAAGTGGAAGTACGCAGATCCGGTACTTGAGTAAAAGTAGAAGTACACAGATCTTGTAGTTGAGTAAAAGTAGAAGTACTCAGATCTTGTACTTGAGTAAAAGTAGAAGTACTCAGACCTTGTGCTTGAGTACAAGTAGAAGTACTCAGACCTTGTACTTGAGTAAAAGTAGAAGTACTCAGATCTTGTACTTGAGTAAAAGTAGAAGTACTCAGATCTAGTACTTGAGTAAAAGTAGAAGTACTCAGATCTTGTGCTTGAGTAAAAGTAGAATTACACAGATCTTGTACTTGAGTAAAAGTAGAAGTACTCAGATCTTGTACTTGAGTAAAAGTAGAAGTACTCAGATCTTGTACTTGAGTAAAAGTAGAAGTGCTCAGATCTTGTACTTGAGTAAAAGTAGAAGTACTCAGACCTTGTACTTGAGTAAAAGTAGAAGTACTCAGATCTTGTACTTGAGTAAAAGTAGAAGTACTCAGATCTAGTACTTGAGTAAAAGTAGAAGTGCTCAGATCTTGTACTTGAGTAAAAGTAGAAGTACTCAGATCTAGTACTTGAGTAAAAGTAGAAGTACTCAGATCTTGTACTTGAGTGAAAGTAGAAGTACTCAGATCTTGTACTTGAGTAAAAGTAGAAGTACTCAGATCTTGTACTTGAGTAAAAGTAGAAGTACTCAGATCTTGTACTTGAGTAAAAGTCGAAGTACTCAGATCTTGTACTTGAGTAAAAGTAGAAGTACTCAGATCTTGTTCTTGAGTAAAAGTAGAAGTACTCAGATCTTGTACTTGAGTGAAAGTAGGTAGGTCAGATGTTACGAAGATATGAACTGTAATGGAGTAGAAGTAGAGTAAACCTCTGCCACTCAGCTGGGAACAGAGGCGGAGTAAAAACTAGAAATTTAAATGAGAAAAACAAAAGGAGAAGAAGCGAAAACTCAAATGCAACAAGAAGGACGAGGAACAGAAGAGACTCGGTGAATAATGGTGATCTGGTGATATGCAGATGAGAAAGAGAAGAGTGATAAAGGGAGGGAGAGGTTTATTTATCCCTCACTAACGAGTAATGAGAGCTCAGGAGAGACGGAGGAAGGAAAGAGTTATAACGTCTGTGAGATTAAGGTTGATACCACAGTCAGATAACTGTGGGGTTTCTTCACCAGCAGCAGTAAAACCATGCAATTCATATCTTATTCATCCTAATATTCATATTGACGTATACATGTTATATCTTGCAGTAGATTTCCTAATTATTGTTTGTATAAATATTTGTATTCGATGTTGTCTTTATAATTGAATGGATATTTATTCCCATGTTTATGATTTGTTTTAATCACATTTTTCTCATTTATTGGGCTTTTTGCTTAAAGTAATGTTGTTATAAATATATTGTTTTCTTAAATATTGCATGTGTCATATATATATATTTGAATGTTATTTTCATAGCATTTTATTTTTATTATACTATTTATTTAATTCTCAGATGGAGCAACGAAACCCAATTTCCCCCGGGATGAGTGAAGTATTCTGGTTCAGATGATTGATTCTGATTGTGTATTTCCATCAGACTTCCTTCACAAGAAAATCAGTTTGTGTCGAAGAGACTGTTTATGTTGTTGTTAAAGTGCTGCTCTATTTTTTCAGTTCATGACTTAAGGGAGACCTATCATGCTATATTTAAATGATATAGTGTATGACCATACCTATATAAGGTATATTATTACTAGGGCTGTCAAACGATTAAAAAATGTAATCAGATTAATCACAGCTTAAAAATTAACTAATCAGATTAATCACCATTCGAACTATGTCCAAAATATGCCATTTCTTTACGTATATTGTGGGAATGGAAAGATAAATGAAAGAAGGCGGATATATCCATTTAACACAGTATCTATGTTTATTATAACATTTTTCTGTGTGTCAAAATGAAAGACAACCCACACACCTATCAATCATCAAACCGTGGGGTCTTAATTCATTACGTGTTGATTTCTATCAACGGGGGAGTACTTCAGGAAAGTCGACAGAGGGGAGGGGCGGCGGCTAGTGGAGTACTTCGTGACCACAGAGTGTGAACGTTGTGATCAGCTGTTTTAGCGCAGTTCTCCAGTGAAGGGGGGAGGAGTCTCCCTCCGCAGCCGGTTGGCGTAGTTTTGGCACAATTCCGTTGTACAGACCGACGTTAACAGCAGCCCTGTCTGTGCACACGGAGACCGACTCTGTCGTCCGGTGATCTAACCGCCTTCTGGAAAAGCTTCACAAGTACGTCGGTACGCAAATGCGCTTTGTGACACAAGTTTCAGATTACGCACATAACCTGCGTACCAGTTATGTGCACCCCTGTACTACAGCAAAAGTATTCTCCGTCGGGACTTCCTGCAACAACACCGACATTATCAAAGATGTTCTATTGAGAAGACGATCACTACGTGACAAAAGTTTTCAAAACCGTTTCTGGTCTTCGGTATTTCCAGACAAGTGGCTTCTGAAATCAATCTGACTAACTGCTGTCTGTGCAATTTACTCCGCGCGAGTTGGCGGACTTTATTTAGCTTACTTTAACATCATTTTTCATGGTGGGGCTAAGCCATTTCTTGGTATGGGTGTAGCCTACCCCAGCCATACCCTGGCGCTGCCACTGGTGGCACGTATGGGGCGGGCCATTCTGCACATGCGTTAAATGCGTTAAATATTTTAATGCAATTAATTCAAAAAATTAATTACCGCCGTTAACGCGATAATTTTGACAGCACTAATTTATACATTTTATTTTTCAAAATACCAAACAGATCATTTTTTAGCCATGCCTCGTTTCGCTCATTTTCGCTCTATTCCAAGCCTGTCTTTGAACATTCTGAGCAGCAGCTGACCACGCCCCCCTGCAGAAGAGGGGGGCATGAGCCGGCGAGAGTCACGTTACCATGCTTGCTGTGATTACGAGTGTGGAATAAACATCTCAGAGCAATGCATGTGTTCAAGCATATTATCAAATTGATCCAGAAACTGACCCTGAAGCAGCGGAGGTTTTGGTGGACGTGCAAACATCTCGGTTGCAGCAGGACGTTTCTGAATGGTTAGTTGACAAGCTGTTGTCCCTATTTATGTTTACTCTGTTATGATGCTTGCTACTTATTCCGTTCATATTTTGGCTAATTAGCAAGAATGAAATGTGTACAGTTTGTAACTTAGAGTTTGTAACGCAAAAACAGCGATACATATATATATTTATAAAGAGAGAAATTCATATTTTCAGCATATATACAATGGCCTCATTGCGTTTATTAATAGTTTAGTCCTTTTCTTCCAACATCGTGCAACAACCGTTGGAAAGTTCAATAACTAACACCTCAGTTGTCAGCAATGTGTGTAGTTTCATGTGTCTTTAAAAGCTCAGTCATTGACTTCTTTCTACAGGTGTGCAAACTGCGCCACGATGCCTTCTGAACCGGAGAATGTGTGCTGCATGGAGATACCACAGGTAACATTTTTGATAGCTTCACTAAGTTGTCTGTTTAGAGAATACGTTTATCACACTCGTGTCAAGACGGATGCAGGAACTTGAGGACTCTAACCTGTATGGTGGACCATCCTGGATTTGAGCCTGTGTGCCTGAATGTGTTCTCCCTGCAGAATGCATTGCATATTTACAGAGCTGAACATGGTGGACTACAGTTGAGGCAAATAGAGCAGTGAGTGGTTTGTTTGTTTTGACTGAAATTGTAAAACGAATGCTAATATTGTTCATGGAAATAAATACTGGTGTATATGGCTTTATGCAATCTTTCATTCTGTCATTGTACATGTACTATTATATTAAATACTACACAGCAATGGCATAACACACCCATGTGTACGACGAAAAAAGTCCACACACAACCTTATGCTTTTGAAATCAGAATATTCTTTACCCATCCAAACATGAATAATCACGACACATTTCATATCAACTCAGAACTTTATTGTCAAAATCAACGGTTCTTTGAACCCATAAAAAAAGACTAAATGTACTTGTATTTTGTATAAATGACACAAAATATTTTTGTTATGATTTCAGGCGTCACAGGTATCTAGCCTACAGAAGCTTTGTGAGCTGGTGCTGGGGCTTCCTTGGACGCAGGATCAGAGTGGTGATTCCGGCCTGCGTTGTCCTCGGGATTCGCAGGGAGTTTCCTGATCCGCGAAATGTCTATGTTGGGTTCAGACAGCAGCCAAATGGAACCGTGTAGCATACCCGGCGATGACCTCCTCCCCGTCAGGTTGCTCAATGGTGCAGGGTCCACAAAGACTTGGTCGAAGATGAGGTCCATCAAGTTGGCCACGTAGTCTGTGCAATGTTAAAAAAAAGCACAACAAAAAATGTGGTTTAGATTAGTATATGCATGTAAAAAACAGAAAGTTCTTTCTAATTTTTTTATTTTATATTTGTAAATAGTTGTATAATAAATATTTTAAACACTTACGGAATGTGGGGTCAGTCTTTACTGGTTTCGCTCTGCATTGTCCCTTCCTGGCCTTTGGGACCTGCAGTTTATACAGAGGGTTTCCAGTGGATGTAGTGGCTTGTGCACGCTCAGCGTTTTCATTGTAGTGCAGGGCTGCCAGGTACAGTCTTTCATTTCCGCCATGAGAAGAAAAAATGTAAATAATAGCAAAGGATGTACAAATTGTCACTAATTAGTAAGTATGTGAGGTGCTGGCCTGTAAAGAAGAAAACATAGTTAGAACAAAATCATCTCAATTTAGTATTCAGGATAAGAAAATACTATTTGGATAAATATAGTCTGAAATCCCAAAAGATGGGGCTTAAAACTCTCTATTTAGCAAAGCTCTTTGCTTAACCTTTTCCAATCTGAGTTAGTTTTGAACCATAAGTGCATACTGTGTTTCTGACTCAATACAGATGATGTGTTGGAGAGGGGCTGAGCTCAGTAGACTGACTGTAATGAGTGCTAGCCACTAATTAGCCTGTTGCTAGAGGTAAGGCCTCGTCAACAACAACAGACCAGGGCTTTAGCTCCGTTTTACTCGTGGTGTGTGTCCCCCCTCGCATACATATACACAGTGTTGTATCCTAACACACCCCCATTTATATTCATGTGCGCAAACAAGTAAACACACAAGCTTTTACATATAACGCTGCAAAAAACGGCATGTCTCATTAGCGTAGCGTAGCTTAGCTTACAGATCGATGATATCTGATCGTTCTTACAGACTACAATCACAAAAGCTTTTACATATAACGCTGGAAAAAACGGCACTTACCTACAGAAGATTACGTTTGTTATTATAACTTACTCAATATGATTTTAGAGGATACAAAATACTAATAAATAGGAGAATAAATACTTGTGTAATCGGCTAGGGCGTGGCTTTACAGCCTTCACACAGATCGCCATTACGGCAGTCTGAACATGTTCGCAAATGCCTGATAATTAAAATAAAAGACAAAGCAAAGGCTGCGGAGCGTACAAAATAAAATAAAATGTTACAAAAACATAAACACCTAACCGATTACTATTTGGGTTTGAGGTGACATTGATACGGCGAAGCTACATGCTACATGCTACATATACAAGCTAGAGATAGCTTTATCAGGAAAAACACCGCTAAATAAAAACGTACTGCTTCAAAATTGGATGTGTCCTCACTGGCCTGGTCCCGAATGGTTGGTATTGATCCCGGGTTTAGCATTAGTTTGGAGGCATATCCGTGTTGGACTTGAGACAAGTTCATAAACATGTCCGTGGTAAAATGTTTGGAACACACAAACAGAAATCTGCCGGGGTCTTCTGGCACATGTCCCTTGAAAATGAAGTCTAGCCACAGATTATTTTCTTTTTCCACTGATGGCATTGCATGCATTCCCCTGTCCCGAGTCTTGCAGCCAACAACAGCACAACGTTTAACTGGCTTAGACATCCTGGCAAGAGCAGGCAAAAACACAGATGTGACTGGGGTTGATTTAGCCTGCCGATAGCCTATATGCGAATGAGAGGTTTGGCAATGCACGTGGCCGTGGCTCATTCCCCTGATAGGTGGAGAGTTGACCAATAAGCGGAGCACGTCTTTGTGACGTAGAAAAGTGTTGAAATCTGGATCCATTTTTTTAAGATCCGTTGCAGCCCCTTTCTTAGAGATTTGGCTAAGGAGGAAAAGAGAGAGGGTTGTGTTTTCTGACACTTGGTGAGTTCCCTGGAACACCGGGGACACATATTCATGTATACAAGACGTACAAAGGTGCATTTTGCATGATAGGTCCCCTTTAAGGGAGAAACAAAATGTGCGGATAGAAAAATAAATTAGTAATTTTGTATTTATAACCCTAACCCTAACCCGGTTCTAGAAAAGAAAGAAATATATATATTCATATAAAATGATATTTGAGTGACACATTTTAAATTCATACGACATCTTCCTATTCCTATTCCTAAACCTAACACACTCAATCACTCACACACACACTCACTCACACACTCTCACACACACTCACTCGCTCGAAAAAAACAAACATGATCAGAACCAAACCATCTTCAAATCTTCTGAAACGTGCTAATATCCATTTTTCACAAAATTCCATTTAGTTAGGCAGAAACGATACTTAGAAAAATCTCTGAAATGTTAAACCTTCCCGACGTTATATGGACTCAGGGACGGTACCGTTGGGTGCGGAATCCTCACAATATGGCAGACGAAGCGTGGCTGCGAGTCGCTCCGACCTTCCTATCAAAAGTTATTCGACCATATCTAACCCTCGGATGTCTAATCCTGGCTATCATCCCTAACCCTAACCCTTCCTGTCAACAAACAGTGGAACTAGACTAGTTGTTACGGTTGCTGTTTGTCTGCTCCTTAATCTGTCTGGGATTGTTTGCAGCTGTGTGTGTGTGTGTGTGTGTGTGTGTGTGTGTGTGTGTGTGTGTGTGTGTGTGTGTGTGTGTGTGTGTGTGTGTGTGTGATTATGCAAATGAGCTGTGTGGTAGCCCCAACATCATTGGCTGCCCATCTCCTGGTCCGCCTCTGAAGATGGTGATTGGATCGACGTCGTCCAATCGCAGCGCACAGCCGGTGCACACCTGCTGGGGAGGAGTACAAAGGCTGCGGACTATCACCACTCTGGAGGCTCTGTTGAGGAACAGACGCCTCTCGCTACTTGCTTAGAGAATTCTGTTAACTGTGGTAAAACTTGTGTGTAGTGTGTAGAGTAGCTTAGTTAGTGTTTAGAGTATAGCTTCTGATTTTGTGACTGTTGCCCTTAGTTTAGCTGTGTTGTGTATAGATTATTTGGTTAGTTGTACCACTGTTAAAGTGAGGTTTTGTTTAGTTCCCTATTTAGTGTGAGTGTTATTTCTTTGTATGTACACAGACTCCTTTTTAAGAGTCCTTCCTTTGTTTGGTTATTTGTCAACCTGTGCCCTTTTGGCCCTTTTGTTTGTTCCTGGCTTCATGCCTGCCATTTTGTTTACCGCTGCTATTTAAAATAAATCACTTGTAATTATACCAATACCAATCTGGTTGTGTTTCTTCCCTTTAGTTCCCCTAGCCTAATTGGGAACGTAACACGAGTTGTGAGTCAAAAACACGGACAACTTCAAAACCAATATTGTTGTAGCAACCTGTCAATCACACGGTAGCCCCGCCCTAACATATACTGTTTTTAATTGACTCCTTAACATTTCACGCTGCAGGGTTTACACAATGTTATCTTTCCAAGTAGATTCTCCGTCTCATTCGTTCACTTTTCATATGAACAAAACACATGCTCTGTAAACGCCTCTGGTTCTGATCCCTCTGCTGCATTGGTACATTACAACACCACGCCAGTGGCGAACCGTCAGGGCCTTCAAGGTATTCAGAGAATACCCTGATAACTCAGATAAAATTATATAAATACAATTTAATAAAATGTAAATACATTTTATAAATGAGAATCGTATCTGTGTTGTTGATCTGTAATAAACAGTGTTACGTGGATTTGTTTGTCCTTCTCGGACCTTGCACTACGCATTTTAGAAAAGAAATGCAACCAATCAGATCTGTTTCTGCGTCTGTGGGTATTCTGTATCCTTGATAGAAGGCCCTAGTCGTTGAACTGAATGAGAGCGAACACTCTGATTGACAGTTTGATCAACCAATCATATATTGATTTGTAGCCCAATGGGCGTATTCTTTCGGAGTTTCCCACGGTGCAGGGTATGCTAGAAGGCCCGTTAGTTCTGACAGGTGCGAGACACAGGATATAGATGGGACGTAATAATTCATTTTCTGTTTTATTCGTTTTAACGTTGACATGGCAACAGGTGAAGAAGATGTTGTTGCGGAATTATTGTCGGTTCCTTTTTCAAGACGACAATTCACTGAAAAGACGGACATTGTAAAAAAAGGGCGCCCAACGCCTGAAAATCTGGAGCTGAATCAAGTTGCTAAAGGCTATGTTCGCCATTTCCAGGCTAGCAACTGGGAAAGATACCCGTGGCTTACGGGCTCAGTTAGTCACAAAAGGCTCTACTGCTGGGAGTGCTTGCTTTTTGGGACCGAAAAGGGGGCATGGAATTGGAAAGGCTACGATAATCTGAGCTGTTTAACCAAGGCTGCACAAAAACACCAAAACACAGCAGGGCATCTTAAGGCAACGGTCACCATGAAGACTTTTGGAGACACAAGGATTGATCTACAGCTGGACGAACAGAGACGTAGAGAAACGATCATTCACAACGAAAAGGTGAACAAAAATCGGGATATTTTGAAACGTCTGATCCACTGTGTGATTTTCCTTGGGAAACAGGAGTTACCTTTCAGGGGCCATGATGAGAGCAAAGAATCAGCCAATCGAGGTAATTACCTGGAGCTGCTTACATTCATAGCAGAATATGATCCAGACTTGCACTACCATTTGTCCACTTCTCAGGTGTTCATTGGAACCTCGAGTCAAATACAGAATGACTTGATAAGTGCTGTGGCCGAAGTGATGGGTGAGACCATCAAAGAAGAAATAAGTAAAGCACCCTTCGTAGCTTTAATGCTGGATGAAACAACAGATGTCAGCAATGCTGCACAGTTGTCGTTTGTTCTTCGGTTTGTAACAGACAGTGGCGTAAAAGAGAGGTTCGTCAAATTTGAGGATGTGACAGGGAAGAAACGGGCAGAGGATGTAGCAGCCATGGCCCTTGGTTTCTTGGAGGAACATGGATGCATGGGCAAACTTGTAGCCCAGTGCTATGACGGTGCTGCCGTTATGGCATCGGGGCTGAACGGAGTCCAAGCCAAGGTCAAGGAAAAGATCCCACAGGCACTTTTCATACACTGTTATGCACATGCCCTTAATTTGGTTTTATCTCAAGGTGTAGTTAAAATTAAAGAATGCAGAATTTTCTTCTCACACCTTTCTGGCCTGGCTGCGTTCTTTTCTAGATCGCCAAAACGAACACAGCTGCTTGATGAAATATGCCAGAAGCGACTGCCACGAGTGGCACCAACCAGGTGGAATTTTGCATCAAGATTGGTGTGCACTGTCTTTGAAAAGAAGGATGCTCTTAAGGATCTGTTTGACTACATAGTTGAACACCACGAGGAATTTGATGATGCTGCCATTCTCAGTGCTGATGGCTACCTATCAAACCTGGGCAACTTTGAATTTGGATTTTTCCTTTCAACTTTTAACGAGATATTTGCGCATGCAGATGTGCTCTTCGACATCTTACAGAACAAGTCATTCGACATGCAGTTTTGTCTGACAAGGGTGGAAGAGTTTTGCATTTGCATTGAAGGGCAGAGGGATCGTTTTGATCAAATATATGATGAGACTGTGCAGGACACCGGCCTGCCAACTGGACGGAGAGCCCACGGAGATTCTCGCTCACACTACAAGAAGCTGCACAATGGCATTCTTGAGAACATTTTAAATCAGGTGCAAAATCGGTTTAAAGATCACGAAAAACTGTCATTCCTTTCTCTTCTGGACCCTCAACAGTTCACCAGCTTTAACAGCAACTTCCCTGAAACTGCATTCGCAAGCCTCACAGAGAGCTACGGGCCGCACTTTGACTTGTCTCGGCTGAAAACAGAACTGTCTGTGATGTATGGTATGACAGATTTTCAGGGAAAGAACCCATCTGACCTCCTTTTCTTTTTCCAACGAAAAGAACTTTGTGACAGCATGCATCAGCTATATGCACTGATATGTCTGGTTGCAACGATCCCCGTCACCACTGCATCTGTGGAAAGGACATTTTCCGCCCTCAAACGGATAAAAACATATGCACGGAACAGAACAGGACAATCCCGACTCTCTGCATTTGCTTCCATGGCAATTGAAAGGCAACTTCTTTTGGATCTGAAAAGCAGTGATCAGCTTTATGACCGGGTGATCGAAAAATTCATCCAAAAGGACAGGAGGATGGATTTCGTCTTTAAGTGAGGACCATTGGTGAGTGAGACACATTTTTATTTGCTGGTTATGCATCTCGTTGAGCTGGTTGCATTTTGTTTCCACACACTTTTTGATGAATGGTTCGTTAATGTCTGTCTTGAGTGTAGTACGCGTTGTTGTGCATTTAAATCTGACAAGAGCGGCTGCGGCGGCTGCTGCGGCGTGCGTGTGGGGGGGGGGGCATTTGTATCTACAGAAGGTCCAGTTGTGATAGACACGCTTCGCCACTGCACCACGCACACATCAAAACTCAACACACACAATGCACACACAACACACACATCACAACTCAACACACACAACGCACACACAACTCAACACACACAGCGCACACACAACTCAACACACACAGTGCACACACACAACTCACTCACAACTCAACAACCTCTCCTCCCATTCTGCGCTCTCCATCACTCCATTTCATCATTTTCTCCTTTCACATTGTTTCCATCTCCCCATCTCCCCCTTCCCCGATACTTTGCATTGTATGAAGATTAACACACACACACACACGGCACACATTCATTGTTCTTCTGTCTTTCAATTACATTAGCACATTCACAAAGCATCAGTGAGTGCACACACACACGCACACTCTCTCTCACACACACATGCTTACACTTACACCTACACACACACACACACACACATAGATCTACACACACTTACACACAAACACACAAACACACACACACCCACACACCTACACACACACTTGCTTGTTTAATCAGACCAACAGGCAGCAGTCGAACAGAACCAGACAGACTAATGTTTTTTTCATTATGCAGCCAGAGTTCAGCGCCTTAGATTTCTCTCAAAGTGGCCGAGACTTGGTTTGCTGATCGACCGGATCCCTGTTTCAGGGTCTGAAGATCCAGAAACACCAAGTGTCCTGCTCTGTTGGGACTTTGAGAACTGCCAAGAGGCGATCTGAACATAAACCTCATTTCCCAATTTTGATTGATTGATTAGAATAAATCAGCCAACGTTTTCTGGTTCACTTCTTAAATGAGTACATGCTTCCTCCGCTTGTGTTACAGACCGTTATTCCCCCTCATGTGCGCAAAACACATAAGTCATAGTTCGCTGTGGTCTTTGCCGTGAGTTGAAATGCATCTTTTTGTCTTTTGTTTTGCAGGTAACTTGTGTTTTTCGGCCATAAATCAGGGGTTTAAGTGAAGTGTGTCGCCACTATACAGTATGTGTACAGGAACTACAGCTGGTTAACAAAAGCATGAAATAAATTAATGTCCAAGAGTCCAAAGAAAAGCCATTATGTGTGTTTAGATCAAGTGATTATTGATCTAAAATTGTCACGATATTCATGTTGTCACGTTTTTATGTCTAGGTTTGGGTGTTTTGCTGTTCTCCCTGTCATGTTTTCCTCCTTGTTTCTTGTCTGGTCCTTCTCCCTGTGTTTTCCTCCCTGTCGTTAGTTTCCCTGGTGTGTCTAGTTGTCTGATTGTGTTCACCTGTGGCCCTTGTGTTTCTCCTCCCCTGCCCGGCTGTTTCTCGTCTTGTGATTACCCCTCCCTGTATTTAGTCTTGTCTCTTCCTGTGTTCAGGGTTGGTTCGTCTTTTGTTGGTGACTGAGTTCACCGGGGAGTGTTCTGTTTGTCCGAGTTTAATTTTTAGCCTTGAAATAAAGGTATTATCAGTATTATCTGCATTTGGGTCCTGCTTGCTTCACTCTACCGTAACAGAACGAACCAACCAGATATGGGCCCAGCAGATCCATTTGAGCAGGAATTATTGGATTTTTCCTTTTCTTTGGCTTACTGCTCTGATCGATGGAGGGGAGCGTCCGGGGTTCAGCAGCGAGAGGCTGCTCTGGCAGAGACGCGCCAGATGGCTACGGAGAAACCAGGCTTGGTGAAATTCTTACCTGGCTGGATTTTGAATTTCCTCTCGTTGTGTGATTCCCGGCCTGCTTGCCCCAGCCATGCTAGCTCCCTGCCTCCCAATTCCCAATATGACACCACACGCCTCGGTGTGTTCCGTTTGGAGTCAACCCTTGCTTCTGCCCCAGTTCCTGCTCCTGTCCATGAGCCGTTCTCTGGAACTCGTCTGGCTTTTGGAGGTCCACGGAGCCTCCAAACGGCTCCTAAAAGAAGGAGTCGCAAGTCCAGGCTAGCAGCCCGAGCCCCAAGAGCCATGGTTCCAGACCCAGTTCTGGCCCCAGCAGCCATGGTTCCGGCCCCAGTTCTGGCCCCAGCATGCCATGGTTCCAGACCCAGTTCTGGCCCCAGCAGCCATTGTCCCTTCCCTAGTCCCTCCTCTGGTCCCTTCTCTGGTCCCTTCTCTAGTCCCTACTCAATTCCCTTCTCAAGTCCCTCCTCTAGTCCCTTCTCTGGTCCCTTCTCTAGTCCCTTCTCTAGTCCCTTCTCGAATCCCCTTTCCAGTTTCCTCTCAAGTCCCCTTTCTAGTCACCTCTCGAGTTCCCTCTCGAGTCTCCTCTCCAGTCTCCTCTCCAGTCCCCTCTCAAGTTACCTCTCAAGTCACCTCTCAAGTCAGCTCTCAAGTCTCCTCTCGAGTCCCCTCTCGAGTCCCCTCTCGAGTCCCCTCTCGAGTCCCCTCTCGAGTCCCCTCTCGAGTTCCCTCTCGAGTTCCCTCTCGAGTCCCCTCTCAAGTCACCTCTCGGGTCCCCTTTCTAGTCACCTCTCGAGTTCCCTCTCGAGTCCTCTCTCAAGCCCCAACTCAAGTCCCTACTCAAGACCCTACTGAAGTGCCGTTGGAGGTTCCGCTGGGGGTCCTGCCTACTCCATGTCCTGTCCCGTTGGGGGCCCCGCCGACTACTCTTCTGCCGGAGGTCCTCCCAACCCTATGTCCTGTGCCGTTGGAGGTTCCGCCGACTGCGCTCCTGCCAATCCTATGTCCTGTGCCGTTGGAGGTCCCACCGACTACTCTTCTACCAGGGGTCCTGCCAACCCCGTGTCCTGTCCCGTTGGGGGTCCCGCCGACTACTCTTCTGCCAGGGGTCCTGCCAACTCCATGTCATGTCCTGTTGGGGGTCCCGCCGACTGCTCTTCTGCCGGGGGTCCTGCCAACCCTGTGTCCTGTGCCGTTGGAGGCCCCACCGACTACTCTTCTGCCAGGGGTCCTGCCAGCTCCATGTCCTGTCCCGTTGGGTGTCCCACCGACTGCTCTTCTGCCGGGGGTCCTGCCAACCCTGTGTCCTGTGCCGTTGGAGGTTCCGCTGGGGGTCCTGCCAGCTCCATGTCCTGTCCCGTTGGGGGTCCCGCCGACTGCTCTTCTGCCGGGGGTCCTGCCAACCCTGTGTCCTGTGCCGTTGGAGGCCCCGCCGACTACTCTTCTGCCGGGGGTCCTGCCAACCAGAGTTCCCGTTAGAATATTTTTTCGCCGGTCAACATGTCCGTTAAAGTTTAAATCTTCCGGACAAAATGAGAAAAGAGCCGGTCAAAGGTCTTCTTTGTTATTAATTGTGCTTTAAAACAAATTGATAGGATTCGATATTAAACAAACTAATTATAGTAGATTAACTACATTATTCAAAAGTGAACAGTAACTTACAATAACACGGGAATAATAAACGGAGCGCTCTCTCCCTCTCCTGACAGCCCGTCAGTATCATGCAGCTCGCGGATCAGTAATGAGTGACCCGACAGTGAAACTAAACATATCTATAACTAGTTA
The DNA here is from genome assembly GCA_028583405.1 of Pogonophryne albipinna. Taxonomy (NCBI): domain Eukaryota; kingdom Metazoa; phylum Chordata; class Actinopteri; order Perciformes; family Artedidraconidae; genus Pogonophryne; species Pogonophryne albipinna. Next base: position 4,277,779 of record CM053252.1, read on the forward strand.
CGGTAGTTTGAGAGGTCATTAAAATAGCTACGTGTGATATTCTAACCTGAAGTGTGTTTTGTCCGCTCACCGCTGCATGTGATCATGCAGAGCTGCGTGTTGACTCGTCAGCAGCAGCTGATCTCTCTCTCCCGTCAGATTAGACTCGCGTTTATGTCCATATCGATCAGATCCAGCTAGTTCTAGATCAGGGGTCTCCAACCTTTCTCCACCTGAGAGCTACTTTGAAAAAATGAAAGTGGCCAAGAGCTACTTGCATCACATCGCTTACATTTATTCACATAGCACTCATCAGTTGAATTAAGCTACTTTTGTACACGTGTGAAATTGCAAATACCTAAAGTTTATCACAAATCTTAACTTCACATCAAGGTCCAAGAAAATGAAAATGTCTCACATATTAATATGGACAACATAGTAAATACATCGCCTTAATCACCACCTTGCAAGCATCTTATGGCACATGTGTAAAATAAGTGCATTCACTCTTTTTTACAGTCAGTGAGATGACTGCGCTGCATGGAGTCCACCATAGAGGGGTCTGCTGGACCCACTTAGGTTCACTCTAATAGAGTCATTTAAATGTTCATCAGTCAGTCCTGTTCTGTATTTAGATTTCATTCATGTCAGGAAAAGCTGCTTCACAAAGGTTTGTAGAACAGAACCAAATAAAGCAGACATGTTCAGTGCTGCTTGGTGAATGATCTTATCGTTTTCTGGTTCTAAGGCTCCAGAAATGTTGTGAGTTTTGCTGAGACTTAAGCTGAACATGATTTTGGAGATTTATAACCTCCATCTCCACAGGATTGACACTGAACAGTGAAGCCATATTTTCTTCTTCTTCGTCTTGACATTAAATTATAAACCAAAATAAATGAATTGTATAGGTCTAGCCTCCCTATATCTGTGTGTGAAATTGTTCCATCCTCAAAAACAAAAAAATAATGCTTCTGCATTCTAGCTTCAGCTTCTAGCTACGGTCTTCTGTTTAAAGAAAGGACACTGAATGTCCTGAATGTGGCATCACACACAGGACTTGAGTCTGAACACAGCAGACAACAGGAGTATTTACAACAGCATTATAAAAACAAAAATACTGCATGTGGGTGCACACTCACATTCTCTGTCTCACTGTTACATAAATCCCATGAATGTATGAGATTAAGTTAGCTTCATTATATCTCAGTGATTAAGTGATTAATAAAGTTTCTATCGGGTCACTATCAGCCTGTCACTCATTATTTTCAGGAGGGGGCGGGGTTTGGAGGAACGGAGAGGAGACGGTGATCGCGGAAGCTTTCCTCCTGCCTTCACAAACTTTACACACGTATTTATCGTCTGAAAATAGCAAGAGGACTTTCATACTCTGCAATCCAAGACTTGATTGAATCCACCAAAAACCTGACATTACGATAACGAGTGTTTTTCAAAAACACAAATCCCTCCCTGTGTGTCTCTGAGCCGCAGCGACACGGCCTGATTCAGAGCGGGTCATTCTGCCGTTGGTTCTGGACTGGTGCTGCTGGAGAAAGCAGACTGCTCCATGTGTGGTGTCGCTGTGCCGCTGTCACGTCTGTTCCTTGATCTCTGCGTCACGGACCAATTTTATATTTGTGTGACAGAAAAAATTCTAAAATAAAAACAATGAAAAATCAAGAAGCAACGTTACTACGCTATAATCGATAATCGAGCGGCGAGCTACTGAAAAGCTGCCCGCGAGATACCGGTAGCTCGCGATCGACGTGTTGGAGACCCCTGTTCTAGCTAAAGATATGACTACCTGCTTATTAAAAGACACCTAAACAATAAGCGTCACCAGCGCCATATAGATAGAAGAGTTACGACAACGGAAGTCCAAAAACGGTTATCGTCACGTGGTTCATGTAGACGAGGATCGTTCCCCGGAAGTTCATGGCGGGCAATGTGAATGCATTGATAACACGAGATAGAACTACGATTTTTGGTAATTATTAGTGAATAAAGGTTTTGATTTGCAATATTTATACAACAAATCGATATGTGTATGTATTTACATCAATAAGTTTTAAAAAATAAAATAGAATTTGCTAATATTAAGTGATAATATTAGGATTAGTGTGAACAACTAGTTTACATGTTAGGCTAACAGTGCCTTGGTTAAAGAGCCTGTTGCTGTTTATTTATAGCTTTGAATTCTTTAAAACCAATATTATCTTCTTAAACTTGTATGGTAGTCAGGAGCATCACTTTCTAATGTGTATTGATATATTTAGAGGGAGGGGATCTAAAGTAATGCTTTAAAATTCAGATTAGATTCATTTCTACCATTTTCTTAAATTCATGGTAGTTTCAGTAATCCCATGGTAATTGAGGACACAAGTTATCTAAATGACTAATGTCATCTTTATGGCTTTCAGAAAGGACAGGAGACCGACAGGTCAAAGGACTAGCAGCAGCAGCATGATGATGATGATGATGTTAAATGTGTTGTTTTAGGAACATTCATTGCAAATACATGGAATTCAATAAACATTGAATAGCATATCATGCAGTTTGTCTGTGCCTTTTCCTCCGTGTTGTCCTGGTTTGCTGTGCTGCCTCCTAGTCTCCACCATGGTTTGCTGTGCTGCCTCCTAGTCGCCACCATGGTTTGCTGTGCTGCCTGGGGATGCTCCAATCGCTCAGAGAAAGGAGTATGAATGTACGGCTTCCCCACTGACACAGAGCGGAGGAAGCAGGAGCAATTTCACGACCAACAGCAAAAAAATATGTGATGTAATTATATACAAACACTGCATTTGCACTTTTTCACAAAACGAAAACCACACCATTGGGAAAGCTTAATGTTTTGTTTAATACAAAAAAACAGGGAAAGGCTTGAAAAACACAGAGTTGAGACTCAGGGTGCAGGGTGAGGGTCTCAGTGCAGGTAGTCAAGCTCCATTGAATCCCCCTCTGGTTCTTGTGCTGAAAGAGGGAGTAACAGACAGGAGAAAGGGTTATACACACCTATATAGCACACCTATTGGATGGGAAATTGCCTTGGGGAGATAAGGTGTTTACTTATATAAAACAGTAGTATTAAACTTACCTTGTGTTTTCACTCTCACTTAAGTCCCTCTCCCTTTGCCATCAATCCAAAATCAGCTGAGCTGCAACATTATACAGACAGGTAATAATCAACATAATCACAAGGACACAATATGGCTCTGCTAAAAACACTCACTCTTACACGCACCAAAGTTATATTTATCTAATATTTAACTCCCTCCACCCCCGCATACAATCCCGTTTAGAAGCCCCTCTTCTCTAATTCAACAACGTTGGACGAAATGACATTAAGAGAACGGAATTTACAATTAAAAGGCTGTTCAATGTGTGTTGCTAACTTGATTCGGTATCCTAGCTTAATCTGTTATCTGTAAACGTTCCCTAAATCTACTAATTTAGGGATAATCCACTGACATCCTTTAATACACATGTTCATTTGAATCAGATGTACTGATAATATCCACAATATAAATCTTTAAACTTCTTCTTACCTTTAAAAGTCCGTCACGAACGGTCTATTATGCTGCAACTCTACAGCTCTGCTAGCCTTGGCGCTAACTTCCGGGGAACGATTGAGAGGCTCCACGATCCGCCATTGCTGTAAAAAAGTGGTCCATTGGAGTGAACGGAGATGACGTAACTCTCAGTCTATATGGCGCTGAGCGTCGCTATGCAACCGGGTGAGGCCGCAAAGTATAGCGCAGCATTATGCATTTGTTTACATGCCCACCGGAACCCCGAGGCATTACCAACAGATCAACGCACAATCAACCCATCCAGGACATCTCTTTCTCCACATTACGTGTTAGACATTAGAATTGACTATTCTTGTCTGTCACATAAATGGCGCAAGTTGCTAAGGGGAAATTATTTTGAACGGACACTTTGACCGAAGAGATTTAGATTTGCCGGTCTTCAGCATATTTTACCGGTCGTAGTCCGGTAATTACCGGCTAACGGGAACTCTGCTGCCAACCCTATGTCCTCTGCCGTTGGAGGTTCTGCTGGGGGTCCTGCCAGTTCCATGTCCTGTCCCGTTGGAGGCCCCGCCGACTACTCTTCTGCCGGGGGTCCTGCCAACCCTATGTCCTGTTCCTTTGGAGGTCCCGCCGCCACATGCCTCGCCGGGGGTCCTGCCAACTCCTGGTCCTCTTCCGTGGGGGATCCTGCCGAAGCCTGTCCCACCGGCTCCGGTTCCTGCCCGGCCTCCGGAGCTGTCCCGTCAGCGCCTGCCTGCGCGTCCTCCGGAGTTGTTCCGTCGCTGCCTGTTTCGCCTTCGAGCCCGGCCCCCTGAGTGCCGCGGTCTTCGCCTTCGAGCCTGGCCCCCTGGGAGCCTTGGTCTTCGCCTTCGAGCCCGGCCCCCTGAGTGCCGCGGTCTTCGCCCTCGAGCCCGGCCCCCTGAGACCCGCGGTCTTCGTCCACGAGCACGGCCCCCTGAGTTCGCCCGCTGTGGTCTTCGCCCCTCCATGGACTCTGCCTTTCCCCCGGGACGTCCGCCCGAGACCACCACCATGGACTCTGCCTTGCCCCCGGGCCGTCCGCCCGAGACCCCCACCATGGACTCTGCCTTGCCCCCTGGCCGTCCGCCGGAGTCCCCCTTCTCGGCTTCTGCCTTGCCCCCGGGCCCTCCGCTGTGCTCCTGGGCTGTCAGCCCAAAACCCGTCCTCCAGACCCCCTCCACCCACCCTGGTGGCCCTAGTTTTGTGTCCCTCCTCCGGACCCCCTCCACCCACCCTGGTGGCCCTAGTTTCTCGTCTTGTGATTACCCCTCCCTGTATTTAGTCTGTCTCTTCCTGTGTTCAGTGTTGGTTCGTCTTTTGTTGGTGACTGAGTTCACCGGGGAGTGTTCTGTTTGTCAGTTTAATTTTTAGCCTTGAAATAAAGGTATTATCTGCATGTGGGTCCTGCTTGCTTCACTCTACCGTAACACAAATGTGAAAGTGTTACACCAGCATGTCTTCATATTCACTCACCACTTGGAAATTAACTCTGATTATCAGAATTGACTTCATATTGATTTCCACAGGTCTATTCTAACGTCAATATTTTCATTTGTCTCTGTTCCTGACACCTTTGGAGACTGAATGAAGTCTCTCTCTTCACAAAGTTTCCTCTCACTTTAATCTGTTTCAGTCGTGCGTGCTTCTTCTCATTGTCCTTAAGTGAACAGGGGCAGAATGACACTCCTCAAACTTCACGGTCAGTGAGCATCGAGACAATTTCCACTCCTGCAGCAACGCTTTCTGTATGTTTTTCTACCCCCAACACACACCTACCTCCCCCTGCTCCAATTAATTTCATCTACACCTCCCTTTCTGTTTGACTCCCCCGTGAACCGTGAGGAAAACACTCACTTCCTCGTTTCACTGCCAGCCTCGCTGCTTTTACCCAACATTAGCAGGAACTCTGGACACACACAAACACACATACACACACACACACACACACACACACACACACACACACACACACACACACACACATGGACGTGGTTCACTGCTCTTATTCAAACTAATTCAATCTCATTTGAATAAATGCACAATTTGTTCTCTTAAATTAATTTCCTTTCACAGTTTGAGGAGTGACAGCATGTACAATGCATTATTCAGATCCTATTCCTATGTAAACGTAGCGTCACGACAGGGCAATACATACTTAATAAGTACAAGTTAAAGTCCATTGATATCAGAAGTGAAAAAACAATTAGCATATCATCATCCTAAAGGGATGCAGTATGGCCCAGTTGAAGGTGGGATTTATTTGTATTACTTTATATATTGATATCAACATTTGTAAGCTGATTTATATTTTGTATGAACAATCTAATTCTGCAAAGTAGCTGGAAACTAAAAACAAAACAATCCATACATCCTTTCATCCATTCCTCCCTTACTCCCTATTCCCTTTATCCTCCTTCCTACATTCCTTTGACCTTTGATCACTATGCATCCTTGATCAATGCATTTCATCCTCCCCACATTCAACTACTTCCCTTGATCCCTTCCTCCCCTCCACCCTTGCAACCTTTCATCCTTTCCTCCTTACTTCCCTTGATCCCTTCCTCCTTACATTCCTTCAACCTTTCATCACCCATTCATCCCTTCCTTCCTCTCAACACTTTATCCCTCCCTCCTGACTTCCCTTGATCCCTTCCTCCTATCATCCCTCCCTCCTGACTTCCCTTGATCCCTTCCTCCTATCATCCCTCCCTTCCTACTTCCCCTTGTCCCTTCATCCTTCCCCTTCTGCCATTCCTCCCTTACTTAATCCCTCAACATGTAATCCATCCCTCTTGACTTCACTTGATCCCTTCCTCCCTACATTCCTTCAACCCTTCACTACTTCCCCTTATCCCTCCCCCCTTCATTTCTCCCTCCCTACTTCCCAACCTCCTCACTTCCCTTCATCCCTTCTTCCCCCTACGTCTTTTCTACATGTTTGCAACCCTTTATCACAGAATCCCTCCCTCCTTACACACTTCATCCCTTCATCCTCCCTTCCTGTATCCGCTCATCTCTTTCTATTTAACCTGGTTCATACTTTTTGTCTCGATCTATTTTCCCTCGGGGGACTCATATTCAGATCAGTAGCGTAATGTGAAAATAATCAAAGGTCCCCTATCATCCTCTTCTTCATCAATACATCACAGGTCTCAGATATATCCAGAACTTGTCTCTGATTGGCTGAAACACCAAACAGATCATCAGTGCTGATTCTCTGTCTGTTACTTTAGATGAAAATAAGGAGCCCCTCCCCACGCCCCTCTGAGAGACATTTGGCTACAAAGAACATAGTAGGCGCGTTCACACCGCAGTACTTTTCCCACTTTAGTTCCGATATAGTTCCGAAATGTCGCGTTCACACCAAAAAGAGCCGGAACTAAAATTAGTTAAAATGGTTACACAAGACAAAACATCGTTATGACATCATAAAGTGGCCAAAATCTGATCAGCTCATTTTCAGACAGGTTTTTATAGAAATGGATCAAAAAGAGAGAAAATCTTTGTTCCTGAAACTTTCAGAGTCTCTTTCCACAGAGGGGACACATGTTGATGTAGAAGAGACATGAAGAAGAGGGGACACATGTTGATGTAGAAGAGACATGAAGAAGAGGGGACACGTGTTGATGTAGAAGAGACATGAAGAAGAGGGGACACATGTTGATGTAGAAGAGACATGGAGAAGAGGGGACACATGTTGATGTAGAAGAGACATGAAGAAGAGGGGACACATGTTGATGTAGAAGAGACATGAAGAAGAGGGGACATATGTTGATATAGAAGAGACACGAATAAGAGGGGACACATGTTGATGTAGAAGAGACATGAAGAAGAGGGGACACATGTTGATGTAGAAGAGACATGAAGAAGAGGGGACACATGTTGATGTAGAAGAGACATGAAGAAGAGGGGACACATGTTGATGTATAAGAGACATGGAGAAGAGGGGACACATGTTGATGTAGAAGAGACATGAAGAAGAGGGGACACATGTTGATGTAGAAGAGACATGAAGAAGAGGGGACACATGTTGATGTAGAAGAGACATGAAGAAGAGGGGACACATGTTGATGTAGAAGAGACATGGAGAAGAGGGGACACATGTTGATGTAGAAGAGACATGAAGAAGAGGGGACACATGTTGATGAAGAAGAGACATGAAGAAGAGGGGACACATGTTGATGTAGAAGAGACATGAAGAAGAGGGGACACATGTTGATGTAGAAGAGACATGAAGAAGAGGGGACACATGTTGATGTAGAAGAGGCATGAAGAAGAGGGGACACATGTTGATGTAGAAGAGACATGGAGAAGAGGGGACACATGTTGATGTAGAAGAGACATGAAGAAGAGGGGACACATGTTGATGTAGAAGAGACATGAGGAAGAGGGGACACATGTTGATGTAGAAGAGACATGAAGAAGAGGGGACACATGTTGATGTAGAAGAGACATGAAGAAGTGGATTTTGAGAATAATTTCTTCAACATGTTACATAAGTACAATGCTCTGATGTCATTAGTTCCCTTACTAATAAACATATACCAAAACAAACTCCAGCCAGCCGTCACACACACACACACACACACACACACACACACACACACACACACACACACACACACACACACACACACACACACACACACACACACACACACACACACACACACACACACACACACACACACACACACACACACACACACACACACACACACACACACACACACACACACACACACACACACACACACACACACACACACACACACACACCTGCATGGTAGCAACACTGCTCCCCGGGCGCCGTTCAAAATGGCAGCACACTGCTCCTCACACAGGATGGGTCAAATGCAGAGAAACCATTTCCCCACGAGGGATTAATAAAAGTCCATCTTAATCTTAATCTTTCAGTCAGTCCTGTTTACAGAGAAGCCGGTGTGATTATCCGGTTTTATGGCTGTGATTACCAGCGGCATTATTAGCACATCTCTTCCCTTCCTCTCCTCTCTCCTCTCTCCTCTCTCCTCCTTTTTTATTGATCCGGTCTCAGTGTGGGCCGAGGGCACCCAGTGAAGCTAAATCAACTAAATGACCGGCCATTCTTACTTCTTACATTAGCCGTGGTTTCAAAGTCTACCCCTCGCTGTGTGAATGGCCCGACACACACACACACATCTGCACACATACACACACATCTGGACACACACACACATTTGTGCAACAGCAGAGTGGTCTGAACGGGACTAAACACAGTGGCAGTTAATACGCCGACCCACTGAGCGAGAGATATTGGAATTGACTGTGTGTGACAGGGCACTAACAATGTGTGTGGGTGTGTGTGTGTGTGCGTGTGTGTGTGTGTGTTTCTGATTGGCACTCATTATGGGCCAGTGTATCTCATGAGAGGTTGTTCATTTGCGGACACTTTTGTTTTATATAAGTCACCGTTTGCATATGTTCATAATTCTGTGTTTGTGTGAGGTCTCTGGTCAGTTTGCACGTCTCCTTCTCTGTGTGTGTGTGTGTGTGTGTGTGTGTGTGTGTGTGTGTGTGTGTGTGTGTGTGTGTGTGTGTGTGTGTGTGTGTGTGTGTGTGTGTGGGTGTGTGTGGGTGGGTGACAGGTGGGGGGGTTGCAGTGATGGCCATTTTAATTTTAATGATGAAGTCAGTGGAGTAGAGATAGTTCTAATTTGCCATGGCGCTCCCCAGTGGCCTGACATAATGGGCTGAAATGGGCTCTGAATTAAAGTTAGGCTTTCCAAACACAGCCAGGTGGACGGGTGTCCACACACACACACACACACACACACACACACACACACACACACACACACACACACACACACACACACACACACACACACACACACACACACACACACACACACACACACACACACACACACACACACACACACACACACACACACACACACACACACACACACACACACAGCAGGAGCTGAGTCACACCATCAGATGAGATACAGTTGTTGTGCATTAGTCATCATCATGATCTCAAAGCAGAAGTTTTCAGAAGACAAACACTGGTATGAATTCATCAAATGTGGAAAAAAAACTATTTGATGTGCCATGGTTATTTTAGACTATTCTGTTACATGAATGTCTGCTTTCTCTAGGTGTTATAAAAGCAATACTGTGTGTCATTAATGATTAATGTTCCCAGGATGTACGAAATAACTCAATAACCTAACTGCGGCAAACTTTAAGTTGCAGCGTGTACCAGAATACAGTGGCTGAAATGTTAAATCTACAATAAAGAAACAAGTCCTTAAAAGTAGAATTAATCAACACCCACATTAGTTTCTATGTTAGTATGATCCAACAGTTTTATTTAAAGTTTTAAACCAGGGTAACAATTCAGACTTTACAACAGTCTCAGTGAATACAAATGGAGAGGAATATAAATGTGTAAGGGTGATCCATTTCCTTTTTCCTGTCTTAATATATGCAATATTTGTTGATAGCACCAGGCAAGACACACACACACACACACACACACACACACACACACACACACACACACACACACACACACACACACACACACACACACACACACACACACACACACACACACACACACACACACACACACACACACACACACACACACACACACACACACACACACACACACACACACACACACAGACCATGTATACATCACTTCAGGGGACATTACAATGACTTACATGCATTTCCTGGAGACTTATCCTAACCTTAACCGCAACCAACACATGCCTAACCCTAACCAAGTCTTCACCCTAAAATTAATGATCCCCCTTATGGGGACCTCCAATTTGTCCCCATAAGGGAGGCGAGTCCCCACACGTGACTGTGTAAACAGATGTAGGTCCCCACAAGTATAGTAATGCTAGGCCACACACACACACACACACACACACACTCTTGCAAACACTGACCAGAAAGTGCACACAAACGGCTTCATGAACATACAGTATGTTAACCTTGTAACAGTGAAACCACACGAGTAAATTTCGAAAAAGCAACAAGGTTTTAAGAGATTGGAAAAATGTAAGACCATCAGAAAACACTGACTTTCTCTCACACACACACACACACACACACACACACACACACACACACACACACACACACACACACACACACACACACACACACACACACACACACACACACACACACACACACACACACACACACACACACACACACACACACACACACACACACACACACACACACACACACACATAGGTTAGAAACAATCTGTGCAGATACTAAAAGGTGGATTTAAAATATTCGGAACATCTGATTGGTCAGAAATAATCGTCAACAGAGCAGCACGGGACATCCTGCTCACACCTGACATTTTTAAAGAGACCCTATCATGTTTTTTGGAGGTCTTCACTTTCCTGTAGTGTGTTATAGGTTTTAGTGCATGTAAATGGTCTGCAAAGGCTAAAATCCCTGTGGTCCCCAGAGTGAGTTTCTCTGCTACACATAGTTACATATGTTATGGAATTAAACCTGACAATTAGATGAGCACAAGATGTCCTCTTTACCCCCTCAAAGATAAAGAATAAGTTTGCACTGAAGGTTTGACACCAGATTGATGGATTGAACTGACCTGAGATCTGACTGAACCAGCATTGAAAAACGTGAGGGTATGAACAATGGAGTATATATGTCCCGTTACATGTTGGAGTGTGTTTGAACTGCAATGCCACCAATCTGCTTACAAAAATAGAAATAAACCCACTCTACATTTTCAGTGATAATAACTCTCTGAGCTGTGCAGTGATTTTTCGAGATACTGGAGCCATTAACACACTCCTGGAAAATAGAGGCATCATGTTTAAAGCTTTCTGCTTCGTTGTGCTGCTGCTGTTGTTGTTGTTGTTTTCTCTTAGACATGTGTTTTATTCATCGTCCAAAGTAGCAGAGTCTCCATAATAACCTGCCTTAATTAAGAGTGACCTTTCTGTCCACCTACAAAGACCTCCAATTACAAAGAAAGTGATTAACTGTGCACTAAGGCGCCCATTGAAAGAAACTGTGGACCAACAAGACAGGAAATAAACAGACTCAGTTCAATTTGATGTTTGTGTACTTCATGCATCTGTATAGCCAACACAGTCTCACAACAAAAAGGTATAATAGCTACGTTGGTCCACAGGGCGAAACGTAGTATATTCACAAATAACCCTCTCAAGACTTGACATGGATACAATATGTTTTCCTATTAGTTTGTCATGAGCAGAGATGGGGTCGTTACTAAAAAAAAGTAATATATTACATATTACATTAAAAAAAAGTAATATATTACACTACTTCGTTACTCTCTACATAAAGTAACTCGTTACTTTACTCGTTACTTTACTCGCAGGGCCGGCCCGCCCCTCCCTGCAGGCAGATCACGCAGACTGCAAAAGTTTCAAATGTTCTCTTTAGTTCAGTTTCCATTGTCGCATAAGACTGATCCAGATCCTGAATGTTTTCCTATCTGACCGTGGCTGTCCTCGGTCTCCTGCTATCTGTATATTTTGCGCAGTCTATCTCTGTTCACGCTGTTGCGTCGGCGTGTTCTCCTGCGTGTTGGCCATGTGTTGCACTGGAACCAGACACCGCAAAGACTTCAGCCGAGCACGTACGAACTGCGCATGCGTGAGTGGCAATAACTCTCCTTACCAGCAGGCGGCGGTAGTGTGTATTCGTCATTCAAAACAGGCAACAACCGGAAAACAGAGAAGAAGAACAGACTACGTGATATAAACAAACAACAAATAGCTGTGCGTTAGCTTCACCTTAGCATGTGTTCTTTGCAGGTGTTTGTTGAGGTTTTATTATGACTGATTTTAGTAAGTAACGAAGTAACGCGTGTCGGGGCAATGTTAGTAACTGTAGTGTGATTACTGAATTATAAAAGTAGCGCGTTACACTACTCCGTTACCGACAAAGTAATATTATTACAGTAACGCGTAATAAAAAATAACTCTGGTCATGAGCAGTGTCCGTGTCACGTGATCGCAAACTTTCCCAGCGCGAGAAAAAAAACCTGGCGGACACCCGATTTATCTTTAGTTGAAAATCCCAAATGATAGAATATTTTGGCCGTTAAAATGCTTTTTGATTACATTTCTAGGGAGAAGTGTATATTGTACTTTTAGAATCTACATCCAGTGGATGTTTAGGATCCATAGTTTGATAGATATTACAAAGATTATTTGAGCTCCATGTTTTATTTTACAAAATATTGTATCCATGTCACGTCTTGAGAGGGTTATTTGTGAATATACTACGTTTTGCCATGTGGACCAACGTAGATATGACACGTTTATTTGTGAGACTGCTGGTATAGCTTAGTAGCGCATTTCTGAATAGTTTCTCCTGTATTTGCAACAGGGAAAACGTAAACAAAGCAAAATAGCAGTGGGCAGATAATACAGATGGCATCAGGAAATATGAATTACATCTGGGATTGTTCTATCCATCCCATTGCAGAACTACATAGAAAACAAGCCAACAGTTAACCTGTTAAGCCCGAGAGACCCCGGTTCCGGGGGCCTCCTGCGATATCTTGCAGAAAACAGTGTCTGGGGGCATGTTCATTTAATAAACTATGAATGTTTTATATCCATGTAACGGAAAGAAACTCATCTAACTGATCATTTTAATTTTGTTTAAAAAAAAACCCCGCAATGCTAACGCTGAGCCTCTGAATTAGCAACAAGCGAAAAATGCTAACAGATGACTGCACCGAAATTCACTCACAAAACCTTATTATTTATCTTTGCTGCACATCCAACCCATCGTTTCACATCGTGAGGGGACACAGAATCGAGGGGTACCCTCATTATCACTCAATCATACGAACACTCGGAGATAATAACAAGAACAAACATCAAAACAAATGGAGCTAGTTAGCCAAAAACGGCAAAATGGCTCACCTGTGTGGTAGTCTGGTCAAAAGTGGTCTTCAATGGCATTAAAACGATAAAAACGATGCTGAGGTTAATCCAATGTGTCTGTGTCCCTTTGAATGATTTCTGATAATCCATGAGCAATAAATCTGCTTTTCGGTTTTGAGATGTCAGAGCTAGAGACAGCTTCACTCTGGAGCAAAACTGCTTGTACGAAGACGCCATTTATTTTTTTAACATGTGTGTGTGGGGAGATTCCCCTTCGATTCTATTGGCTCTGACGGTCAGGAAGAGATGTCACATGTCAAAATCCAGCAAGAGAGGCCAGAGATAAGGAAAACCCACCCAAATGGCCCCAGAAGAGGTTTTTTTAGCTACATCTGTCTAAAAAGGTCAAATATCACTTGTTTTGCATCAATCTTGATACAGGGTACTTATTATATGTTGTACTTTGGATTCATAAAGCTTTTAGTCTACTAACCCATCATGCAAGGTTAGTTTTCACTATAAGTACAACATATATTTTGGACGGACACTATCATTTAATTTTTTTTACCATGTTCAATCTGAATTTTCTTTAAAATAAAAACATCTATATTATTCTGACTCTTCTACATCCAACTCACAGGTTTATCATTACTTTGAGAACAAAGATTGTTAATTTAACCCTTTTAGAAGGGAAGATATGGTCATTTGTTCTGGGAATGTCATTTTGGAGCCTGAGACCTGAAAAACAGGCTCAGGGCAGTACAGTATGTACAGTAATAACTAAACCTTTAGGTAAAGGTTGTGGAGTAACAAGAACAATATCACTTGTATTTGAGCAGAAATCAAAAGTAAAGAGCAGCAGGAACTCTCATTTTCTCCGAATGAATGTTCTCTTTCCATCACTGGGAACCAACTTCCTACCCCTCCGTCTATCACTCACACAACAGCTTTTTTCTCTATAAATAAGGCGATGCTAGACGGTCTGTCTTTAACCGTCATGAAGACTGAAATGCCAGAATGATGAATGTCAGTAATATCAACGACGTCGTCTCTCAGCCACAACAATAACATTAAGGCGAGCAGCTATAGGTGGAAATATCCATCTGCAGGAACACGACGATATGTCAAATCCACTGAAGATTTGATTTTCCAAATGTTTTGTTTTTGGTTGGTAATTTGAATCGATTCCTGCATCACAAACAACACGATGACCTTTCCCAATGAGCAGTGGGGAAAGGCCGACTCACCCTGGTGTTTGGGTCGTTAAACAGCAGGACTTTGCCTTTGTTCCTCTCATTATGGGCTGTTTGTTTGCATAATTTCACCACATTTGCAGACCTAACCCACAGTCACTTCGGACATGAGAGATATTTAGTGTGAGTTACACTCTCAGTGTTCAGATTGGCGATTTAGCTCCAGATTTTCCCAGATAAGCTTATTTATTTGAATATATCTTCTTCTTTTTTTAAGACACAAAGAAAATACATTTGGTACATTGATAGGAACCACAGTTACAAATGTTCAACAGTTCAACGCTATAGTGTTCAGCTTAGTCTCTACTATTGTACATCCATTGAAAAGCCATACTTAGTTGATCTTTACGGCCCGTCCACACGGCGGCGTGCGTTGAAGCTTCAACGCTTCTGCCCATTCACTTTGAATGGGGTGACGTCACTTTTAGCCGAACTGCATTTTGGGAAGCGACGTGGAGCGTTGCTGGCTTCAAAAGTTGAGCAATGTTCAACTTTTGACGCCTCGACGGAGGCGTCAGCCAATGAAATCCCGTTTATGCAAATCTGCCAGTACAAACGCTAGCCAATCAAACCGCGTGTATGCTGGGAGAGACTACGCAGGTCATTTCCTCATATTCCAAAAAATGGGGAGGGAAAATTCATTATAGCGGTAGTGAATCACCCGGTGCTGAATGATCAGTCTCTGTTCATCTACCGGGATACAAACCGGAGGAGCGAGGCATGGAGGGAGGAGGCAGAGACAGTGGGTGAAACTGGTAGGTTTTCGCCTGTTTGAGGATTTTCTATCCAGTTTACTTCGTTTTAACATTGCTATTGCTTTGTATGTCGGGGGCGGGAGATTCATGTGATTGGTTGTTGGTCACGTTGCTCGCAAAAAATCCCCAAGCTTCAGATACGCCCACCGCCAAGCGTCAACGCACGCTGCTGTGTGGACGCTCCGTTACTTGAAGGCGTACAATATTTAAATCACAATTATACCTGAGAAGCTTATTTGCTGAAGGACACCATAACAGATTTCATGAAGATACTGCATTTCAATGTATTAGATTTGAAAGGGTTGATGACATTTTCTTTTTTATGTTGTATATCAGTATGTAGTGTCTCTACTTTAAAGAGTCCTCTCCTGCTGATGTTCAGGTGTATATCAGTATGTAGTGTCTCTACTTTAAAGAGTCCTCTCCTGCTGATGTTCAGGTGTATATCAGTATGTAGTGTCTCTACTTTAAAGAGTCCTCTCCTGCTGATGTTCAGGTGTATATCAGTATGTAGTGTCTCTACTTTAAAGAGTCCTCTCCTGCTGATGTTCAGGTGTATATCAGTATGTAGTGTCTCTACTTTAAAGAGTCCTCTCCTGCTGATGTTCAGGTGTATATCAGTATGTAGTGTCTCTACTTTAAAGAGTCCTCTCCTGCTGATGTGCAGGTGTATATCAGTATGTAGTGTCTCTACTTTAAAGAGTCCTCTCCTGCTGATGTTCAGGTGTATATCAGTATGTAGTGTCTCTACTTTAAAGAGTCCTCTCCTGCTGATGTTCAGGTGTAGATCAGTATGTAGTGTCTCTACTTTAAAGAGTCCTCTCCTGCTGATGTTCAGGTGTATATCAGTATGTAGTGTCTCTACTTTAAAGAGTCCTCTCCTGCTGATGTTCAGGTGTATGTCAGTATGTAGTGTCTCTACTTTAAAGAGTCCTCTCCTGCTGATGTTCAGGTTTATATCAGTATGTAGCGTCTCTACTTTAAAGAGTCCTCTCCTGCTGATGTTCAGGTGTATATCAGTATGTAGTGTCTCTACTTTAAAGAGTCCTCTCCTGCTGATGTTCAGGTGTATATCAGTATGTAGTGTCTCTACTTTAAAGAGTCCTCTCCTGCTGATGTTCAGGTGTATCAGTATGTAGTGTCTCTACTTTAAAGAGTCCTCTCCTGCTGATGTTCAGGTGTATATCAGTATGTAGTGTCTCTACTTTAAAGAGTCCTCTCCTGCTGATGTTCAGGTGTATATCAGTATGTAGTGTCTCTACTTTAAAGAGTCCTCTCCTGCTGATGTTCAGGTGTATATCAGTATGTAGTGTCTAAAGTCTCTATAAATGCTTAGTTTTCTGCTTTGTTTTTGTTATGTAGACGGACAGTCTACAACTGCAAAGCCATAAAATCGATTTCATTTTTAAGATTTAAATTCTTCTTTCAACCTTTTTACCCTCACTTCCTTCATTTCGCTAAAACAAAAATGTTCACACTAGATAAAAATGCATCAGCAGACCAAATACCAGAGTATTAATAACCTGGCTTAGGAATAAGGCTTTTGTATAGCCTCTGGTGTGTGTGTGTGTGTGCGTGTGTGTGTGTGTGTGTGTGTGTGTGTGTGTGTGTGTGTGTGTGTGTGTGTGTGTGTGTGTGTGTGTGCGTGCGTGCGTGCGTGCGTGCGTGCGTGCGTGCGTGTGTGCGTGCGTGTGTGTGTGAGCATGTGCGTGTGTGAGGATGAACAGTTATTGTGAGACCACACCGTTAGGGCTCAGCTCCAAACGGACTGGAGGCCAGGAAGTGTGTGAGCCAGAATTCTCAGCCTGTGGCCAAGTGATCATGGAGCCATTTGTAGTGATCATCGCTGCTATCTGCCCCCGCTGATATGTTGATTTCCTGCTACCAGACAGAGAAAACATGCTGGATGAAAAGAAAAGGGTGAAAGAATGATACACCCTCGCCACTCAGTGGACTTACTTGATCTTTAAAGTTCAGTAGTAAGTGGGATTCAGTTTGTCAGCTTGACATTCAGGACAGAAAGAGGAGGAGGTGTTGTTAGACAAACACACTGACAGACAGCTTCATGGGGTCAAACATGGAGCCCTTTCCACACTAATGCAATCTGGCAGATCAGGGTGAACCTTAAAGGGGAACTCTGTCATTTAGAAATGCACTTTATGATGTTTTTGGAGGGATGGGTTACAGAAATGATGCATCATCTGGATCTTTCGTCCAAATTTGCTGAAGCATTACAGTTTTCTGAAGTCATTAATATATTTCATAAAGAATCCATTCTTTCTGTAAAATTGGATATATTCAATATTAGGATCACATAACTCCTTTTGGTAAAGGGTTAATGTGTGTTTACTCAGGGCACAGAGAAACTGGGAAGTTCAAAGGGTGACTGTTAAACATCACCTATCATGCAAAATGCACTTTTTCATGTCTTTTATACATAAATATGTGTCCCTGGTGATTCAGGAGACTCACAAAGTGTCCATCCATCTTCTCCCGCTTATCCGTGGTCGGGTCGCGGGGGTAGCAGTTCCAGCAGAGAGTCCCAAACTTTCCTTTCCCTGGCCACATCAACCAGCTCTGACTGGGGATCCCAAGGCGCTCCCAGGCCAGTGAAGAGATATAATCCCTCCACCTGATCCTAGGTCTACCCCTTGGTCTCTTCCCAGCTGGACGTGGCTGGAACACCTCCCTAGGGAGGCGCCCAGGTGGCATCCTTACTAGGTGCCCGAACCACCTCAACTGGCTCCTTTCGACGCGAAGGAGGAGCGGTTCAACTCCGAGTCCCTCCCGGATGACTGAACTTCTCACCTTATCCCTAAGGGAGACACCAGCCACCCTGCGGAGAAAACCCATCTCGGCCGTTTGTATCCGCGATCTCGTTCTTTCGGTCATGACCCATCCTTCATGACCATAGGTGAGGGTAGGAACGAAAATGGCCCGGAAGACAGAGATTTGGAGGTGCTGATCCTCATCCCAGCCGCTTCACACTCGATTGCGAACCAATCCAGTGAGTGCTGAAGGTCGCAGACCGATGAAGCCATTAGAACCACATCATCTGCAAAAAGCAGTGGTGCAATCCTTAGTCCACCGAACTGCAGACCCCCTCCCCCACGACTACGCCTTGAAATCCGATCCATGTACACAAAGTGTCATAAAATAAAACCCTCTCTCTTTTCCTCCGTACCCAAATCTCTAAAAACGGGGAACAACGGAGCTGATCCAGATTTGCGTCCGATATGACGTAATATCTGAAATGTGGACCCACGGCCCAATCAGAAACGTTGCGATCAGAAACAATGCCCGACTGTTTTGGACGTAATATGGTCGGTGTTTACATTAGCATCCAGTGGCGGCTGGTGGAAAATATTTATGGTGGGGCTGTTGATATAGTGAGTAAAAAAAAAATTCTTGGAAGAAATGACCCCTTAAATTAGGACTTCTGGTCATGTAATGGCGCGTTTCCAGTGCAGCGCGGAGCTCGCTTTAATGCTGCGTTCAGACCATATATACAGTCTATGGTTCAGACCGGACGCGATGCGAATACTCGCTTCGCTCTAAACGCTCCTATCGCATCGCTCTAGTCGCTCGAGTTTCACCGCGGCTGCCAGCTGTGTTTACTCGCATCATTCAAACAAGACGCGCTCGGGAGCTACAACTACAACAAAATGAACATATTTGACCGTGATTAAATTGTAATACACGTTTCAAAATGATGCCGAAGTAACAACATACTGATACCGGTTAGTAAAAACCATGAATTAATGCTTTGACAAGTCTGCAGACAGACGGCAGGCGAAAAACCTTTTAGAATGCTTGTTTTCTGAATGGAGCTTGGCTAAGCTAACGTTATGCTCCGACCGTCCACACTCACAACAACGGCCTATACAGACATAAATAAACCAGCGACTGTATTCTCCATGACACAGACAGTCTGTGGTTTGTACTTGTTTCACTTTTGTCTAGTTTCTGAACAGATCGTATCTGTCCCCGGCTGTTTGAAGAGCAAGCATGGGAAACAAAAGACAGCATTTACCTGTTTGCATCCAGCTAGCCATGCCTTTCTGGTGTACCAGCTACGTGAGAAGCCTCGTTGATACGTTTTGTCTTTTTCACGAGCTTGCTGTGATATATACAAATCGGGTTGGTCCGGTCCAAGGTCTTTAAGTATCAATTTATCTCCCAAACTTCTCCTTTCGAAAGGATTGGAGAGTAGCTCTTGAACGGAATTGGGTGCGGACCGAGGTCCGGCGACTCCACCTGCACACCATTCTCATCCAACTACTGCGTCACCTTGGTCACTCACGAGTCTAAAAAACAACTCACGTCAACGCACGTAAGCAACGTGGGCGCCAACGTGAGCGCCCTCGTGACCAAAATATTTGACGGCTCTGATTGGCTGAAATTATGTTTCGGCGGCACAGTTTACTATTGAGACTTTTGCAACGTGCTGGTTGCTGCTGTTTGGCTCGGGGGCTCCGCCCGGTAATGATAAACTAATGCCACGGGCAAGGCCAGACAGGAAACATGTGACTTATCAGTAACTTTAGACATCGTATCACAATTTTAAACGACATTTTATTGTAGATTATACATTTTACTGATACCAATTGTATGATATTTACCTTGTTCATTAAAAATAAAAATATAAAATATATATATTTTTTAAATAGGCGTGGTTTGCAATCCGCCCAGCCAATCAGACATAGGAACCTTTTTCTCCCACGAAAGTCCCTGCTCTCTAGCAGGGACGGAAAAGGGGGTGAAAAGGTTCTCATGAACTAATTTTAGTACCGGCTCTTTTTGGTGTGAACGCGACAAAAGGGTTCTCATGAATTAAGTTCTCATGAACCTTTGTGGGAAAAGTACTGCGGTGTGAATGCGCCTATACACATCAATCTGTATAAAAGACATCAAAAAGTGCAAAGGAGACATTTAATACAAAAATATGGAGTAAAATGCAATGTTTATGTGTGTCTATTAGGGGTGTAACGGTACACGTACCCGTACCGAAATTATTCGGTACGGGCCCTTCGGTTCGGTACACGTGTGTACCGAAGTGTACCGAACGAATATAACGTTAAACGTACAAAATTGAGAACGTGAACAACTTTTTGGAAGTAACCTCAGGTGCTGCGTCGCAGCATTCAGAGTAATTTCCTCACATTGGGCTCATCGCGTCATAGAGCGAGCAAGTCATTTCATTGGACGAGAGGCATACTATGAGAGCTGGTCACAGGGATGCGTTCAAATGTAGTCAGTAATTTGAGGAACTGTCGAAATGGCGAACGCAGATAAAGTTGAGCTCGAAAATCCTCCAGCATCATTGAAGTCTCCGGTTTGGGAACATTTTGGTTTCGCAGTTACGTACAAGGATGACGGACAAAGACAGGTGGACCGAACCAAAGCTGTTTGTCGGCATTGTTCAACTAACATTGGTTACGCGGCTGGCAATACATCAAACTTGCACACTCATTTGAAAAGGCATCACCCGAACGTGAATATTACCGGTACCAAAAGACTGAAGTGCAAACCCAACTCCCACTAGCATTTAAGCCTCCACCACTCGCAAAAAGTTCAGACCGAGCCAAAGCTAAACGCCAAATATCCTTATGTTGCCATGTTAGCAAAGCGCTACCTGGCTGTATCTGCTACCTCTGTCCCTAGAGAGAGGGTGTTCTCCACAGCAGGAGACATTGTTAGTGCCAGCAGATCTGCCCTTTCAGCAAGCAATGTGGACAAGTTCATTTATCTTTCAAAGAAACATGAAAATACAATGACAAGCAAGTCCTAATGTCAAACTGGCTGCTTAGGTACTAGTACAGTACAGTTCTAATACAGATGATTTCAGTTCATCGAAAAGCTGCACCTTATATGTTTATTTTTATTATATTTTGTATTTATTTGAGTGAATATTCATAGTTTAATAATAATTAAAAACCCAAAACTAATAGTTTATGTTTTGTGAATACTAGTACAGTAAAGTTCAAATACAGATTATTTCAGTTCATCGAAATGTTGCACCTTAATGTTTATTTTATTATATTTTGTATTTATTTGAGTGAATACATTATTCACAGTTTAATAATAATAATAAATATATATATATTCTATGTTTTGTGATAATTTTTTCTGCTGTACCGAAAACGAACCGAACCGTGACCTAAAAACCGAGGTACGTACCGAACCGAAATGTTTGTGAACCGTTACACCCCTAGTGTCTATGATATGTCAAAATACTTATTCTTACAGCAGAAATGAACATGTTCCCATCGTCAAAATGACGCAACAGAGGATGAGATATCTGGATTTTTAGTCTCTATTTAGGGGGAAGTTCAGAATTAGAGAAACAGACACAAGTAAATGTTTAAGCGTGTGCTATAAAGCTTTCTCTACACCCTTTTTTACGCTGTTTTTGTGCTGCGTCAGCCCTTTTTCTCCAGTCTCCAGTGTGCCACCCTGTCCCAATAACGCAGAGTGGCTGCTCTGATCCGAGACACACGGACAGAATCAATCAACACTTCCAATCCGGCCTAATGGAAACACTGACTTTAAACACAACACACACTGTGGAGCTCCTGCAGGTTCTCATAGCAAACACAAACTGTGAATGACCTCCATACATCCTGCAGAAACCAATTGACACACGTTGTAATTATCACATTTGTGAGGAGATTGTTAATCGAGCAACACTTTGTTTTTAAAAACCTTTTCACTTCGTCTAACAACCTTCAACATCATGCTAATATTGGCCGTGGTGTTGAGGATCATTCACAGGCATAAAGTCAACCTACTGTAAGGTAATATACGTTTAAATGTTGGCCATGAGGGATGTGCAATAGGTCGCCATTGTCAGTAGGTGCTTCTTTGTATTGTGTTTGTTCAAACGGTGTATGAGTGATGATATGTGTATGTATTTTAATGTTTACTATGTTTTAGGGCTGAACGATTAATCGATTTTAAATCGAAATCGCGATTTTTTTTACATTTTCTTTTTTTTTTACAATTTTTTTTTTTTCTTGTGTTTCAGTCCTCCACACCAATCAGAAGTGCTGTGCTCCACATGTACCAGCCATTGTTAATCACATCAGAAGTAGCCCATGATAGAAGGTGATAGACAGATTGATCCAATCACCTGCCAAGTGCTTTTGAAAGTGCCTGCCCTTTCCAAATGGCTTCCAATGGAGCTTTAGATGGTTTGGTGAAACAAAGCATCTGAGTCAGGTTAGTGATGCTCCATCACATGTTTCTATTACAGGGTGAGTCTTAAACTGAAGCTTGACTTTAAAGCAACCCAACGGAAGTTTCATGTAACTTTAGTTCTTTCACTCGTAGCTCGGGCTGCGGGGGTGCTAGAGACGGGAGTACGTTGATACGACCTTCCTAGTCGGAGATATGGCCGCACTTTACAATAAACTTCCGTGGGTCGCTTAAAAACAAATATCGTAATTCGAATTGCAATATTTGTCAGAAAAATCGCAATTAGATTTTTTCCCAAAATCGTGCAGCCCTACTATGTTTGTATACGTACATGTATGTGGAACTTCCTTACGGGACAATAAAGTATATCATATGGTATCGTAACCTGATGAACGTTCTGTACTTCATCAGTAACAACTGTTCCTCTTCCCATTCCTTCATTTTATCAGACGATATTAGCATTGGCAGAACGTTTCTGAATCTCGTCGTCTCTCCACTCTCTCCAGACTTTCTTTATTACTTTATTAAATATAACAAAAGACACATTTTGTCCATTAATCATTTATCAGTTTCTCTTAAGAATTTCCTCCACAAGTATCACATTATGAGTAAGACCTCTCTATCTATCAGTCTTTTTTTACGGTTCTTTATCGGCTTCTCATTCACGGTGAAGTGGCTCAAACATGCAGAGCACAGAAACTCATGGAAAGCAGGCTCCAGAGGTGGGAAGTGTGGAGATCAATATATACTTCGTTACTGTACTTAAGTACATCTTTCTGGTATCAGTACTTTACTCCACGACTTATCTTTCTGACACATTTTTACTTTGACTTCTTACATGTTGAACACAAATACCTGTACTTTCTACTTCTCACATGTTGAACACAAATACCTGTACGTTCTACTTCTCACATGTTGAACACAAATACCTGTACTTTCTACTTCTCACATCCATCCATCCATCCATCTTCTTCCGCTTATCCGTGGTCGGGTCGCGGGGGTAGCAGTTCCAGCAGAGAGCCCCAAACTTCCTTTTCCCTGGCGACATCAACCAGCTCTGACTGGGGGATCCCAAGGCGCTCCCAGGCCAGCGAAGAGATATAATCCCTCCACCTGGTCCTAGGTCTACCCCTTGGTCTCTTCCCAGCTGGACGTGCCTGGAACACCTCCCTAGGGAGGCGCCCAGGTGGCATCCTAACTAGGTGCCGAACCACCTCAACTGGCTCCTTTCGACGCGAAGGAGGAGCGGCTCAACTCCGAGTCCCTCCCTGATGACCGAACTTCTCACCTTATCCCTAAGGGAGACACCAGCCACCCTGCGGAGAAAACCCATCTCGGCCGCTTGTATCCGCGATCTCGTTCTTTCGGTCATGACCCATCCTTCATGACCAAAGGTGAGGGTAGGAACGAAAATGGCCCGGTAGACAGAGAGCTTTGCCTTCCGGCTCAGCTCCCTTTTCGTCACAACGGTGCGGTAAAGCGACTGCAGTACCGCTCCCGCTGCTCCGATTCTCCGACCCATCTCACGCTCCATTGTTCCCTCACTCGAGAACAAGACCCCGAGATACTTGAACTCCTTCACTTGGGGTAAGGACTCATTCCCTACTTTACTTCTCACATGTTGAACACAAATACCTGTACTTTCTACTTCTTACATGTTGAACACAAATATCTGTACTTTCTACTTCTTACATGTTGAACACAAATACCTGTACTTTCTACTTCTTACATGTTGAACCCAAATACCTGTACTTTCTACTTCTTACATGTTGAACACAAATACCTGTACTTTCTACTTCTTACATGTTAAACCCAAATACCTGTACTTTCTACTTATTACATGTTGAACCCAAATACCTGTACTTTCTACTTCTTACATGTTGAACTCAAATACCTGTACTTTCTACTTCTTACATGTTGAACCCAAATACCTGTACTTTCTACTTATTACATGTTAAACCCAAATACCTGTACTTTCTACTTCTTACATGTTGAACCCAAATACCTGTACTTTCTACTTATTACATGTTAAACCCAAATACCTGTACTTTCTACTTCTTACATGTTGAACTCAAATACCTGTACTTTCTACTTCTTACATGTTGAACTCAAATACCTGTACTTTCTACTTCTTACATGTTGAACACAAATACCTGTACTTTCTACTTATTACATGTTAAACCCAAATACCTGTACTTTCTACTTCTTACATGTTGAACTCAAATACCTGTACTTTCTACTTCTTACATGTTGAACCCAAATACCTGTACTTTCTACTTATTACATGTTAAACACAAATACCTGTACTTTCTACTTATTACATGTTAAACCCAAATACCTGTACTTTCTACTTCTTACATGTTGAACTCAAATACCTGTACTTTCTACTTCTTACATGTTGAACCCAAATACCTGTACTTTCTACTTATTACATGTTAAACCCAAATACCTGTACTTTCTACTTCTTACATGTTGAACTCAAATACCTGTACTTTCTACTTCTTACATGTTGAACACAAATACCTGTACTTTCTACTTCTTACATGTTGAACCCAATTACCTGTACTTTCTACTTCTTACATGTTGAACTCAAATACCTGTACTTTCTACTTCTTACATGTTGAACTCAAATACCTGTACTTTCTACTTCTTACATGTTGAACTCAAATACCTGTACTTTCTACTTCTTACATGTTGAACCCAAATACCTGTACTTTCTACTTCTTACATGTTGAACACAAATACCTGTACTTTCTACTTCTTACATGTTGAACCCAAATACCTGTACTTTCTACTTCTTACATGTTGAACACAAATACCTGTACTTTCTACTTCTTACATGTTGAACTCAAATACCTGTACTTTCTACTTCTTACATGTTGAACTCAAATACCTGTACTTTCTACTTCTTACATGTTGAACTCAAATACCTGTACTTTCTACTTCTTACATGTTGAACACAAATACCTGTACTTTCTACTTCTTACATGTTGAACCCAAATACCTGTACTTTCTACTTCTTACATGTTGAACACAAATACCTGTACTTTCTACTTCTTACATGTTGAACTCAAATACCTGTACTTTCTACTTCTTACATGTTGAACTCAAATACCTGTACTTTCTACTTCTTACATGTTGAACTCAAATACCTGTACTTTCTACTTCTTACATGTTGAACCCAAATACCTGTACTTTCTACTTCTTACATGTTGAACACAAATACCTGTACTTTCTACTTCTTACATGTTGAACACAAATACCTGTACTTTCTACTTCTTACATGTTGAACTCAAATACCTGTACTTTCTACTTCTTACATGTTGAACTCAAATACCTGTACTTTCTACTTCTTACATGTTAAACCCAAATACCTGTACTTTCTACTTCTTACATGTTGAACTCAAATACCTGTACTTTCTACTTCTTACATGTTGAACACAAATACCTGTACTTTCTACTTCTTACATGTTGAACCCAATTACCTGTACTTTCTACTTCTTACATGTTGAACTCAAATACCTGTACTTTCTACTTCTTACATGTTGAACTCAAATACCTGTACTTTCTACTTCTTACATGTTGAACTCAAATACCTGTACTTTCTACTTCTTACATGTTGAACCCAAATACCTGTACTTTCTACTTCTTACATGTTGAACACAAATACCTGTACTTTCTACTTCTTACATGTTGAACCCAAATACCTGTACTTTCTACTTCTTACATGTTGAACTCAAATACCTGTACTTTCTACTTCTTACATGTTGAACTCAAATACCTGTACTTTCTACTTCTTACATGTTGAACCCAAATACCTGTACTTTCTACTTCTTACATGTTGAACCCAAATACCTGTACTTTCTACTTCTTACATGTTGAACTCAAATACCTGTACTTTCTACTTCTTACATGTTGAACACAAATACCTGTACTTTCTACTTCTTACATGTTGAACTCAAATACCTGTACTTTCTACTTCTTACATGTTGAACTCAAATACCTGTACTTTCTACTTCTTACATGTTGAACTCAAATACCTGTACTTTCTACTTCTTACATGTTGAACACAAATACCTGTACTTTCTACTTCTTACATGTTGAACTCAAATACCTGTACTTTCTACTTCCTACATGTTGAACTCAAATACCTGTACTTTCTACTTCTTACATGTTGAACTCAAATACCTGTACTTTCTACTTCTTACATGTTGAACCCAAATACCTGTACTTTCTACTTCTCTCATGTTGAACACAAATACCTGTACTTTCTACTTCTTACATGTTGAACTCAAATACCTGTACTTTCTACTTCTTACATGTTGAACTCAAATACCTGTACTTTCTACTTCTTACATGTTGAACTCAAATACCTGTACTTTCTACTTCTTACATGTTGAACCCAAATACCTGTACTTTCTACTTCTCTCATGTTGAACACAAATACCTGTACTTTCTACTTCTTACATGTTGAACTCAAATACCTGTACTTTCTACTTCTTACATGTTGAACTCAAATACCTGTACTTTCTACTTCTTACATGTTGAACCCAAATACCTGAACTTTCTACTTCTTACATGTTGAACTCAAATACCTGTACTTTCTACTTCTTACATGTTGAACTCAAATACCTGTACTTTCTACTTCTCACATGTTGAACCCAAATACCTGTACTTTCTACTTCTCACATGTTGAACCCAAATACCTGTACTTTCTACTTCTTACATGTTGAACCCAAATACCTGTACTTTCTACTTCTCTCATTTTCCAAACAGCTGGTTCCTTTAGTCTGAATGTGTGTTTGGTGGCGTGATCATTATTCTTTAGAGTCATTGCGTGCCTATTGATTTGAACACGATCCGTGTATCCATCATTTCCTGGTCTTCTCTAAAGAAGAGGGACCAATGGAAACGTTGTCATGTTGCCGTTGTTCAGCATGGAAACATTCATTAGCTAACAATGACATTATTGTTCTATTAATATAAAGGGAGGTCAGGTACTCTTTAAAACAGCTGCTAGTTATGGGTACTTTTTACTGAAGTACATTTCAAAGCCCTCTTTACTTTTACTTGAGTTAAGAAATGTAGTCAGTACTTGTACTTTCACCAGAGTATTTTTAAACACGAGTCTCTGTACTTCTACTTGAGTACAGGATGTGTGTACCTTTGCCATGTCTGGAAGTAAGGCCTTGCTATCTTTCAGTCTTTTGTACGGTTCTTTATCGCCCTCTCACTCATGGTGAAGTAGCTCAAACAAGCAGTGCACTTTACAGAGAATGTAAAGCACCCTCCAACTCATAATGCATTTCACCCGAGATATAACTGACCTGATGTCTGCTCAGGTTCTGCACGATCTAATGTTCTGCTTGATGTAATGTTCTGCATGATGTAATGTTCTGCATGATGTAATGTTCTGGCCGTGGCCGACGGACGGAGCCTCTGCCAGAAACTGTAAAGATGTCTGGAAGGACGAACCGGTGCATCTCCTGGCAGAAGAGACAAGACAAGGTTCCTCTTCACTTTCTGGAGAGACACCACAATGACACCCACATTAATTTCCAGATTGCAGGAGAGGAGCTGAGGACAGTTCCAAACCAACACCAAGCTGTGGTTCAGTGAAAGGATATCACTTAAAGGTCCCCTATTATCCTATTTTTCAACAATATAGTATAGGTCTCAGATATATATAGAACCTGTTTCTGATTGGCTGAAACACCAAACAGATCTTTAACCCTCTGGAGTCTAAGGGTATTTTCTCGATTTTTAGATGTTTTCTTAAATCACCTTTTAAATGTATTTATTCTAACATGGCACCCCATGTGTTAAATATCAAAATGTTCAGGACAATCTCTGGTATTGCTATATATGCAAATGACTCACCTTAGAGCACTGTGTGATGAGATAAGTAGCTCAAAAGCTTAACATTTCACATCCGATTTTCGGAAAATCATCAAAACTCTTGTGAAAACACAAATGTACTCAAGTGATCGAATTGTTTTAGATTTAGTTACCAAAGTCTTAGGATCACAAAAGCAGTGAAATATTTGAATTACACTGTATATAAATGTGTAATTCATGTCTAAAATGAAAATTAATTAATTCGAATTTTGAGTAAAACAGGTGTTTATCACTCTACTTTCACCACAGCAGGGACTGAGATACATTAGGACTGAATAATGACTTCATATTACATACCAAGGTTCATGTGATGTGTACAAATACAATTTGAGCATTCAAACTTTTTATTTCAACCAACTATTTATATAAATATAAGAAACTGGAAAATCTCACTATTTACAAAATTGAACATCAGAACTTTCAACCAACTATTCATTATAAATGTCAAGACAGTGTCAAGGTCTTTGTCTGTCTTCCAAGACAGTGGGTCTGGCTGCTGTGAAGATGGGGGTGATGGTGCATGGGCTGCTGTGTAGGTGGGGGTGATGGTGCATGGGCTGCTGTGAAGATGGGGGTGATGGTGCATGGGCTGCTGTGTAGGTGGGGGTGATGGTGCATGGGCTGCTGTGTAGGTGGGGGTGATGGTGCATGGGCTGCTGTGTAGGTGGGGGTGATGGTGCATGGGCTGCTGTGTAGGTGGGGGTGATGGTGCATGGGCTGCTGTGAAGATGGGGGTGATGGTGCATGGGCTGCTGTGTAGGTGGGGGTGATGGTGCATGGGCTGCTGTGTAGGTGGGGGTGATGGTGCATGGGCTGCTGTGTAGGTGGGGGTGATGGTGCATGGGCTGCTGTGTAGGTGGGGGTGATGGTGCATGGGCTGCTGTGAAGATGGGGGTGATGGTGCATGGGCTGCTGTGTAGGTGGGGTGTACAAGTGCTATACGAGACCTCCACGAGACCTCCTTGCTGGCTGGGTTGAAGGTGATGGCTGTGGTGGAGCCTTTGTGCTGAGGTGTATCTTGACCTGGTGGCAGCCGCAGATGGAGGTGGAGGCAGCTGTAGTGATGCTGGTCTGCTGGTCCTTGGTGGTGATGGCTCTGGTGAAGGCCCTTGAGCCACAGTAGATCTTGACCTGGGGGCCGGCACAGATGGATGTTCTGGCTGCTGGATAAACACCGCCTGTGGGCCACTAGGCCCAGGCAGCTGTGAAACCTCTCTGTAAAACAAATTAAAATGTAGGACAATAATTACAACTAATTTCATTGAAATAATAAGTAAAATGTTGCTCAAGCACAAATAACAATGCACACATAAAAAGAAAGTTTGGGAGGTTGGACAGGAGTCTCTCTCTCTCTCAGACACACACACAGGTATTTCCAGTTACTTTACATTCAGTATAAAATCACAGACACACATAGGCTACATCTGATTACAAAGTCTCATCTGTACAGGACGGTAAAATAATAACAGGCACACATCAATAAATCTATGACAAAGTCTCATCTGTACAGAACAGTATGATAAAATAATCGATGGCAAAAACATGTCACTGTAAATGTCTCCGTTGTGGGACGAATAAATGATTAATTTAATCATCTACACATGTAATCTCACTTTTACACACCAAAATAACGTTAACACAGAGTAAACGTTTGCTAATGGAGAGTCTATTTTGTCCCAAGAAAAAGTTCCTGACTATCGATAAAAAATATATCAATAAGCCTATTGTTCATTTTCGCGGTATTCCCCACACATTGCCAGTACACTATTACTGTAATATTTACACTTACCCATGTCCAAATGGATCCTTGTTGTTGTCTTTGTATTCTTCTTCTTCAGAAGAGTCGAAGACTGCAGGTTCTTAGGCTCTATCTTCACTGCTGCTAGCGAAAATAATCTCTAGCGAAGTCGTCAACTGTAACGTTTTTTTAGCCATTTTCTCTGTCTCTCTCTCTCTTCCTCACAGACGTAAACTGATGGGAGACACGTGGTTTATGTTTTTTTTACTTGGTGGGTAGGTCCTTAGTGATTTCTCGATGTCCATTGGTCATTTCAGACCATGATGGCTGCCGGCCGAGATTTCCTTGACGGACACACAAATCCACCAATCCCACACAGTGTAAAGTCAAGCTGCTTTGAGCGGCCATATTGGCTGCTGTGCCCTGGTTACAGTCTCACAGGAGATACCGCTGGAAAGCTACTCTTCCAGCGATTCCGCGGATATCTGAATCATATTTGGCGCGTCCACCGACTCCAGAGGTTTAAAGCATCCCATAATCCCCTCTGTTTCAAAAGTGCTGATTCTGTGTCTGTAGCTTTAAATGCTAATGAGCTGCTGCTGGCCACGCCCCTTTGAGAGATGATTGGTTAAAAAGAACTCAATGGTGCTCTAGGAGGAGATTCAGGTGATAAGGGGGGGGTTACCTTGGTTGCTGATTGGCTAATGGGTACACAAGCCAAAAAAAATCGTTATGACATCATAAAGTGGCCAAAATCTGATCAGCTCATTTTCAGACAGGTTTTTATAGAAATGGATCAGGACAAAAAGATAATTTGGTAGATTTGAGTTTGAACAGAAGTCATGAATTGTTACTTGAGACCCTGTCAGACGAGACAAAAGTAACACAATGAGACAAATTCAAATGATATATCTTCTGTTTTTGATAAAGAATTCTGACAATATCCTAGATAATATGTAAATGCCAGCATATTGTCAGTCATACTAACCAGACGGCAGATTATAATGAAGCTAAATTCAGCCAAATGGTTTCAAAATGAGTTTAAAACACATAGGATATCTTTATATTATGTTATAAAGCATCAGGCAATAGGCTATATGTCAAGTAATATATAGTCTTATATTGACTGGTTATGTCAAAACACTGCGAAAGAAACACTGAAGTTAAACCTGTCCATTAAACTGAACAAGTTTAGCAGACATGGCAAACTTCTGGATGTATACAAGTACTATAAATCTGTCGAATTATCATTATTATTATTAGATATGCAACACCAACAATGTTCCGCTTGAGTGAATTTACTTTTAAGTTTCATTCTTAAAGGAAAATAAACTTTTAAAACATTGCCTGAATTCCTCCAAAGTGTATTTTCTGTTTTGATGATGGTATAAATCTAACAATATGGGAGAGCAATAAACATGGATTGGAGAATTATGAAAATGATAAAGTCTTTATATGAACACTAATGGGATTTAATAATAAAAAAACATCATTTTTATAGCACTTTCATACAAAACGTGCAGCTCAAAGTGCAAAAATGACATATATTTTGAATTGAAATGTATTAAGGTAAGAAAAAAGTGCTTAGTGTTGCAGAGAAAACAAAAAATAAGAAATTCAGCCTTTTCCATCAAATTAGGTTAATTAGTCTTTATCAGACTTTACTCAGCCCAACCTTTTTTCAATCATCACATTTACTTATCAGCCGATACAGGTGAGCTTTATGACATTGCATATTCTAGTAATTCCAGCCCAATGCTCGTCCCGTATTACATGTTTTATGTATTTTATCTCTCCTGTTTTATTATTGCATTACGTTGTATATCTTTGAGTCTCTGCTGCAGGTCAGCTCTCCCTCGAGGACGATTAAAGACGTGAACTCAGAAAACCTCTGTTCGCTTGCTGTGTTCTTACGGAGCCTCGGCAACAACTCTCTGAACCTTGCGTCCACGTCTTCTTTATAAATAGCTCTAATTTTGTCCGGATCTGCTTTGGTGATTTCATAAAATGCTAAAATGTCTACAGACGAGGCTCTCATGAACAATAGCTTATACAGTGAATGTGCTGCAGGTGACCATGAATGCACCGTGATATTAAAAGTCTTTATCAAATATTCCAGACAAAAGGTGTGATTTGGGGCGACTGTGGCTGCGAGGGAGTGCGATCGTCTTTCAACCAGAAGGTTGTGGGTTCGATCCCAGCCCGTGCAGCCAACATGTCAATGTATCCTTGGGCAAGATACTTAGCCCTGAGTTGCTCCCGATGGCATGGCCAACGGTGTGTGAATGTTAGGTCCAAGTGGTACTGCTCTGTATGAATGGGTGTGAGTGGGTGAATGACATGTAGTATGTAAAGCGCTTTGAGGGGTCGTAAAGACTGGATAAAGTGCTATATAAGTACAGTCCATTTACCAATTACCATTTACCATTTGAAAAGAGGAGTAAGGATCCACATCTGCAGCAGTGATTTTAAAGAATAAAGTACATTTTTCTTTTTCTTGCTATGTGCTAGAGAGTCTACATTTGAGAGGGAAATTGATGTATAATTACTATTTTCTTGTCTCATTAAGATAACGACTTATTTCTTATTATCATATTCCCTTTACCGGTATTTAAAGATTATGATCAAATACATTGCATTGCTTAATCAGTGTTTATTTGGCTTCTTAGAAAACAGCACATGTGTTTCCTTTTAACGCGTTGAGTGTTAATCAGTTATTAGCAACTCCATTAAAGAGGAATATCCTCTCATCAGAAATGTCATTTAATAGTGTGATGTCCAAAATGGTTAAATTATCCAATATTTTGTTAACAAAAGAAGCAAAATTCAGAAAAAGAAAAGAACATTTGATGCAGAACATTTCGACTAACACCTTATTTATTACGGCAACTCCCTTTTATCCCAGGATGTCCCACCACATCCATTACGACTATTGTGACATGTGTCTGCCTGTGTGACAAAAATAAAGAGGGTTTCATCGTCTGATTCCAATTCTAAAAGCCTACTAACAAGAACAAGGAAACCACATTACTCAGCAGCTCCACACTGACTCCCAGTAAAATACTGAGATGATTTTAAAAAGACTTCTTCTCACTTACAAAGCGCTGCATGGTCAGGCAACATCGCACCTAAAATAGTGTTTAATCCACTACCGTCTCTCTAGCTCAGGGGTCTCCAACCTTTCTCCACCTGAGAGCTACTTTGAAAACATGAAAGTGGCCAAGAGCTACTTGCATCACATCGCTTACATTTATTCACATAGCCCTCATCAGTTGAATTAAGCTATACTTTTGTACACGTACGGATGCAAATACCTAAAGCTTATCAAAAATCTTAACTTCACATCAAGGTCCAAGAAAACGAACATTTCTCACATATTATTTTGGCGCACATACAGTAGTAAATACATGTCCTTAATCACCACCTTACAAGCACCTTATGGCACATGTGTAAAATAAGTGCATTCACTCTTTTTTACAGTTAGTGAGATGACTGCGCTGCATCGAGTCCACTATAGAGGGGTCTGCTGGACCCACTTAGGTTCACTCTAATACAGTCATTTAAATGTTCATCAGTCGGTCTTGTTCTGTATTTAGATTTCATTCATGTCAGAAAAAGCTGCTTCACAAAGGTCTGTAGAGCCAAATAAAGCAGACGTGTTCAGTGCTGCTTGGTGAATGATCTTATAGATTTTCTGGTTCTAAGGCTCCAGAAATGTTGTGAGTTTTGCTGAGACTTAAGCTGAACATGATTTTGAAGATTTATAACCTCCATCTCCACAGGATTGACACTGAACAGTTCAGCCATCTTTTTTCTTCTTCTT
The DNA here is from genome assembly GCA_028583405.1 of Pogonophryne albipinna. Classification (NCBI taxonomy): domain Eukaryota; kingdom Metazoa; phylum Chordata; class Actinopteri; order Perciformes; family Artedidraconidae; genus Pogonophryne; species Pogonophryne albipinna. The sequence continues at coordinate 4,311,896 of CM053252.1, forward strand.
CTAGCAACGGTCTTCTGTTAAAGAAAGGACACTGAATGTCCTGAATGAGGCATCACACACATGACTTGAGTCTGAACACAGCAGACAACAGGAGTATTTACAACAGCATATACAAACCAAAATAGTGCATGTGGGTGCACACTTACATTCTCTGTCTCACTGTTACATACATCCCATGAATGTATGAGATTAAGTTAGCTTCATCATCTCAATCAGTGATTAAGTGAATAATAAAGTTTCTATCGGGTCACTATCAGCCTGTCACTCATTATTTTCAGGAGGGGGCGGGGTTTGGAGGAACGGAGGAGACGGTGATCGCGGAAGCTTTCCTCCTGCCTTCACAAACTTTACACAAGTATTTATCAACTGAAAATAGCAAGAGGACATTCATACTCTGCAATCCAAGACTTGATTAAATCCACCAAAAACCTGACATGACGATAACGAGTGTTTTTCAAAAAACACAAATCCCTCCCTGTGTGTCTCGAGCCGCAGCAACAGGGCCTGATTCAGAGCGGGTCATTCTGCTATTGGTTCTGGACTGGTGCTGCTGGAGAAAGCAGACTGCTCCGTGTGTGGTGTCGCTGTGCCGCTATCACGTCTGTTCCTTGATCACTGCGTCACCGACCAATTTGATATTCGTGTGACAGAAAAAATTCTAAAATAAAAAAACGTTATTGTCCAGCCGCGGCCGAAAAATCAATAAGCAAGCTGACAATTCTATAATCGAGCGGCGAGCTACTGAAAAGCTGCCCGTGATCGACGTGTTGGAGAGCTCTGCTCTAAAGCATCCAATGGTGCAAGTCTGTCCTCAAAACCAGATCAGGAGTCAGAGCGTTCGACTACCAAGCTCCTTTCTCTGGAACCAACATCCTGTTTTTATCAGAGGGACAGAGAGTGTCCAAACGCTGAAAAGAGAGCTGGTTCCAGATTATTCCGTATAAACTTTCTCCTGGTTCCTGCATGTTATGGTATTTTATTTTCCGGTTTTATTAGGCGCTTTCACACCGGAGTACTTTTCCCAGTATAGTTCCGATATAATTCCGAAAATGTGCGTTCACATCCGGAACTAGAACTTAGTTCATGAGAACCTTTACCCCTTTCTCCGTCCCTGCTAGAGAGCAGGTACTTTCGTGGGAGAAAAAGGTTCCCATTTCTGATTGGCTGGGCGGATTGAAAACCACACCCCGTAAAACTCCCAAAAAGTTTTTATTATCCTCGCATTAGCATTATTAGCATTAGCCCAGCGCACCAACGGAGAGAGACTAACTCATGTCAACACAAAATAAAACATGGGAGCGGTGGAGATGAGGAGGTGTCGGCGTTCTGGCGATTTACTCGGAAGGCTTCAGTCAGGGGCGTTTCCTGGACCTGGAAACATTCGGGGCTTAGCCCACAGTTCATTAAGGTACATTAAGGTACCGGGAGCGCTACAGTGGAATGTTCTACTGCAACACTCCCCACACGCACATACAGAGTACATCCGCGACTGTTACAATGGAGTGTTAATTTAATATCTCTGGCTAGCTATAGCTACTTGCTAACAGTTTAGCCTACCCCCTCGACTCAAAGTAACGTCAACAACGTAGCTGTAATTTATGCTTTGCTTACATGTTCGCATAACTTGAAAGTTTACTGACATTTACATACCTTGTTTACCTGGCTCAAGTGGTGGCTCTGGGGTTGTTGTGTGAGCCACCCAGTGGCGTTTTTATATGTACAAAAGTGGTGGGGCACAAAAAACGTAGATGTCTATATAGAAGCTTCTGCAGTGACGTCCAGTGAGGTTCATGGCTGGTGAGGCTCTGACTCTTCAGGTTTATAAATGTTATATTTTGACCTAAATCAAAATATAATATTATTTTCAAAAAGCTTTTTTGGTCTGATGCTTCGATTAATTTTAAACAGACAGTTCAACAAAAGGATACCCGAAAAATGTAATTGTATCATTTAAATATTGAATTGTTCTCTCTTAGTAAGATCCCATTTTCAATAAAATGGTGGTCTTACCTTGACTTGAAGATGAAGTCCATTTGCCTATCCTTCTGTACAAAAATCTCTATTACTTTTTTGTAAAAGTCCTCCTTATCTTCTTGTAGTTTCAAAAGTCTATCATAAATCTAATCGATAGATTTATGATTCGAAAATGATAAAAGTAGGGTAGACATGTGGATATTATCCGGCTGAACAAAACGTGCATTTATCTAACAGCTACGTTTCCCACAGATCTTATTTTGAGCTATTTTCTAAAATTCTATGGAGAAATCTCATTGTTTTTTTGTGGAGGGAAGCCATGCGCAGCTTACTTCCGGGTTATAGGACGCGTCACCTCTCTCGTCTCCTCTTCACACACCACACTTTTCGCATCACACGTACTTACAGCCAATCAGCTCTGAATGATGTGAGATGACGTATGGTGGGGATGGCAGCTCTATGCCCATATGGTCATTATTTTTTTGCCACACACATTAAATAGGACAATACTCTGAGCATGCGCAGTGTAGTTTTTACAGTCACCGTTCACTTAGACAGTGAGAGGGAGGGGCAGGATCGGGTTTTGTCCCACATGGCTCTAAACAGCTCAATAGGCACACACTACAGTGTGTGCCAATTAGAAGAA
>CM053252.1:4319515-4334515 GCA_028583405.1 Pogonophryne albipinna
ACTTTACGTAACGTGTTATTTATCTATGAGTAACTTCTATGAGGAACTTCTTAAGCTGTGCCCTTTCTAAACATTTTAGTAGATAAAGATTTCGTTTTTCCGCATTTCTGCTGGTATACATCAGCACTGTTTACACCAGGGAAAGTTGATCGCTCTGAAGCTGGCTGACATGGAGGTCAGAACAACAGATATGTCTCCTCTGAGAGGGACAGACAGGATGCAGGATGAACTGAAGAGACGAAGAGGGAGAGCTGGGTTCAGATGATGGAGAAAATAAAATATAAGCTGTGTCTCCGTCTCATCGTGGGCAACGTACGATCTCTGGTTGATGAAATGGACGAGCTAACGGTGTGAGCCAGCAGTCATAAGGTTTAATGTGCTTTACGGAAACACCTGACGACAACGTTACCTTAGATTTCTTACGGACTGTTCTGGCAATGTTTCCATCAACAATGTTTCCTACGTTTCCTTTAATGGCTTCCAGACAGTTTGGGCTGACAAGGATTGCATCGAGACCTTCATCATGAGTCTGAGTCTTCATCATGTCTTCATCATGTCTTCATCATGTCTTCACCATGAGTCTGAGTCTTCATCATGTCTTCATCATGAGCCTGAGTCTTGGTCATGTCTTCATCATGTCTTCACCGTGAGTCTGAGTCTTCATCATGTCTTCATCATGTCTTCATCATGAGCCTGAGTCTTCATCATGTCTTCACCGTGAGTCTGAGTCTTCATCATGTCTTCACCATGAGTCTGAGTCTTCATCATGTCTTCGTCATGTCTTCATAATGTCTTCATCATGAGCCTGAGTCTTCATCATGTCTTCACCGTGAGTCTGAGTCTTCATCATGTCTTCACCATGAGTCTGAGTCTTCATCATGTCTTCGTCATGTCTTCATAATGTCTTCATCATGAGCCTGAGTCTTCATCATGTCTTCATCATGAGCCTGAGTCTTCATCATGTCTTCACCGTGAGTCTTCATCATGTCTTCATCATGTCTTCGTCATGTCTTCATCATGAGCCTGAGTCTTCATCATGTCTTCACCGTGAGTCTGAGTCTTCATCATGTCTTCACCATGAGTCTGAGTCTTCATCATGTCTTCATCATGTCTTCATCATGTCTTCATCATGAGCCTGAGTCTTCATCATGTCTTCACCGTGAGTCTGAGTCTTCATCATGTCTTCGTCATGTCTTCATCATGTCTTCATCATGAGCCTGAGTCTTCATCATGTCTTCACCGTGAGTCTGAGTCTTCATCATGTCTTCACCATGAGTCTGAGTCTTCATCATGTCTTCATCATGTCTTCATAATGCCTTCACCATGAGTCTGAGTCTTCATCATGTCTTCATCATGTCTTCATCATGAGCCTGAGTCTTCATCATGTCTTCACCGTGAGTCTGAGTCTTTATCATGTCTTCATCATGAGTCTGAGTCTTCATCATGTCTTCACCGTGAGTCTGAGTCTTCATCATGTCTTCATCATGAGTCTGAGTCTTCATCATGTCTTCACCATGAGTCTGAGTCTTCATCATGTCTTCACCATGAGTCTGAGTCTTCATCATGTCTTCACCATGAGTCTGAGTCTTCATCATGTCTTCACCATGAGTCTGAGTCTTCATCATGTCTTCACCGTGAGTCTGAGTCTTCATCATGTCTCACTGGGATAAATTAACTATTCTGATTATGTAATTAAACCTAAACCTATGTATATAAGATCTAGCGTTCTCCATGAGGAAACAGTCTGATCGCAGCCTGTCTTTCTACAAACACTACCTAACATGACCTGATGAAGACGTCAGCTGTAAACAGAAGCCCTGCTGATGGTCATCTCCTGAATGTTTGGGTGCTTCCCTCTCCCTCCTGCTGATGCTCTGTTTGAAGCCGCAGAGACTATTGAAGACAGCCTGATGACGGACTGCGACTCTTCATCTTTACTTTCATTGCATCGCTCTGAACTGATGAGTGACGGACAGAGGAGTTCAGAGGAGAGGAGACCCTGTGTGAGTGAGGCAGAACACGCTCTCACAAGATGAGACTGTTCAAACTAAATGAACCGTATTTCATTTTGTCTTAATTTACATTATTTAATTTCATATTCTGTTCTTGTACACATCATATTCTATTTACATGTAAATATACTTTTTGGTAACACTTTATATTAAGGTACACACATTTACCATAAACTAGTAGTTCTTTAACATGCTTATTAGCAGTATATTGGCTCTTTATTAGTCATTATAAAACACTTGTTACGATTCGGTAAAGGTAGGACCCAAAAGCAGACTACAAAAAAAAAGGTAAGTTGGTCTAGAAAACAAAAGCGAGCTTTATTTTAAAAGCTGATGGCAAAAACATGGCATAAAACACAAAGGAAACACAAGGAAGATACAATACCAAAAAGCTGACGGTGACTGACATGGAGGGAGACAGAAAAACAAAACAATGAACCGACAGGGGAACACAAGGAAAGACAAGACTAAATACAGGGAGGGGTAATCACGGGACAAGAAACAGGGGAGGTAGAAACACAAGGGCAACAGGTGAACACAATTAGACAATCAGACACACCAGGGAAACTGACGACAGGAAGGAAAACACAGGGAGAAGGACCAGACAAGAAACAAGGAGGAAAGCATGAGACAGGGAGAACAGAACAGCAAAATAACCCCAAAACTAGACACACAAAACTCAAACCCTGACATAACCCCCCCCCCCTCAAGAGACGTATTCCAGACGTCCCTACACAAAGTCAAACTGGGTGGGTGGAGGGGGTCCGGAGGACGGGTCTGGATCGACAGCCCAGGAAAGGCATAGTTCATTGAGCGGTTCTCAGGCGGACGGCCCGGGGCAAGGCAGAGTCCATGGTGGGGGTCTCGGGCGGATGGCCCAGGGGCAAGGCAGAATCCATGGAGGGGGTCTCGGGCGGACGGCCGGGGGGAAAGGCAGAGTCCATGGAGGGGGTCTCGGGCGGACAGCCCGGGGGCAAGGCAGAGTCCATGGAGGGAGTCTCGGGCGGACAGCCCGGGGGCAAGGCAGAGTTCGAAAAGTCAGGGGGCCGGGCTCGAGGGCGAAGACCACGGCTGGGGAACTCAAGGGGCCGGGCACAAGGACGGGTAGGAGCTGGTGGAACCCCTGGCGGGTCAGGCGTAGACGGGACCCAGGACATGAAGTTGGCAGGACCCCCGACAAAACAGGTGTCGGCTGGACCTCCAAAGGCACAGGATATAGGGTTGGCAGGACCCCCGGCAGAAGAGTAGTCGGCGGGACCCCAACGGGACAGGACATGGAGTTGGCAGGACCCCCAGCGGAACCTCCAACGGCACAGGACATAGGGTTGGCAGAACCCCCGGCAGAAGAGTAGTCGGCAGGACCTCCAACGGCACAGGACATAGGGTTGGCAGGACCCCCGGCAGAAGAGTAGTCTGCGGGACCCCCAACGGGACAGGACATGGAGTTGGCAGGACCCCCAGCGGAACCTCCAACGGACCAGGACATTGGGTAGGGATTTGAGAGGGGACTCGAGAGGTGACTTGAAAGGGGACTTGAGAGGGAACTCGAGAGGAGACTCGAGAGGGAACTCGAGAGGAGACTTGAGAGGTGACTTGAGAGGGAACTCGAGAGATGACTTGAAAGAGGACTCCAGAGGGAACTTGAGAGGGAACTTGAGAGGAGACTCGAGAGGGGACCTGAGAAGGAACTTGAGATGGGACTCGAGAGGAGACTCGAGAGGAGACTTGAGAGGGAACTCGAGTGGAGACTTGAGAGGTGACTCGAGAGGAGACTCGAGAAGAGACTCGAGAGGGGACCTGAGAGATGACTTGAAAGGGGACTCGAGAGGGAACTTGAGAGGTGACTCGAGAGGGGACTGGAGAGATGACTCGAGAGGAGACTCGAGAGGGGACTCGAGAGGGGAATCGAGAAGGGACTCGAGAGGGGACTCGAGAGGGGTCTCGAGAGGTGACCCGAGAGGGGACTCGAGAGGGGACTCGAGAGGAGACTCGAGAGGGGACTCGAGAGGGGAATCGAGAGGAGACTCGAGAGGGGACTCGAGAGGTGACTCGAGAGGAGACTCGAGAGGGGACTCGAGAGGTGACTTGAGAGGGGACTAGAGAGGTGACTTGAGAGGGGACTAGAGAGGGGATTCGATAAGAGACTCGAGAGGGGACTTGACAAGGAACTTGAGAGGGGACTCGAGAGGAGACTCGAGAGGGGACTCGAGAAGAGACTCGAGAAGAGACTCGAGAGGGGACTTGAGAAGGAACTTGAGAGGAGACTTGAGACTGTCGGTTCGTTCTGTTACGATTCTGGAAAGGTTGGACCCAAAAGCAGACTACAAAAAAAAAGGTAAGTTGGTCTAGAAAACAAAAGCGAGCTTTATTTTAAAAGCTGATGGCAAAAACATGGCAAAAACACAAAGGAAACACAAGGAAGATACAATACCAAAAAGCTAACGGTGACTGACATGGAGGGAGACAGAAAAACAAAACAATGAACCGACAGGGGAACACAGGGAAAGACTAAATACAGAGAGAGGTAATCACGGGACAAGAAACAGCCGGGCAGGGGAGGTAGAAACACAAGGGCAAGGAAGAGGCGCGGCACTGCACGCGACTCGGGATCGGGAGAGAATGTTTGTTTGTTTTCTAAGTCATTCATTCATTACACGTCTGTTTTGTCAAGTTTTTCTTTTCGTCAAGTGTGCTGTGTTGTTTTGTTTGTTTTTTATGGAGCCTGGCAAGCTCACATTGGTGAACAATAAGGCAAGATGACGATGGGGAAGAGGACTGCTGTGCTGTTTTTGCTAATGCTAATAACATCTAGCATTCGCTGTTTACAAAGCGAAGCCAACGCCGGGATAGCCGTGGGAAGCGAGCAGGTGCTGCGGCCCTAAAACAGGGAATGTCTGCTGTCCTTACGGAGAAGAGCCGCCCCGGAACCGGGCCTGCTGGACTATGTCCCGGAGGAGCTGCTAAAACGGCCGCGGAAACGAGGGAGGAGAGGCGGCATTAAACCATCAATACTCTTCAGCAACGTCCGTTCCCTGAGAAATAAGCTGGAGGAGCTACGCCTCAACACTAGGATCTTAAACGAATACCGTGAGTCATGCATGATGATTTTCACTGAGACCTGGCTTCAGGAAGACTTCCCAGACTCATTGGTTCAGGTACAAGGCTTTGCACACGTTCGTATGGACAGGAACAGTAACTCGGGGAAAGTGAGGGGGGGAGGCATTTGCGCTTATATAAAGGACTCTAGGTGCAGCAATTACACAACAAAAGACACTGTGTGCACTCCCGATATCGAACTCTTATGCCTAAGTCTGAGACCATTTTACCTACCTAGAGACGATGGGAACATTTTTATCTGTGCTGTTTACATCCCACCCAATGGTAACGCATCAAAGGCTGCCTCACGTGTAGCGGACTGCGTGCACGAGCAGTTAAAGAACAAACCTGATGCACCTATATTTGTTATTGGAGATTTTAATCACTGTAAGCGAGAACCAGCACTTCCGGGATTCCAGCAATACGTAAAAAATGGCACCCGGAAAAATAACATACTGGACAAATGTTATGGCAACATCAAAGATGCGTATGCTGCTCGGATTAGACCCCCCCTTTCAAATTCGGACCATACCACCGTCCAGCTAATCCCCACCTTTAAGGCTCAAGAGAAGCAAACCTGTCTCTCACACTGTCAGTCTATGGCAGGATGAGCATAAAGAAAAGCAAAGTGGCTGCTTCCTGGCCACAGATTGGGAAGTATTCTACCAGGACAATGACACCGATACCATCGCTGAGACCATCACAGACTCCATTCATTTTTGTGTCGATACTGTTGTGCCAAAAAAGACCATTAGGATCTATCCAAGCAATAAAGACTACATCTCATCGGATATTAAACAGTGTATCCGACGAAGAAATATCGCTTTTCAAAAGAACGATGCAATACAACTGAGATCAGCTCAAAGAGAACTAAAGGGGAAACCTAAAGAAGCCCGAGAGCAACATAGTCTGAGTGTCCGAGAGGCTTTCTCAACCAAGAACTCGAAAGAACTGTGGGACTCTGTGAAAGAAATTACAAATCTGAACTCCGGCAAGAGGGAGATGCATGTTCTGCATGAGCTTAACAAAGCAAATGAACTTAACAACTTCTACAAACGTTTTGATATTAATTCTGCTTCTAACATTGATGCATGTAATAACTTGTCAACGTCTTTAACCTGTGACCCAATACACAATAGAAGAATAATAATTGATGATAGTGCTGTGGCCAGGGTTTTCAAACAACTGCATACTAAGAAGGCCAGTGGGCCAGACGGTATTTCGGCACTCCTGCTGAAAACGTTTGCAGATGACCTCACCCCTGCCTGGAGTCCATTATTCCAGCTCTCTGCTGACTCGGGAAGCATCCCTCAAATATGGAAGAAAGCTGTCATCATACCAGTTGCACAAAAACCATGTCCACATGACAACAACGACTTCAGACCAGTGGCTTTGACCTCAATAGTTATGAAGTCACTAGAACGGATTATTGTAGGGAACTTGCGAACTGAGGTGCAACACCTCTTGGACCCCTACCAGTTTGCGTACAGCGATGGTAGAGGTACAGATGATGCTCTGACCTCTACAACTCACTTTATTCTAAAACACCTGGAAAATCCTTTAGCTTATGCTAGATTAATGTTCGTGGACTTTAGCTCAGCTTTTAATACTATTCTTCCCCAAATGATGTTAAAGAAGCTCAAACAGATGGATGTGAACCCTAACTTAATCAGATGGTATCACTCCTTCCTAACTGAAAGACAGCAGCAGGTGAAAGTAAACTCGACCCTCTCTGTCACACAGGTCATAAGCACAGGGGCACCACAAGGCTGCGTTAGCTCTCCTCTTCTCTTCACACTCTACACAAGTGAGTGTAGGAGTCAGCGCACACACAACCACATTATAAAGTGTTCTGATGACACAGCCATACTTAGTGTACTGACTAGAGACTCAGACATTTCTATGTATAAACTTGAGATTGAAGAGGTCGTGAAGTGGTGTGAGGCGCACAACCTGGTGTTACATGTTAAAAAAACAAAGGAAAGGATCTTTGACCCCAAGTCAGTAGGCGATCACAGCCCCGTCCTTATCAACAGGGAGGGAGTTGAGCAGGTTTCACGTTTTAAATATTGGGGGTTTATTTTGATGCTCAGTTAGGCTGGGCCCATCAGGTGGATCAGGTATGCTCAAAGATAAGCCAGCGCCTGCATTTCCTGCGTCGGCTCAGGGTTCATGGAGTGGATACATGCATCATGTTAATGTTCTACGGGGCAGCAATTGAGTCTATTATTCGTTATGGCATCACAACATGGTTTGGTAACTTGTCAGTTAAATCTAAATCACAACTCCAGAGCTTGATAAAAAGGGCTGGAAAAATAATTGGCATGCTTCCACCGTCCTCTCTTCAGGAGATATTTGAGGAGATGGTGAGAAAGCAAGGCCGTCAAATCACATGCGACCCAAACACATCCTGTATAGAGAGTTTGAGTTGCTGCAGAAGGTATAGATTACCAAACTGTAAATTGAACAGGTATAAGTTTTCCTTTGTTCCGCTGTCAATCAAGCTGCTGAACAGTCAGGAACAATTGTGATTATGCTGTTAGGAGTTGTTGGGAGGTGCAATGTTTACAGTGTAGTTTGTGCAATCGAGAAGGTTAAATAGGGGAAGTGCATTATGTGTAAATAGGTATGGACACAATAGGGATATGTGCAATTTGACGGACACTATGCATAGGTGCAATAGGGAAAGTTCTGTACCTGTATGTTTCTTGTTTGTTTCTTTGCCATGTGATATGTAATCTCTGTTCTGTATCTATGACTGATTGATCTTAATGTTTTATGTGTATTATCTCGATGCCCAAGACAAATTTCTCCTAAGGGAGACAATAAAGCTCTATCTTATCTTAACAGGTGAACACAATTAGACAATCAGACACACCAGGGAAACTAATGACAGGGAGGAAAACACAGGGAGAAGGACCAGACAAGAAACAAGGAGGAAAACAAGAGACAGGGAGAACAGAACAGCACAATAACCCCAAAATTAGACACACACAACTCAAACCCTGACAACACTTATTAATGCCTTGTTCTACATGACCATATTCTACAAGTAATAAGCCATTAGTTGAGAGTTTTTCCTCAATAACCCTCTAATTAGTGCTTATTTATTGTACATAAGGAAGTTGTTGTACATGAGTTTTGGTCTTAATATGCTCTGCTCAATATGGGCCTAATAAGGCGGTAGTAGCACAAGAATAGTAATTCTCCCATAATAACACTTAACAAATATGATCTATTCTTATGTAACAAGACATGCAACTATAAGTGTTAATTGTGTCTGTAAAACATGTTTTTGTCATGTGTTCATCATGGGCCTGAGTCTTCATCAAAACACGCATGTTGGTCACTTTTATTTGTCCACCACTGGCTACACATCGATGTGTGTGTGCAGTAAATGACTCTGTCTGATGTTCTTCACACACACTTCCTGTCAAACAGTGACGGGAACTTCCTCCCGGCACATTTTTCTGACATCCCAAATGAGGTGTTGTGGGGTCGGACATCATTTGTGCAACTTCCTGAAACAACTTGACAACTCTACGCAACGACAGAAATGACGAGGAGAGGAAATCTGCCTCCAGCCCTTTTTAGTATTTCTTCCTAAACGTCCTTTCATCACTTTTTGCGTGAACAAGCGAGGATGAGAAAAGACTTTAGAAAGTGTGAAGAGTTTTTCTACATCTGTACGATTCATCACTTCGAGCTACTAAGACATATACAAGAAGGACTTGGTTTTTTTAAATGTCTCAATTGAAATTGTATTAATAATTAAATAACACAAATATTTCATATCATTTTCATGTTGTTTTTCAATGTGGAGCCAATTTTAGACACTTTTTAATGACAGTATAGATTAGTATTGGCCGCACTCAATGAGCTTAACCCATTTTAAACTAATACACCAGCACTTTCAATAGTTTGACTTATTTTCAGCAAATAAACCTGCGTTTTCCTCGTTATTGCAATTATTGTAAGTTGCTCTACATAAAGGTTAGCTAAATGAAATGTAATGTAGTAGTACAGCACTGCATCCTATATTAAAGGCATATTGTGATTTTTTATAATTACACATATTAAGTACAATTACACTTAAGTACAATAAGTGAGTAAATGTACCTTGTTTCATTCAAACACTGGTCTTAATGAGACTTGATAGTTATTTAATAATTCGTTTTTCAGTGTTTTTATCTGATATAAAATTAAGTTTTTGATGGAAAAGTCTTTTTTATACACTTTCTTACAGATGATACAGTACATATGTGATCGTGTGGTGACCTTAAGCATATCGTCCATTTCATACACAGTCAAATAAAATGTCATACAATCTAGTTTGTTACTTATTAACATTCAAGGCTACTGAATGCACTCCTCTTTCATTATCAGACTCAAAATGGACAGTTTTTATTTGTTTTAAGTATCAAATTGATGCATCAGAATCATTGTATGCCCCTCATTCTTCTGTAAAACTCGGCTGTATTACCCACAATGCAACTCAACCGCCCACAAATTGATGCTGTGTTTCTTCTTATTCCTTATTACACTGCTATGTTGTTCGCTGTGAACCGCGTTCGACCGCGTAGCGTTTTCTCAAAGCTAGCTCTCAATGGTACCAAATCCTTACTTACTCCTTAATTAAACCAAGCACATTAATGGTGGCACCTTTGCTAATGTAACGGGTCACAACCGTAAGCGACCTGTTATCGATCAGGAAACAACAGCGAAGCATCTGGGTGTCTTTTCTGGCATTTATTCTGAGAACAAAAATAATATTCTCTTTGCATCCGCGTTGCACATCCTCAGCAGTGCTCACTTCAATGTCATCTAGTATTTATTTATACATTGAGAAATTATTAAATTACAAAGAAAATCTTATTTTTAAGTAATAATGCAAAATACAAACATACCTGAGAACAAAAATAATATTCTCTTTACATCCGCGTTGCACATCTTTACAAAAGAAAAGAAAGAAAACTCAGAAAGTGTTGACATGTAAACAAAGAAAATGGTGCTGACCGCGTCTATTTCCCGCCAAAACCACACCGTTAATATCACTCAAAAATACAATTTCTTACGGTGGAAACTTAACAAAAACGGGTTAATAATATACCCAAATTGACACTTAACAACATACGTCACTTTCATAAACTTAAATAGCCGGTTTACCACTCAAAATTGTAATGAACTATAACACAATTCCTAGCACAGCTTACCCTCAGCAGTGCTCACTGTCACTACCCGATCCGTCCCCCTGCCCGATCGGTACTGCGCATGTGTGAGATGGTCCGCCATATTGGACAACTCCGGACGGCAACCCAAGATGGACCCTTGACACAGTGGCTTTTAGCAAAGCTCAAAAAGAAAACTCGAGAGAGATGAGTTATTGTTATTGTAGCGTGACCTCACTATTATTTAACAACTCTTTTTATTGGGTTCTTTTATTTGGGGTTAAGTACATTGTCAGAATAAGTGAGAAATGGATTTAACTTCTGTTAGACAGCTATCATACTGAATACATATTTACTGTGAATGTATGCAAAATGGATGGCATATGGCTGTCTAACAGAAGTTAAATTCATCTCGCACATGCGCAGTACCGATCAGGCAGGGGGACGGATCGGGTAGTGACACTCACTTCAATGTGAGGGGAAAGCGGAAATGACATACAGGAAATGGGAAAAGATGTGCAACGGGAAAGTGTTCCCACCAGAAACATAACTCAAAAACATCAAAAGGAAACAATCTCATAAAAATAAAATTCACAATCTATTATAAATCGTAATTTATAACTGATAATTATGTCTACACATTGTTAACTCCGTTACATTAACTTAGTACTTTTGGTCAGTTATCATTCTCGGTCACAGCAATACAAAACTGGAACTCTCTACCCACTCAAATCAAAAACATACATACATATACCACCTTTACAGCTCACTTAAAATGCATTGTATTGTTCTCTTGTATCCTGTCGCCTGTATCTACTTGTCTTTCATCCTTTCTTTACGTATTGTGATTTTAAAAAGGTGTCTATTATCATCTGGCCGGGGACAACAGCTGGAAATTAGCAATCTTGGCTAAAGCTGCTCCATTTACTGTTACGAGACGATAAACAAACTAAACTAAATTTGCATTACCAAGATGTTTCTTAAAATTATGTTCAATGTGAATTTAAATATCGTTGGAATTGTTGACTTAGAGAGATTTGAAGAAGATAGGCATTGTTGTTGTTTCTCTTTCTGCTGCTTCATCTTTCTCTGTGCTTTCCATGGTGCACTTTTACTGTTTTCACCCCAGAGTGAGCCGATCATTAAAGACATCTTCTGCTTGCATACATTAAGGATATATTCGTGCAAGTGCTTTTATAAAAACAAGGCGCTTCCCACACTCTGTCACGCTGGCAGGTGACGGAGAATTACAGAAGCAAGAGAGAGAAACTGAGCAGGAGAATTGAAAGTGGCTCCTCATAATGGAAAAGGCAATTCCAATCCAGCGTGATTAAGGCACAACAATGCAATAGCTGTCAGCTCATTACAGAGAATAATAAAATTCACATCACAGTGTCACTCTCACAAATGCCAACTTCAGGCGCCAACTGTGATCCCCTCCCCCCCCCCCCTTAAGAGGAAATTAGGATGGAGCTCTGGTGGCAACCCATCTGCTCCGACTCCTTCTCTCCAGTCTCTCAGAGGATTGTTTCAGACGAGAGCATGAAGAGGGGTTTATCCTCACTGTAATTAAAAGCATCAAATTAAGGAGGGAAAAGTTTTCTTTTTGTGAGACCTGATTGATATTTACTGTTTATTTTTCTAACATTTTATACACTCTCCTGCAGAGGAAGATTTACCTTTGGCTGTGTATCATCTAGCATGTAATGTAGCATTTAGCATTTGTGATGACCCTTGCTTTACATACTCAATACTGTGGGCAATCCCCACAGGAGCAATTTGGGGTGAAGTGTCTCAGGGACACAACGACATGCTGACTGCAGTGGGATTTGAACCTGTGCTCCCCTGATCCGAACACCAACGCACTAGTCCACTGCGCCACAGCCTCTACCTTTAACAATCCTCCCTTTTTGTCTTGGAATCAATCAATCAACGAGTATTCACATAGCCCAATATCACACATTTGACATTTGTCTCAGTGGACTTTGCAGTTTCATTTTGGTAGCTTCCTTTACCCGTACCTCATGTCCTTTCCCCATTCTTGTGTCATGGCCGAGAGCCAGACCATGACACAATTTTCACTCAAACAAAGACAGACTTCCCTAGACATTTTTCCTTCATTCTCCGATTATTAAAGGTTTATCTTATTGTCAACAAATCCCTGCAAATTTCAAAATCAACAATCAATTTATCCCAAACCATCCCACCAACAAATAATGTGTGTGATTTCCTGATACATCCTATTCCTCTGTGCCATATAGCCTCGTTGTTAAATAACTATAAAATAATCCTGACTGTTTCCTCATTATTATTAACATGGAAACCTTAGTTTACTTCTCTTGTAAATACTTTGTAAAGAACCAATTTAGTTTGAATCTCCAGCTGAAAATAGTCCTCAACAAATACACGTTTTACTGATGTTTGAGTTATTGTGACGTATCATTGAAAGTTCACACTTATATTTGGGGGCGTTATTAGTGCAGTCATGATGTATTTTTGGTTGCCTCCACAAAAGCAGCTCCGTGTCAAACAAACGTTTATTATTTATACGTTTTGTTCAGTGGGATATATCTCCACATATTAACACCACTTTTTATTTCCATGAACCTGTGTTTGACATAGGAAGGGGAATCAATCAATCTATCAAAGTGTATTTGAACAACCTTCTGGATCCGCACCAGTCTGGTTTCAAGGCAGGTCACTCCACAGAAACTGCCCTCCTTGCTGTCTCTGAGGAACTGCACACTGCTAAAGCAGCCTCCCTCTCCTCTGTCATCATCCTGCTGGACCTGTCTGCTGCATTCGACACGGTGAACCATCAGATCCTCCTTCGCACTCTCCAAGAACTTGGAGTTTCAGGCTCTGCACTTTCCCTCCTCACCTCATACCTCAAAGACCGTACCTACAGGGTAACTTGGAGAGGGTCCGAGTCCGACCCTTGTCAATTAACTACAGGGGTCCCTCAGGGCTCTGTTCTTGGTCCCCTCCCCTTCTCCCTGTACACAAACTCGCTCGGATCGGTCATTAGCCCGCATGGTTTTTCATACCACTACTACGCTGACGACACCCAATTAATTCTGTCCTTTCCCCGCTCAGAGACCCAGGTCGTCGCACGCATCTCTGCTTGTCTAGCTGACATCTCTCAGTGGATGTCTGCTCATCACCTCAAGCTCAACCCTGACAAGACTGAACTGCTTTTCCTTCCGGGAAAAGATTGTCCCACTCTTGACCTGACGATCAACATCGGCACCTCTGTTGTTTCCCCGACTCTGACTGCAAGGAATCTGGGTGTGATCCTAGATAACAACCTGTCCTTCGCTGCAAACATCGCTGCTACAACCCGTTGCTGCAGATACACGCTTTACAACATCAGGAAGATACGTCCCCAGCTGACCCAGAAAGCCACGCAGGATCTGGTCCAGGCTCTCGTCACCTCACGCCTAGACTACTGCAACTCCCTCCTGGCTGGTCTACCTGCATGTGCCATCCGACCTCTGCAGCTCATCCAGAATGCAGCGGCTCGTCTGGTCTTCAACCTTCCAAAATGTTCCCACACCACTCCGCTCCCTCCACTGGCTTCCGGTAACTGCTAGAATCCACTTCAAGACACTGGTACTTGCGTACCATGCTGCGAATGGATCTGGCCCTTCCTACATCCAGGACATGGTTAAACCGTACACCCCAGCACGTGCACTCCGCTCTGCATCAACCAAACGACTCGCTGCACCCGCACTGTGAGGGGGACCCAAGTTCCCATCAGCAAAAACACGTGGGTTTGCTATCCTGGCTCCAAAATGGTGGAATGAGCTCCCCATTGACATCAGGACAGCAGAAAGCTTACACACCTTCCGGCGCAGACTGAAAACTCATCTCTTTCGACTCCACTTCGAGCGATAGAATTACTAACAAAGAACTGCTAACAGAGCACTTATATACTAATAAAGGACTGGCTTACCTAAAGCCAGTTGAGTAGCACTTGAAATGTTTGGCTCGATGAAACCTGATGTACTTATATGATTCTGTTTTCTTCAAGGTTGTGTCTTCCTGGTCGATTGTACTTATTGTAAGTCACTTTGGATAAAAGCGTCAGCTAAATGCAATGTAATGTAATGTAATGTATTTATAAAGCCCAATATCACACATTTGTTTCAGTGGACTTTGCAGTTTGTACAAAATATCAATACGACCCCGTCTGTCCTTGGACCCTAACATCGGACAAAGAAACATGCCCAAAGAAACCCAACAGTTAATGGGAGAAAGTGAGGAAAGAAGGATCCCTCTTCCAGGACGGACACACTGCTATATATGTTATGTGTACATTAAAAAGATAATACATTTACAACATAGGTACTAGTCCAAATGCTTGTGTCTATAAAGAAGAAGAAGATGATCCAGGTGGATGTCAACAACAACACTAGAAAATGAAGTATTTGTTTGAGTAGATTTCGTTAAGAATGTGAGTCTTAATGGCAGTTTGTGATTTTGACGCTATTTCAGTGAAACAATGCCGTTTTGAGCATTTGACAGATTTATGCTTAATTCTCTCAAAAAGTTACTGAAAGATACACTTTAGTGGATAAAAGCTGAAAACTAGAAAATGAAGTACTTTGTGTGAGTAGATTTCCGTTAAGAATGTGGCTCTTATGGCACTTTGTGATTGTCAACAATCCTGTGGGAGCCATGGAAGAAGTAGTGAGGTGTCAAACTGAAAGGCTTCTCTCCAT
>CM053252.1:4339515-4349515 GCA_028583405.1 Pogonophryne albipinna
CCTGTGTGATTCTATCCCACATTGAATACTGTTTGACAAACTGGTCGTTTGCTTGAGCCACAAACCTGAAAGCCAGAGAACAGCTGTTCAAGAGAGCTATCAAGGTGTTTGACAGAAAGACACATTCATACCACCTCTGTACCATCCTGGAGAAACACAATGTATTGAGTTTTGACAATTTAAAGTCTTTTAAAAGTATGTGTTTTTTTATAAATGTTTACATGGACTGCCCCCCCCCCCCCCCCCCCTTAGGGGAATTCATCCACAGGAAACACACTGGACGCTGCTCTAGGTCAGAAACCAGAGGAGACTGTGAAGTCCACTACAGACGGACCACTTCTGGACAAAATGTCCTCTCCGTTAAAGGCAGCTCTTTGTGGAACAGCCTCCCAACTGAGACACGGGATTGTCCCACTCTCAAAAGGTCAACTCAAAGAATGGTTGAGAAACAAACAGACGTGCGATCACCGCTAACTACACTTTAACACAGGGGTATCTCCTCCTTGCTGCTACATTGTATTACCAGGTGGTAAATACTTGTGTATGCTGCTCTTGCTCTCTTGCACTTTTTGCATATCATGTATTTTGTTGTTTGTATAATGTAATTTTCTTAAATGTTTTATGTGAGGGACTGCAGGTGGAAATGAGCTCAAAGCTAAATCTGGCACTGTTACGCTTGAATGTTTTAAGTGTTCATGACTGTGCGTTGTCCGTGCCTAATAAACGATGAAATCAATCAAATGTGTATAACTTGATTATACTGTAACACATGATGATCAATAAGGCAAGTCTCAGAGTGTTGACGTGTCGCCGCCCCCTCGGCCGTGTTTCCTGTTCATTTCACCACGTGCAGATATCCACTGGCACCAGTAACACAAAGCAGTAAAGCGTGCCGGGGAAAGCCAGGTGGGTTGCCATGGACACTGAAAACCCAAATGAAAGTGTGTTTTTTCCAGCCACTTGTTTTGGAGAGAGCGGAGGTACATCTGTTTTTTGAGATAAAGAGTCTTTAGGGTTTTTACCGCCGCATGATCTCATGTGTTTCTGTTTGTTGTTTGACCAGCTTCACTCTGCCGTCAAACAGAAATGACATGTCAGAACTATTGTTTATAACAACGAGGGCACGGCGGGCTTTGTGTCGTTTTGTTGGAGCATGCTTCAAATCAAATAAAGTTTTCGTTTTTTAACAGACTTTACAATCAAATAACAAAAAACAATTAGAAAAATGAATTAATTTTAAGCACATTTTTGATGAAATGTATATGAAATAAAAATATGTAATTAAATATAAGTAGATAAATTAAAAATGTGCATAAGGTATAACAGATCATTGCTCTAATTATACTCATAGTCCTCGCTGATCAATCTAAATAAGGAACTGGGTTTAGCTCCATTTTAACATTAAATACAAACGTGATGT
This sequence comes from Pogonophryne albipinna, assembly GCA_028583405.1. NCBI lineage: Eukaryota > Metazoa > Chordata > Actinopteri > Perciformes > Artedidraconidae > Pogonophryne > Pogonophryne albipinna. Next base: position 4,340,936 of record CM053252.1, read on the forward strand.
AAAAATTAAATAGAAACAACATTTTTAAATAATCATAACAAGTTACATTTAAAATGAAGAGACACAATAAATTAGATACTATTACTTATTACGTACTTATGAAAAGCACTACTTTATCTTAACTCATGGCAGCTTTTGCCCTACATAGCTGTGTGTGTGTGTGTGTGTGTGTGTGTGTGTGTGTGTGTGTGTGTGTGTGTGTGTGTGTGTGTGTGTGTGTGTGTGTGGGGCAGGTTAAACCCTCGCTCTGCTTCCTCCACTTGTCCCAGTGGGCTCTTTAAGAAGCTCAAGGCTTACACACACACACACACACACACACACACACACACACACACACACACACACACACACACACACCCTCACAGTGGTGATAAGGAGCTACTTAAGTGCACTTGAGCTCTCCCGCTTGAACACTTGTTTGGAGGCTGTGAGCTCACAGAGAGCAAACAAACCCGCAGAGACGTGTGAATAAATACACACACACACACACACACACACACACACACACACACACACACACACACACACACACGACTGATCCCTACACACACACATGCTTACCCACGTGTTTTACAGAGGAAGAAGTACTCATGCTTCACTTAAGTAAAAGTAGAAATACTGTGGTATCCGTATAAGTCAAAGTCCTGATTTGAATAATGAAAAATGAAAAGGAATTGAATTAGTTTGAAACCGTTATCAGTTCAAACGAAGTACTCGGAATGCAGACGGGCTCGTTTCAAAGTACTATCGTGTTTTAAATATTATTTTACTTTTATTTATGAACAGACATAAGAAGTTATCCTTTACTTAAGTGAAAATAAGAACTTAACATCTTTTAAAAGTAAAAGTGTTTAGGTACAAATGTTACTTAGGTTGAAGTACATACTCAAAAGTAAAAGTACTCAGTATGCAGAATGGCTCTTTTCACATTAATATAGTGTTATATAAAAATATTATTATGTATTTATCAACGGAAAATATATTTTAAAGCATTTTAACGTTGTAGTGTGTCAATGTGGACATTATAACATATTATATATATATATGGTATATTCTCAGAGGTGGGAGAAGTACTCACATCTTGTACTTTAGTAAAAGTAGAAGTACTCACATCTAGTACTTGAGTAAAAGTAGAAGTACTCACATCTAGTACTTGAGTAAAAGTAGAAGTACTCACATCTAGTACTTGAGTAAAAGTAGAAGTACTCACATCTAGTACTTGAGTAAAAGTAGAAGTACTCACATCTAGTACTTGAGTAAAAGTAGAAGTACTCACATCTAGTACTTGAGTAAAAGTAGAAGTACTCACATCTAGTACTTGAGTAAAAGTATAAGTACTCACATCTAGTACTTGAGTAAAAGTAGAAGTACTCACATCTAGTACTTGAGTAAAAGTAGAAGTACTCACATCTAGTACTTGAGTAAAAGTACAAGTACTCACATCTAGTACTTGAGTAAAAGTAGAAGTACTCACATCTAGTACTTGAGTAAAAGTAGAAGTACTCACATCTAGTACTTGAGTAAAAGTAGAAGTACTCACATCTAGTACTTGAGTAAAAGTAGAAGTACTCACATCTTGTACTTGAGTAAAAGTAGAAGTACTCAGATTGTGTACTTGAGTCAAAGGAGAGGTACTCACATCTTGTACTTGAGTAAAAGTAGAAGTACTCACATCTTGTATTTGAGTAAAAGTAGAAGTACTCACATCTTGTACTTGAGTAAAAGGAGAAGTACTCACATCTTGTATTTGAGTAAAAGTAGAAGTACTCACATCTTGTACTTGAGTAAAAGTAGAAGTACTCACATCTTGTACTTGAGTAAAAGGAGAAGTACTCAGTTCTTGTACTTGAGTAAAAGGAGAAGTACTCAGTTCTTGTACTTGAGAGAAAGTAGAAGTACTCAGTTCTTGTACTTGAGAGAAAGTAGAAGTACTCACATCTTGTACTTGAGTAAAAGTAGAAGTACTCACATCTTGTATTTGAGTAAAAGTAGAAGTACTCACATCTTGTACTTGAGTAAAAGGAGAAGTACTCACATCTTGTACTTGAGTAAAAGTAGAAGTACTCACATCTTGTACTTGAGTAAAAGTAGAAGTACTCACATCTAGTACTTGAGTAAAAGTAGAAGTACTCACATCTAGTACTTGAGTAAAAGTAGAAGTACTCACATCTAGTACTTGAGTAAAAGTAGAAGTACTCACATCTAGTACTTGAGTAAAAGTAGAAGTACTCACATCTAGTACTTGAGTACAAGTAGAAGTACTCACATCTAGTACTTGAGTAAAAGTACAAGTACTCACATCTAGTACTTGAGTAAAAGTAGAAGTACTCACATCTAGTACTTGAGTAAAAGTAGAAGTACTCACATCTAGTACTTGAGTAAAAGTAGAAGTACTCACATCTTGTACTTGAGTAAAAGTAGAAGTACTCACATCTTGTACTTGAGTCAAAGGAGAGGTACTCACATCTTGTACTTGAGTAAAAGTCGAAGTACTCACATCTTGTATTTGAGTAAAAGTAGAAGTACTCACATCTTGTACTTGAGTAAAAGGAGAAGTACTCACATCTTGTACTTGAGTAAAAGTAGAAGTACTCACATCTTGTACTTGAGTAAAAGTAGAAGTACTCACATCTTGTATTTGAGTAAAAGTAGAAGTACTCACATCTTGTACTTGAGTAAAAGGAGAAGTACTCAGTTCTTGTACTTGAGTCAAAGGAGAGGTACTCACATCTTGTACTTGAGTAAAAGTAGAAGTACTCACATCTTGTATTTGAGTAAAAGGAGAAGTACTCACATCTTGTACTTGAATAAAAGGAGAAGTACTCACATCTTGTACTTGAGTAAAAGTAGAAGTACTCACATCTTGTACTTGAGTAAAAGTAGAAGTACTCACATCTTGTATTTGAGTAAAAGTAGAAGTACTCACATCTTGTACTTGAGTAAAAGGAGAAGTACTCACATCTTGTATTTGAGTAAAAGTAGAAGTACTCACATCTTGTACTTGAGTAAAAGTAGAAGTACTCACATCTTGTACTTGAGTAAAAGGAGAAGTACTCAGTTCTTGTACTTGAGTAAAAGGAGAAGTACTCAGTTCTTGTACTTGAGAGAAAGTAGAAGTACTCACATCTTGTACTTGAGTAAAAGTAGAAGTACTCACATCTTGTATTTGAGTAAAAGTAGAAGTACTCACATCTTGTACTTGAATAAAAGGAGAAGTACTCACATCTTGTACTTGAGTAAAAGTAGAAGTACTCACATCTAGTACTTGAGTAAAAGTAGAAGTACTCACATCTAGTACTTGAGTAAAAGTAGAAGTACTCACATCTAGTACTTGAGTAAAAGTAGAAGTACTCACATCTAGTACTTGAGTAAAAGTAGAAGTACTCACATCTAGTACTTGAGTAAAAGTAGAAGTACTCACATCTAGTACTTGAGTAAAAGTAGAAGTACTCACATATAGTACTTGAGTAAAAGTAGAAGTACTCACATCTAGTACTTGAGTAAAAGTAGAAGTACTCACATCTAGTACTTGAGTAAAAGTAGAAGTACTCACATCTTGTACTTGAGTAAAAGTAGAAGTACTCAGATCGTGTACTTGAGTCAAAGGAGAGGTACTCACATCTTGTACTTGAGTAAAAGTCGAAGTACTCACATCTTGTATTTGAGTAAAAGTAGAAGTACTCACATCTTGTACTTGAGTAAAAGGAGAAGTACTCACATCTTGTACTTGAGTAAAAGTAGAAGTACTCACATCTTGTACTTGAGTAAAACTAGAAGTACTCACATCTTGTATTTGAGTAAAAGTAGAAGTACTCACATCTTGTACTTGAGTAAAAGGAGAAGTACTCAGTTCTTGTACTTGAGTAAAAGGAGAAGTACTCAGTTCTTGTACTTGAGAGAAAGTAGAAGTACTCACATCTTGTACTTGAGTAAAAGTAGAAGTACTCACATCTTGTATTTGAGTAAAAGTAGAAGTACTCACATCTTGTACTTGAGTAAAAGTAGAAGTACTCACATCTTGTACTTGAGTAAAAGGAGAAGTACTCAGTTCTTGTACTTGAGTAAAAGGAGAAGTACTCAGTTCTTGTACTTGAGAGAAAGTAGAAGTACTCACATCTTGTACTTGAGTAAAAGTAGAAGTACTCAGATCTTGTACTTGAGTAAAAGTAGAAGTACTCAGATCTTGTACTTGAGTAAAAGTAGAAGTACTCGCATCTTGTACTTGAGTAAAAGGAGAAGTACTCAGATCTTGTATTTGAGTAAAAGTAGAAGTACTCACATCTTGTACTTGAGTAAAAGTAGAAGTACTCTGATCTTGTACTTGAGTAAAAGTAGAAGTACTCAGATCTTGTACTTGAGTAAAAGTAGAAGTACTCAGATCTTGTACTTGAGTAAAAGTAGAAGTACTCAGACCTTGTACTTGAGTAAAAGTAGAAGTACTCACATCTTGTACTTGAGTAAAAGTAGAAGTACTCTGATCTTGTACTTGAGTAAAAGTAGAAGTACTCAGATCTTGTACTTGAGTAAAAGTAGAAGTACTCAGATCTTGTACTTGAGTAAAAGTACTCAGACCTTGTACTTGAGTAAAAGTAGAAGTACTCACATCTTGTACTTGAGTAAAAGTAGAAGTACTCAGATGTTGTACTTGAGTAAAAGTAGAAGTACTCAGATGTTGTACTTCAGTAAAAGTAGAAGTACTCTGATCTTGTACTTGAGTAAAAGTAGAAGTACTCATATATTGTACTTTAGTAAAAGTAGAAGTACTCATATCTTGTACTTGAGTACAAGTAGAAGTACTCAGATCGTGTACTTGAGTCAAAGTAGAAGTACTCAGATCGTGTACTTGAGTAAAAGTAGAAGTACCAGAGTGTAGGAATGTTAGTAAAAGCATTAAATGGAAATATTAAATTAAAGTACAAGTACCTCGAGATTGTACTCAAATGTACTTTGTTCCTCCATTTCTCCTCCTTGCCTCTCAGTGATGAGGCTGGAGCTCCACAGACAAATTAAAACTCAATTATGTTTCATTTCACGCTCTTCTATTGAGCTGATGGAAAAAGAAACGGGGAGAGACGAGAATAAAGAAAGAGAGGAGGAGAACACAGGAGGGGCTGTAACGTTAACTCCTCCCTTATGACTTTATTATATACTGTCTATCTGCGTGTGTGTGTGTGTGTGTGTGTGTGTGTGTGTGTGTTTGTGTGTGTGTGTGTGTGTGTGTGTGTGTGTGTGTGTGTGTGTGTGTGTGTGTGTGTGTGTGTGTGTGTCGGCTGAAAAATAGCCATAGAGCCAGAGGGGTCATTAAGATGAGATATTAAGGCCATACACTTCTGCACGCCACTAATGAAAATAATGTATAGTTGTACTTTCACGTGGCCTCCGTCATCATTCATAAATACAGCGTGAATCTGGAGACCCCTCCTCACACTGTCACGTAAACTCAAGTGTCCCGTTATCGTGCTGCATGTGTGAGGGTTTTGTTGAATTGCAATTGCAAGTAAAAGTGTATTTTGTTGCAGTCATCATTCATGCAGGGTTTGGGAGAGTCTGGACAACTTTTCTGGGAGATTTACATTCTGAAATGTCCCGGATGTCATCATAGGCGAGGTGGGAAGTAACTAAGTATATTTACTATGTTGAGGTACTTAAGTATTTCCATTCAATGCTACTTTAAACTTCTACTCCACTACATTTACTTTTAACAAAATGCATCTCTAACAATTAAGTGGACTCTCCTTTTAAGTCACAAAAGAGCACACTTATTTCAATATTTAACAAAAAGTAAATCACGACTTTCTTCGTGTCAGCAGTAAAATGCAATGATACATGTCAGATATACAAATATAATTATGCACACACTTAAAGGCAGTTTTCTGCGATGAATACTTTTACTTTTTATACTTTAGGCACATTTTGCTGATAATACTTGTGAACTTTCACTTAGCTATGATTGTATATGCAGAACTTTTACTTTAAGGTGGGGTAGGTAATTTTGGAGAAACCAGCTAGAGTGGCTAGAATTTGAAAATACACAGCCGGAAAAAACCTGCCACTTCCTCACAGAGCCCCTCCTCCAACACACACGAACGCACACATGACCAATGAGGGCACGAGATAAGTTGGTGCCCAGATGGAAGGCTGACAGGCAGGTAGGCCATCCAGTTACTTTAGCCGGCTCAGATGATTGGTCGTGCTTTTTACAGTACTACGGCTTCCACAATCACGAAGTGTCATTTCTTGACTGGCAGCAAAAACAACCAATCACAGCAGTGCTTCTCTGGCTGGCTCTGTCCAATCACAAACAAGAAGTGTTCTCCCTAAAGGAATACCCTTTCCGTCCAATGTGAAATGCTGTGGTGTTTTGTGAAATGCTGTGGTGTCTTGCACTTCAGGGCCACCGTACACTTCAGATATTCATTGCTATCGGGATGTTAAGAGCATTCCATGGAATATAACAAAAAGTGTATATCGAGCCGGTTTCTCAAACGTACCTACCCCACCTTTAAAGTCTTTTATAATAAAAAAATAGACATGTTACACTTTATTTCAATTACATAAAGTATTTACACCACAAAATAAAGACACACATTTAAATCATAATATTTTCATGATATACGATACCGTGGAAAAAACAGACACAACATAAAAACAAGAATATAGCCTACTATATATAACAGAAAAGAACCATCACTTTCAGGTATAGTGAAATAAATGTTTTGTATTGAAACAAATAATAAACACACAAAATAAAACAAACACTCCACAAAGACCTAAATTATGTAAACCAATAAATAAGAACAACATACCAAACTCAAACAAATCAATTTGAACCAATCAAAACAAACCTTTTCCACTGAAAAATAGTGTCATTTTTCAAAGTTAAAGCAAACTGGATTCCCGAACCAAGCCTGTCGATTTTTACGTGATTAGTTTTGTTAATTTAATGTTACTATTTAAGCGTAGGACTTAATCAGCCTCATTCTTTATTGAACTGAACTGAATTGTCTGGACTCTGGTCTGAATGTCTACAAAAGAAAGAAGCCGTAGTGCAGTTTTAGGTTTGGTGTTTGTGGACTTGTGGATTTTCTGTTCATGCAAATATTCTCTGCTTAGTGATTGGGAATTAAAGTGGAAACAGGGAATCGCTGCTGTGTCCTGTGTTTACCGTACTAATCAGCGACGTGCGGTCAGGGGAGGCAGGTGAGGCAGAGCCTCACTTGTCATTCTCCAATGTAACGGAAAAAAAGAATAATAATACAAATAGTAATAATAATAAAATGTGTCCACTGATCTGTGTTGTAAATGTGATTTCTGTTCGATTCCAATCGCTTTTTATAGTAAAAATCAGGCAAATTTGCCGAGCTCCGCTACAACTACGGGGAGCGATGAGATTGAGAAGTGAGGCAGGGACGAGCTCTGCCTCACAGAAGCCCACAGTAACTTGCTGGAGCGCGGGCACTAATTTAGCGCGGGCACTTATTTTGTGAGCGCGCTCCAGCCAGTTACTGTGTGGTGAGGTGAGGCACAGATGAGCTCTGCCTCACCTCAGAATGCGTCACCCCACAGAAACTGGCTGGAAAGCGGGCCCTAAGCGCATGCCTGCACCATCTCACTGTATGTCACCAATGTAATGTTTGTAGATCCCTTTATTACATTTATCCTCGCCATCCATAGTCTCTAAATAACTTATTTCACGTATATATGATATTTAAGCCCGCTGGTCTCATCATACAACGGCAATGAAAAAAGCACCAGGGGAGGCAGCCACAACCTCTGCCGCACTGAAGGGGGCGCAAGTGAGCCCACAGGTTCTTGTTGCTACTGTTATTCTACGCAGAGACGATAGACGAAAACATTAACAACAAGCTAGACTTTTGAAACTAGAGGGAGATAAGGAGGACTTTTACAAAAAAGTAATAAAGATTGTTGTCCAGAAGGAAAGCATGGACTTCATCTTCAAGTCAAGGTAAGACCACATTTGTAATTAAAATTGGATCTTACTAAGAAAGAACAATCCAATATTTAGATTTTGGGTAGGCTATCCTTTTGTTGAACAGTCTGTTTAAAATGAATCGAAGCATCAGACTAAAAAAGCTTTTGAAAATAACAGAATATTTCGATTAAAGGTGGGGTAGGTAAGTTTGAGAAACCGGCACGTTATACACTTTTTGTTATATTCCATGGAATGCTCTTAACATCCCGATAGCAGAGATGTTCACAAGTCTTTTTTTGCAAGTCCAAGTCAAGTCTCAAGTCTTTGGTCACGAGTCCAAGTCAAGTCTCAAGTCTTTGTGGGGTGAGACTTGATCAAGTCTCAAGTCTTTGGTCACGAGTCCAAGTCAAGTCTCAAGTCTCTAAAAAATAAAAGTCTCATGTCTCTTCTGGTTGTAATAAGCCTTCTATTGTCTGCTGCTATCCAGTCTGTTAAGAATACTGCACAGCTATATCTAATAAATTCAAAGCATTTACTGTATTATTATCACTCCTATATCTATTAGCATACAGTATCAGTACTGATTAGTTGTTTGTTATATGATCACTTTAAACAGGCTATTGCAATATGAGGAGAAACATCACACT
>CM053252.1:4354515-4442015 GCA_028583405.1 Pogonophryne albipinna
AGAAGTAGAAAGTACAGGTATTTGTGTTCAACATGTAAGAAGTAGAAAGTACAGGTATTTGGGTTCAACATGTGAGAAGTAGAAAGTACAGGTATTTGGGTTCAACATGTAAGAAGTAGAAAGTACAGGTATTTGGGTTCAACAGGTAAGAAGTAGAAAGTACAGGTATTTGAGTTCAACATGTAAGAAGTAGAAAGTACAGGTATTTGGGTTCAACATGTAAGAAGTAGAAAGTACAGGTATTTGTGTTCAAAATGTAAGAAGTAGAAAGTACAGGTATTTGAGTTCAACATGTAAGAAGTAGAAAGTACAGGTATTTGGGTTCAACATGTAAGAAGTAGAAAGTACAGGTATTTGGGTTCAACATGTAAGAAGTAGAAAGTACAGGTATTTGGGTTCAACATGTAAGAAGTAGAAAGTACAGGTATTTGTGTTCAACATATAAGAAGTAGAAAGTACAGGTATTTGGGTTCAACATGTAAGAAGTAGAAAGTACAGGTATTTGTGTTCAACATGTAAGAAGTAGAAAGTACAGGTATTTGGGTTCAACATGTGAGAAGTAGAAAGTACAGGTATTTGGGTTCAACATGTAAGAAGTAGAAAGTACAGGTATTTGGGTTCAACATGTAAGAAGTAGAAAGTACAGGTATTTGAGTTCAACATGTAAGAAGTAGAAAGTACAGGTATTTGGGTTCAACATGTAAGAAGTAGAAAGTACAGGTATTTGTGTTCAACATGTAAGAAGTAGAAAGTACAGGTATTTGGGTTCAACATGTAAGAAGTAGAAAGTACAGGTATTTGGGTTCAACATGTAAGAAGTAGAAAGTACAGGTATTTGGGTTCAACATGTAAGAAGTAGAAAGTACAGGTATTTGGGTTCAACATGTAAGAAGTAGAAAGTACAGGTATTTGGGTTCAACATGTAAGAAGTAGAAAGTACAGGTATTTGAGTTCAACATGTAAGAAGTAGAAAGTACAGGTATTTGGGTTCAACATGTAAGAAGTAGAAAGTACAGGTATTTGTGTTCAACATGTAAGAAGTAGAAAGTACAGGTATTTGGGTTCAACATGTAAGAAGTAGAAAGTACAGGTATTTGGGTTCAACATGTAAGAAGTAGAAAGTACAGGTATTTGTGTTCAAAATGTAAGAAGTAGAAAGTACAGGTATTTGAGTTCAACATGTAAGAAGTAGAAAGTACAGGTATTTGGGTTCAACATGTAAGAAGTAGAAAGTACAGGTGTTTGTGTTCAACATGTAAGAAGTAGAAAGTACAGATATTTGTGTTCAACATGTAAGAAGTAGAAAGTACAGGTATTTGTGTTCAACATGTAAGAAGTCAAAGTAAAAAGTCGTCAGAAAAATAAGTAGTGGAGTAAAGTACTGATACCAGGAAAATGTACTTAAGTACAGAACCGAAGTATTTGTACTCCACTATTTCCCACCTCTTTCCAACACACCTCCAGAATCTAAATATTAGTAATGCAGTGCATGGAAACTTTCTCCAACTGAAGTGAATAAGTGTTTCCAGAGAGAGAGGTGAGGGATGGCATGTTTCTGTAGTCCGACCCTGAAGGTGTAGCAGCTTTCCTCCACAAAAAGCCAATGATATTTTGATTTTGGATTATTGCAGAATATAAACTCTGTGGTAAACAAATATTTATGATCCTTTTTTTTGTTTTTTACAAACACAGTCCAACATCACGCTTTAAGTCAAGTTACTGACGGAAAGTACCGGTACAAAGACATCAATTGCTAGCATAACAAGGTCATTATCTTTCGCTTCACTACCAAACGACCCTATAATAATGGCTGCAACGCTCGATAAAGTACTTTTAGACATATTTTAGGTACGTTGACCCCGAAGATAGCATCTCCATCGCTTCCTTGCCAAAAACCAAAAGGATTTTTCCATTTGATTTTGGATTATTGCAGAAAAAAAGCCTTGTGGAAAACATGTTTTTGAACCGACATGGTTTGTTCCATAGGAGGATTTTTATAGTAAAAAAGGTAACATTAAGCTATAAAGGAACTACAGCACGGTCACATGACTTCACGTCTCCACCGCTAAGCTAAAGGCTGCTAATGTTGGGCTATAAAGGAACTACAGCACGGTCACATGACTTCACATCACCACCGCTAAGCTAACAGCGGCTAAGGTTGCGCTATAAAGGAACTACAGCACGGTCACATGACTTCACCACCGCTAAGCTAAAGGTGGCTAATGTTGGGCTATAAAGGAACTACAGCACGGTCACATGACTTCACGTCACCACCGCTAAGCTAAAGGTGGCTAATGTTGGGCTATAAAGGAACTACAGCACGGTCACATGACTTCACGTCACCACCGCTAAGCTAAAGGCGGCTAATGTTGGGCTATGAAGGAACTACAGCACGGTCACATGACTTCACTTAACCACCGCTAAGCTAAAGGTGGATAATGTTGGGCTATATAGGAACTACAGCACGGTCACATGACTTCAAATAACCACCGCTAAGCTAAAGGTGGCTAATGTTGGGCTATAAAGGAACTACAGCACGGTCACATGACTTCACGTCACCACCGCTAAGCTAAAGGCGGCTAATGTTGGGCTATGAAGGAACTACAGCACGGTCACATGACTTCACTTAACCACCGCTAAGCTAAAGGTGGATAATGTTGGGCTATATAGGAACTACAGCACGGTCACATGACTTCAAATAACCACCGCTAAGCTAAAGGCGGCTAATGTTGGGCTATAAAGGAACTACAGCACGGTCACATGACTTCACGTCACCACTGCTAAGCTAAAGGTGGCTAATGTTGGGAGTGATGACGTTTAGTCGTCTCATTTAGACACTTGTTAGCTACCACTGTTTTTAAATTCACCAGTCCGGTATTCACCAAAATACTTTATGTCACAGAACAAAACATTAAAATCTCCTCAGCTTGTTAAAGAAAACAGACCTTCCTCTAGGCATCTAACCAAAAACAGATTAAAAAACCCATTGACTTCACAACGAGGTAACATGAAGTGCAAAAGATGCTGACTCATTTCCAGGTTGAAGACCCATTCATGCACCACCGTCTTGTTGTTGGATGATCGTCCCTCACAGATTAAAGCTTCTCTTAAATATATTCCTTCTTTCCCAACTAGCCTCTCTCTTGGCGGTACACTCGGAAATCAAAATAAAACCTCACCTTTGGCCTTTTCTCCCTTTTTGAGTCCAAAACAAAGCAACACACACACACACACACACACACACACAAGCCTTCACTCCCTACCATGAATTCGTAATGAATTTGAAATGATTTATTGGCCCCACCCTCCCTCACGTGGAAAGCACTCTGATATATTAAAATGGAGCGCACCCCTCCACCATGGTTATCCATTAAAGCCTAAAACAAGCTCCAGTTTCAGTGGATGTGACACCGAAAGTCTCTCTGCATCTGGACGGCCACTCCACCCCGACTCCACCCATCTAAGGACACATTTGTGTCCTTTGCAGCAAATGTGCATTAAGATGTAGGTCGCTGCGAGGCTAAGTGGATGTGTGTGTGCAGATGGTGATGGTGACGGAGATGAAAGCGACGATGGCATCTGACCAAAGGATCCATATAGGGATGACATCACCCTTGGAAGAAAAAAGGAGGAAGAGGAAGAGGAGGAGGTTTTTTTTAGCAAACTATGAGCTCAGAATATCAATTGTAGGAGGACAGATTTAAGCACACCCTTCACCCCTCAGTGTCTATAACTCCTCTTGTATCATAGGTCCCTGACACCTGTCCTTTTCCCACCTCATGTTCCAGAGCCTTTCACTGAGAATTCAGGTTACAACTGAGGTGACAATTATTATCTCGAAATACAATGACGAAGCAGGAGAACTGATGTCAGACACTGAGGGTTTATTGAACTGTATAAGGCTTGGCCAAAAGGAAAACAGAACATGAACAATACAAGCTCATACAAGAATCAATCAGTTTTACTTATACAGCCCAATATCACATATTACACATTTGTCTCGGGGAGCTTTGCAATGTTCAGAATACAACGCCCTCTGTCCTTTTACCCTTGAATTGAAAAACTCCCAAAGAAACCCAACAATTAAAGGGGAAAAATGTAAGAAGTAAAGGTGGGATCCTTCTCACTGGACGGACAGACGTTTAAAAGATGTCACTTGTAAAAAAAACTACTCAATAGACAATCCAAATAATACAAATTATAATGTAATACTTAAAGGTGGGGTAGGTAATTCACTTCAGAAACACTTGTTGTTATATTCCATGGAATGCTCTTAACGTCCCGATAGCAATGAATATCTGAAATGCTTTGACAATAAATACATAAAAAAATGTCATCAGTGGAAGCCGTGGCTCTGTAAAAAGCACGACCAATCATCTGAGCCGGCTAAAGTAACTGGATGGCCTACCTGCCTGTCAGCCTTACATCTGGGCACAAACTGATCTCGTGCCCTCATTGGTCATGTGCGCGTTCGTGTGTGTTGGAGGAGGGGCTCTGTGAGGAAGTCTGAAGGAAGGGGCAGATTTGTCCAGTTGTGTACTTTCAAATTCTAGCGCACTCGAGCTGGTTTCTCCATTCTTACCGACCCTACCTTTAAGCTTATAGCAGAATTACTAAGCCTGAACCAGCCATAATTATAAGCTTTTCAGAAAGGAAAGTCTTAAGCCTAAATAACTGAGGCTGGTTTAATAAAAGCCTTAGCCAGCCCTAACTATAAGCTTTATTAAAAGGGAAAGTCTTATAGCTGAATAATTAGATACTAGTTCAAGGTAAGACTTAACCCAGCCCTAACCATAAGCTTTATTAAGAAGTAAACTCCTAAACCTATAGCAGGACAACAAGGTGCTGGTTTGGGTTTAAGGTACCAGCCCTAACTATAAGCGTTATCGAAAAGGAGAGTCTCAAGCCTATTCTGAGACTGTTCTATGTTTTCTGTTTTCTTTGTATTGTTTCTGTTCTGATTTTATGTAAAGCGTCTTTGAGAATTAGGAAAAGCGCTATAAAAATCCCATGTGGTTCAAGACAACTATAAGCTTGAGAAGAGGTTGCTGAACGAAACAGGTTTATTGCCAAGTAGGTTAACACATACAATTCATGTATCTTGGTGTTATGGTGTATACACATATATGTACATAAAAATAAAACAAACATGGAACCGTGGTTAAAAACTATTTCAAGAAAGCTATAATAACATTAAAAATGTAGCAATATTTACATTGAATATGGTTGAAATATAGGTATACCCGTAGAAGTACAAAAAGTATTGGAATAAAATATGTGCAGTTACAATGTGGGATGTTCAGAATTCAGAGGGATGTGCAGTAGAGACAGAATTATAATGAAGACCAAGATATTGTTTACAGAGGTTTTGTTCCTGATGGAGCGCTTTACTTTTCAGTCACATTATAAGCCACCAATAATACCATCTATTTTGCCAAACTCTCCTCAGGTCTGCTCATTGAATTGATTCTTAGTCTGGTCATAAACGTTGTGCCTCTAATGAAAACATGACAAAAACTAAACTCAAGAAAACAGAAAACAGATCTTACAGCTGTGCCTACTTTTGCTAAATAATTACTTAACAATTCTGGTCCATGGCTTTTCCCAGCAGTACCTGTCGTGCCTCATTCTTGAAGGATATTTGAAACTGTGCCACATTAACAGGGATCCGCTTCTTGACTCACACGTTAAAAACAGCTGATTCCTTTGCCTTCCTTGGTGGATTTATTGACTTCTTCCATCAAATGAAACCAACAAATAAACAAAAATTATCAATGTAACGTGAGGTCAAAGACTGTCCCCGCCGGAGACAATTTCCGCTGAGGCTCAGTCCCACCCCTTCCTTATATAACAGCTGATTGATTCAATACTAATTCATAAATGGAAACAATATATTAAGACCTAAATTAAAAATTCCCTTTCTCTCTTTCTAACGTGTTTCCTTCATGATGTCCTTTAATCTAACACAAACCAACATGTCTCTGAAGATGGTTTGATATCTTACTCAAATGAAAACGCCACCTCACCTTTGCCCTGTTCATAAATCAATATTCCGGCACCTCCTCCTCACACAACACCTTCCCATCCTTAACTCCCTCCACAATTTGTATTACAGCAGGTTAAAAATCACAAGCCTGAAACACACACGTGAGTTAGAGGACATCTAAGACACTGACAAAGGTACATTTATCCTACTACGACAGTTCGTAAGATATCTTGTGCAACGTTTTTCTCCTACAAATGTCAAGCAACGCCAGAAAGAATTACTCAGATCCTTTACTAAAACTACTGCTAGCACACTCTAAAAGTACTGTCTGTTTATTTGCAAAGTAACTAAAGCTTTAGGATTAATGTAGACAAGTAAACATTAGAATATTGCCCTGTAGAGTGGTATGAAATGTCATGAAAAGCACAATACTTACATTGAACATTTGGAGGACATGAACAACTGTCATTGCCTTCTGACACTGCATCCAAAAATAAACATGTTTGTAAAGACTGTCATTATAAATCCCTTTCTTAAAACATTAATAATTGGATTGTGGAAGTGAGGCTATTAGCGCTGGTCTTTGTGAATTATTCTGTTCACGCAATGAGGCTCATTTGCTTAGAAAGGAGCCAATTTCGTGCCAGATTTAAGCGTAATACATATTTTAAATGCATGCAAATACCACAGGAGTTTGAGGATGATATTTGCTTGGAAATGCATTTCAGGTAAGAGGGTGCTTTGAGAATTACACGCTTTCTTTTTGTTTTATTTTTGGAGGTTAAGCTTCAACAAAGGCTGAGCAATCCTTTTGTGAAATTCCCCCCTCAGTCTTTGACTTTGAAGCTGATGTCTTCCCTTTCTTGGGAGCAATCCATTTTTCTTCCCGGTGATGCTTTACCAAATGTAACGACAGCATGTTGGCTTTGAACTTCAGTAAGGTCTCATCAAGTAGTTCCTTTATAGCCTAACATTAGCCACCTTTAGCTTAGCGGTGGTGACGTGAAGTCATGTGACCGTGCTGGAGTTCCTTTATAGCCTAACATTAGCCGCCTTTAGCTTAGCGGTGGTGATGTGAAGTCATGTGACCGTGCTGTAGTTCCTTTATAGCCCAACATTAGCCACCTTTAGCTTAGCGGTGGTGATGTGAAGTCATGTGACCGTGCTGTAGTTCCTTTATAGCCCAACATTAGCCACCTTTAGCTTAGCGGTGGTGACGTGAAGTCATGTGACCGTGCTGGAGTTCCTTTATAGCCTAACATTAGCCGCCTTTAGCTTAGCGGTGGTGACGTGAAGTCATGTGACCGTGCTGGAGTTCCTTTATTGCCCAACATTAGCCACCTTTAGCTTAGCGGTGGTGATATGAAGTCATGTGACCGTGCTGTAGTTCCTTTATAGCCCAACATTAGCCTCCTTTAGCTTAGCGGTGGTGATGTGAAGTCATGTGACCGTGCTGTAGTTCCTTTATAGCCCAACATTAGCCACCTTTAGCTTAGCGGTGGTGACGTGAGGTCATGTGACCGTGCTGTAGTTCCTTTATAGCCTAACATTAGCCACCTTTAGCTTAGCGGTGGTGACGTGAAGTCATGTGACCGTGCTGTAGTTCCTTTATAGCCCAACATTAGCCTCCTTTAGCTTAGCGGTGGCGACGTGAAGTCATGTGACCGTGCTGTAGTTCCTTTATAGCCCAACATTAGCCTCCTTTAGCTTAGCGGTGGCGACGTGAAGTCATGTGACCGTGCTGTAGTTCCTTTATAGCCTAACATTAGCCGCCTTTAGCTTAGCGATGGTGACGTGAAGTCATGTGACCGTGCTGTAGTTCCTTTATAGCCTAACATTAGCCGCCTTTAGCTTAGCGATGGTGACGTGAAGTCATGTGACCGTGCTGTAGTTCCTTTATAGCCCAACATTAGCCTCCTTTAGCTTAGCGATGGTGACGTGAAGTCATGTGACCGTGCTGTAGTTCCTTTATAACCCAACATTTTACTCCTGGAGATTGCATTTAAGCTTCAAAAATCATAAATGTTTTGGTAACATATTATCCTGCAGAACAAAAGGTTAAAGTATCATACACGTTTGTTTGAATTTACTTTCTGCAACAGTCTAAAATCCAATGGAAAAATCCCATTGGATTTTTGTCGAGGGAACCAGGAAGATTCTATTTTCAGTTTTACAATTTTACTTAAAAATGACATCATCACTGCTCCACTGTTTTGAAGGTAGAGCTTCAAATCGCACGGCTTATCATTTCAGGCATTTAGTATTGTTGCTATTTCCCAAGCTGCTGCAAGCAAGCTGATAAGGATGCTAACACACTTTTGCTATTTTTAATCATTTCTGCCAGACCTGTGTATTAACCAACCATGCCAAAACTAGCTAGATGGTAAGATACAAAAATAAAGAGAAAAGTTTAATACGTTTTTTAAATAATTTGGTGTTAGGGCCTTATTTTAATTGTGAATTAATGAGGAAAACAGCTCAGAGGGTCAGTTTACCTAATTGTGCTGGTTTTCACCCGATTTAACTATTTTTGATTAAGGTGGGCAAGACAAAATAACGTTGGGCCGGTGAGATTTGGGTTGCTTTTGTCAACATTTGGTGGGGATTTGGTAAAACTGTGAAAAGACAATATTACCAAACAAGCTGTTATTATAAGGTCAAAAACACCACAAAATGTGTGTGTTGGTTGCTTCGTTGTGTGTCCACTGAATCACATAATTTGACAAATACTTGATTGTCATACGTTTTATTCAATCGTTATTAAAGGTAACCGACCTCAACATGGATCTTTTGTTAATTGATGCCGATATGAAGCTCTGGAAATGTAAATATGGTTTCACAGATATAGGTTTCTGTAAGGCTATGATTTGGGTCATTTTATAGTAAATTGGGCATGTTTTAAGTTGTGATTGGAATGAAAACGTTCAATCTGATCATGCAACACAGATCTTAAGGCCACGTTTACACAACCAAAACTGAACTCTTTGTGTAAAATGATACGTCATAAATACAGGATGAACAATTTTCTTCTGTTGAGAACTGGATTGCTATTCACTGATTGCCTATTGCTTTAAATACAACTATTCTCTCAGTTGGACAGCAGCTTCTTCCAGGAAAAAAATGAATAAAAGATTATTCTTGACCTTGTTAGTTCCCAAACAAGCAGCTTCACTAAAGGTCCACTTATCTTTTTTTCAGATTCATTTTCTTCCACACATGAATGCTGTCTTTAAAAACACCAAATACAACTTTTTGTATGTTTTTCTCTTTTAGCAACTATTCCATGCTGCCCTTGAAATGTATTTTTAGATTCCTCTTTACTTGTCCATGAATGTCATGTCCATTAACAATTGGCTTGTTAAAATGATCGATGCTACGTTTTATAAAAAAATTGTAAATAAATAATACAAAAATAATAATAATAATAAACAAGGAAGAATGTGTAATAAAAAGATAAAATAAAATGAAGACATGTATATGAACGTAAGAAGTTAAATTAAGAAAGTGCAATGAAAACAAAAACAAATACATTACATGTTACATGTTAGACGCTTTTATCCAAAGCGACTTCCATACTCAATACTGTGGGCAATCCCCACAGGAGCACTTTGGGGTGAAGGGTCTCAGGGACACAACGACATGCTGACTGCAGTGGAACTCCAACTTGCTATCCCCTGATTCGAGGTCCAGCACACTATCCACTGAGCCACAGGCACCCAAAAAACATATATACAGTGGCGGACTGGCCATCGGGACGTTCGGGACGAATCCCGATGGGCCGTTACTGAAGTGGGCCGGTCGGACGATGTGGTCCCAGTCCGCCCCTGCATGTATATGATCATAAGACGTTTTAATAAAATGACCAATAAAGTATAACATGAAATACAATTGAATAAAAGTGATATTGTAAATACAATAAGTTATAGTAAAATGTTCAATAAAAGACTAAATGAAATTAAAAAAAAATATGTATATACAATTAGAAGCTAACGTGAAATGTTAAGTAAAAGATTAAATCAAATGTGCAATAAAAAGATTAAATACAAATATTTTACAACGGTATTTTAATAAACAAGAAGAGTTAAAGTAGGAATGTGCACAGTGTACTACAATATATTACTTATATATGGGGGTATAGGGAGGCTGTGGCGCAGTGGACTAGTGCATTGGTGTTGTGATCAGGGGGTCACAGGTTCAAACCCCACTGCAGTCAGCATGTCCGTTTGTCCACAGTGTTGAGTATGGAAGTCACTTTGGATAAAAGCGTCTAACAAGTGACATGTATAAAAACTTATATTACACAGTGTTGTAAAAGTATTAATAAGAAATTAATGCTGAATTAAACTGGTTTGTCTGCTGATGGTCATTCACATTAACTGTTCAATTCAGCATAAACATCTTATTAATACTAATGCACATATTAATACATGTAGCTTCTATAGCTTCTAGAGCCACACATTATGAGGTATCTTTCTGTCTTGTGCACGAGTCCATCGAGCAATCATTGTAAAAGCGTAGAGGCTGCTGATAGCTGCCAATCATCTGGGAAACCTTCTCGTTTGTTCGTAGTAATTACAGCGACATCTCAAAGTCGCCGTGCTGCTGATTTATTGACGGAGAGAAGGACTACATGCACACGTTGAAGTTGTTTCTTCACGAAGCGTTTATGTTCTGCACACTCTCATCTCCACATCCCTCCATCATCATCTCTCTCTGAAGCCTCTCTCCATCCATCTTCCTCTCTACTTCC
The DNA here is from genome assembly GCA_028583405.1 of Pogonophryne albipinna. Lineage (NCBI taxonomy): Eukaryota > Metazoa > Chordata > Actinopteri > Perciformes > Artedidraconidae > Pogonophryne > Pogonophryne albipinna. The sequence continues at coordinate 4,365,252 of CM053252.1, forward strand.
AGCCATATCTCTCCCCCTCCATGCCTCCCCCGGCTGTTTGAAGGAGAGCTCTTTGAGGGTCCGCTGACTTAATTACTGTAATGGGGTTTCTGACACTTGAGACCAAAGAACTAAAAAAAAAATATGCACAAAAGGGGCTGAGGAGAGGGGGAAAACATGGGGACATATTATTCAATTTCTATAAAAGTGTGTGTGTGTGTGTGTGTGTGTGTGTGTGTGTGTGTGTGTGGCCTAGCATTATTATACTTGTGGGGACCTAAATCTGTTTACACAGTCACGTGTGGGGACTCGCCTCCCTTATGGGGACAAATTTGAGGTCCCCATAAGGGGAATCATTAATTTTAGGGTGAAGACTTGGTTAGGTTAGGGTTAGGGTAAGGGTAAGGGTAAGGGTTAAGGGTAAGGGTTAGGCATGTGTTGGTTATGGTTAAGGTTAGGATAAGTCTCCAGGAAATGCATGTAAGTCAATGTAATGTCCCCTGAAGTGATGTATACATGGTATGTGTGTGTGTGTGTGTGTGTGTGTGTGTGTGTGTGTGTGTGTGTGTGTGTGTGTGTGTGTGTGTGTGTGTGTGTGTGTGTGTTTTCTGAGGGGTTTGTTTCGCAGGTTGTTTATGACAGAATTTTTTATTGTTCAACGATTTCCACAAATCCTTGAGGGGGTCGACGAGCAAAAAAGATTTCTCAAGGAGCAAAAAAGTCCTTTTATTTTTTCATTTTAATATCTAAGAAAACAAAGTAGTTGAAGCAGAAACCATCCCTTCAGTTATCCATTTACATTGTTTGTGTTCAAAGATCTCAATTCTTATGGCAACACAACTACAAACTATACAAATCAAAACGTATACAATTATAGATATTATGTATAAATGTCAAGGTAAGAACTAAATAATGTTTTTGAGAGCAGTAGAAATCAGATTTTGCATGAAAGAATGGTCTTTTCGTACTTTTGTCTCCGTCATGAACAATATCCCACAAACGTCCCCAACATTCAGCAAAGGACCAAGTGTCTTTATTGAAATAACAGTTTGTACCTAGCAGTGTTGGGTGTAACGCGTTACAAAGGTAACCAGTTACAGTAATGTATTACTTTTTGCCGTAACAAAGTCATGTAACGCATTAATAATGAAATTTGGGTAATATATTACCCGTTACAATTCTCAGTAACACAATTACAACACATTTCAACCGGAAAGTAAACAGTGTTTTGTTTTTTAAGAATTTACAAACATCGCAAGACTTTCCTACACCAGAGAAAAATGGTGCGGGTAGATTAGTAAACCTGGTGTTTATCCTTCGGGCTGATTCTGATCTTGTTCCCTGATCAGCCTGTCGGTGTTCTTTTCCCCATAAGGACCGCCTCGCTGCACATTATCCCGCTCAGGTGCGAACTGGCCGGTACTGAAGTGGGCCGGTCGGATAAGTCACCAGCATACACCATTGTTAGGCTATACCACATTGCCCTTCACTGGATGAGCTGCACTAAACTACATTAGCATTTAAAATACCTAGCCATTCTTTTGCAGTTATTTTGGTGAAAGTAACTCAAAAGTAATTTAAAAGTAGTGTAACTCATTACATTTCAGAGACAGTAATATTGTAATGTAACTTATTACTTAAAAAAGACAGTAATAAGTTACATGTACTGTATTACATTTTGGAAGTAACTTGCCCAACACTGGTACCTACATTTGTTTCCTCCAAGTAATATTGTAGAACTAGAAAAAACCCTATATGGTGAAATTGATGGATAAGCAACAAGTGTTTCTTTAAAATAAGCTTGTGACTGTCTCTTATACAGTAGCTAAGGTTAGCTTGTAGCTCACTTAATATACATTAAGCTTATAAACAGTAACCAACGTTAGCTTGTGACTGTCAATTGTGTACATTAGCTTACGTTAGCTTGTTACCGTCTATTTAAATACACATTTTATAGCTTTTACTGTAAGGGGAATATTGTCACTTATACAGTAGCTACCTCAATAAGAACTAGGCCTATATCCTTAATATTGCAATACGGTGCGGTAACAAGTGCTGCAACTCAGAAACGAGTCAGCATCTTACCACTTTCAGTTCCCGTGTCTCAAACTCAATGGTTTTTTTTAACAACTTTGTGGGTGTTAGTTTGAAATAAGGTCTGAGTTTTCGTAGGCCTACGTCAATAAATACTCCATTTGTGAATGTCCGAAGCTACAAGTATAATACAATTTACAATAATCCTATAATCCTTTCTACAGATTAACCAAAAACCACTAGTCTGCTTTTTATTCTAGAAATAGATATTATTGGTTAACTGAACGTCACTTTTAGAATCAGTTAAAGGTGGGGTCATTTTGGAGAAACCAGCTCGAGTGCGCTAGAATTTGAAAATACACAGCCGGAAAAAATCTGCCACTTCCTTACAGAGCCCCGCCTCCAACACACACGAACGCGCACATGACCAATGAGGGCACGAGGTAAGTTTGTGCCCAGATGGAAGGCTGACAGGCAGGTAGGTCATCCAGTTACTTCAGATGATTGGTCGTGTTTTTTACAGCGCCACGGCTTCCACAGATGAAATGTTTTTATGGATTTGTTGTCAAAGCACTTCAGATATTCATTGCTATCGGGATGTTCAGAGCATTCCATGGAATATAACAACAAGTGTATCTCGAGCCGGTTTCTCAAACTTACCTACCCCACCTTTAATGTAGTTTTTCTGTCAAATATCCCTAAACGTTGATTTTAATTGCTGTTGAAAATGTAAAAACACCTGCTTAATTAAATGAATCAAAGACACCCACAAGAAATTCAGTTCTCTGTTTTCGACGGGAAAATAGAAATGACCCACGTTGAAACGCAATCTGAGGCCTGGATTTCAATGAGAGGAGGAAGAAAGAAAATGGTTTGTTTGAGGAAAAAAGACGATAGGAAGTAAGCTAAGGAAACGAGGGAATCAGAGCCAAGTTTTTGTCCATCATTCATTTTGGTTTATTTACATGTGATCAGTCACCCAGACCTCGATGTTCTGGCACGCACACAAACATGGACGTGAACATGGATATTTAAATGAAGTCAGTTTCACTTCACTTCAATCAGAAAGTGAATTTAACTTTTTAAAACCTAGCAAAACTATCTAGAATTGTACAAGTAACAATGAATTCTCCCAAAATGAAGGGACAAATTAAGAAAATTGAGTTTTAAGTAATGACATGTTCTTTCAAAATGCATTTAATTCTCTGTGAACTGAAGGCAGTACTCTCTGCCAGAGGTGGTTAAAAAAGCTCTTGGATCTTTTACTTAAATGAACGTAGAAATACTACGTTTTTTAAATACTTCTTAACAAGTAAGAGCCCTGAATTATAAACACTACAAAGACTGAAGTATTATCAGCAAAATGTTCTTTAAGTCTGAAAAGCAAAAACACACGTGCAGAATGGCTCTTTTCACAGTATTAAAGGGGACCTATTTTGCAAAATGCACTTTTAGATGTATTTTATACATAAACATGTGTCCCCGGTGTGTGAGGGAACTCACAAAGTGTCAGAAAATAAAACCCTCTCTCTTTTCCTCCGTGCGCACATCTCTAAAAACGGGGCTACAACGGAGCTGATCCAGATTTGCCATCCGATATGACGTAAATTACGTCATATCGGGTGGTGGACCCACGGCCCTATCAGAAACGTTGCTGTATCAGAAACAATTCCCGACGTGTTTTGGACGTAATAGTCTTTGTTTATATTAGCAAGCATCGCTAACACTCAGAGCTAACCTGTACTGGAGAGCATGTGTGTGAAGAAGCAGGAAGTAAAAAGGAACTCACCTTGTGGTATAACCGGCAAGAGAGAAAGCCTTTGAGCTCCAGACTGTTTCAGAGAGAATCCTTGATCTAATAATCCTCACCGCAGCATTTTAGACAGTATCTGCCAGGTCCCCCATGAGCCGGCATAAGCTCCGCCCCCTCTTACTTAAGCTTTATACGCAGAATCAGCACTTTTGTAACATATTACAATATTTTTGTATATATCTGAGACCTATGTTATTGCCTAAAATAGCATGATAGGTGACCTTTAAAGAATATTTTAACATTGTAATTTGTAAAATATAGGAACTCATTATACGGTATACTGAATCCTATCAACAGCATATCATGTATTTTTATATGTACAAGGTCTGTAGTAACTTTAGGTGTTAAATGAATGTAATGGAGTAAAATAAGATGTCAAATTCCTCTAAAATGTAGTATGTTGTAACATAAAGTACAAGTGTCTTTGAAAAATACTTGAATACAATACTTTAGTAAATGTACTTAGTTACATTGCACCTGCTCACACAAACACTGATCTTTCCAGTCACATTTTATTCCACTTATATTGCATTTATATGCCCATAGTTGGCACTTTAAAACTGTTGTACTGCTCATTAAAATGCCTTTGAGAGTATGAATATGCTGAACAGAGCTCATAGTAATTTGGCTGATAGATTAGTTTATATGTTGGCTAGTACATTTTGTTGCATTGGGCCCAAGCTACAGACGAAGGACGATCGTCAAGTTCCTCACTTGCACTTAAAAGTTTAGTCATTAAAACTACAAGATATGGTTTTAAAAGCAGAGGCAGATTACGGTATTTATTCATTATATTTGTACTCAGCAGAAACAAAAAGGATTTTCTGGGTAGCTGCCAATTTAAAGCTATCTGACATAATAATATGTGTGATGGGATTATGCAATGTTTGTTAGAATCACTGTCAAGGATTCGCAGGAAAAGGTAGGACCCAAATGCAGACTACAAAAAGGTAAAGGTTATAAACAAAAGCGAGCTTTATTTAAAAGCTGAAAAACAAAAAACATGGCATGAATCAAAAACATTGATAGCACAATGCAAGAACACACAAAACTGACCGTGACCAACATGGAGGGAGACAGGAGAGACAAACAATGAACCGACATGGAACACAGGGGGAGACTAGACTAAATACACAGAAGGGTAATCACAGGACAAGATACAGCTGGGCAGGGGAGGGAGAAACACAAGGGCAACAGGTGAACACAATGAGACAATCAGATACCCCAGGGAAACTAACGACAGGGAGGAGGACCAGACAAAACACAAGGAGGAAGACAAAACACTGAATGAACAGACTTACAAAACCCATAACCAGACAGACAACACTAAAACCGTGACATAAACCTGGGAATGTGACAGAACCCCCCCTCAAGGGACGGATCCCAGACGTCCCAAAAAACAAAGTCCAGCAGGGTGGGTGGAGGGGGTCTGGAGGACGGGTCTCGGGCGGACGGCCCGGGGGCAAGGCAGAGACCAAGGAGGGGGTCTCGGGCGGACGGCCCGGGGGCAAGGCAGAGTCCAAGGTGGGGAACTCAGGCGGACGGCCCGGGGGCAAGGCAGAGACCATGGAGGGGCGAAGGCCACAGCGGGCGAACTCAGTGGGCCGAGCATGAGGGCGAAGGCAGCGGCAGGAAAAGTCAGGGGTCCGAGGGCGAGGACCGCGGCCGGGAAAGTCAGGGGGCCGGGCTCGAGGGCGAAGACCAGACAGCTCCGGAGGCCGGACAGGAGCCGGTGTCGACCGGACAGGAACCGGAGCCGGTGGGCCAGATGTCGGCAAGATCCCACACGGAAGAGGACAAGGAGTTGGCAGGACCCCTGGCGAGACAGGTGATGTCGAGGCCTCCAACGAAACAGGACATGGGGTTGGCAGGGCCCCCGGTAGAAGAGTAGTCGGCGGGACCCCCAACGGGACAGGACATGGGGCCGGCATGACCCCCGGCAGGAGAGCAGTCGGCGGGACCTCCAACGGCACAGGACATAGGGTTGGCAGGACCCCCGGCAGAAGAGTAGTCGGCGGGACCTCCAACGGCACAGGACATAGGGCTGGCAGGACCCCCGGCAGAAGTGTAGTCGGCGGGGCCTCCAACGGCACAGAACATAGGGTTGGCAGGACCCCCGGCAGAAGAGTAGTCGGCGGAGCCTCCAACGGCACAGGACATAGGGTTGGCAGGACCCCCGGCAGAAGTGTAGTCGGTGGGGCCTCCAACGGCACCGGACATAGGGTTGGCAGGACCCCCGGCAGAAGAGTAGTCGGCGGGGCCTCCAACGGGACAGGACACAGGGTTGGCAGGACCCCCGGCAGAAGAGTAGTCGGCGGGGCCTCCAACGGGACAGGACACAGGGTTGGCAGGACCCCCGGCAGGAGAGTAGTCGGCGGGGCCTCCAACGGCACAGGACATAGGGCTGGCAGGACCCTCGTCAGAAGAGTAGTCGGCGGAACCTCCAACGGACCAGAACATTGGGTAGGGACTTGAGAGGGGACTCGAGAGGTGACTTGAAAGGGGACTTGAGAGGGAACTCGAGAGGAGACTCGAGAGGGAACTCGAGAGGAGACTCGAGAGGGGACTCGAGAGGGAACTCGAGAGGGAACTCGAGAAGAGACTCGAGAGGGATCTCGAGAGGGAATTTGAGCGGAGACTCGACAGGGATCTCGAGAGGGAACTTGAGCAGAGACTCGAGAGGTGACTCGAGAGGGAACTCGAGAGGTGACTGGAGAGGGGACTGGAGAGGGGACTCGAGAGGTGACTCGACAGGTGACTGGAGAAGGAACTTGAGAGGGGACTCGAGAGGAGACTTGAGAGGGGACTCGAGAGGGGACTTGAGAGGGAACTCGAGAGGGGACTTGAGAGGGGACTCGAGAGGGGACTCGAGAGTGAACTCGAGAGGGGACTGGAGAGGGGACTGGAGAGGGGACTCGAGAGGTGACTTGAAAGGTGCCTTGAGAGGGGACTCGACAGGTGACTGGAGAAGGAACTTGAGAGGGGACTCGAGAGGAGACTTGAGAGGGGACTCGAGAGGAGACTTGAGAGGGGACTCGAGAGGAGACTTGAGAGGGGACTCGAGAGGAGACTCGAGAGGGGACTTGAGAGGGAACTCGAGAGGGGACTTGAGAGGGAACTCGAGAGGTGACTGGAGAGGGGACTCGAGAGGGAACTCGAGAGGTGACTCGAGCGGAGACTCGAGAGGTGACTGGAGAAGGAACTTGAGAGGGGACTCGAGAGGAGACTTGAGAGGGGACTCGAGAGGGGACTTGAGAGGTGACTCGAGCGGAGACTCGAGAGGTGACTGGAGAAGGAACTTGAGAGGGGACTCGAGAAGAGACTTGAGAGGGGACTCGAGAGGAGACTTGAGAGGGGACTCGAGAGGGGACTTGAGAGGGAACTCGAGAGGGGACTTGAGAGGTGACTCGAGAGGGGACTGGAGAGTGAACTCGAGAGGGGACTGGAGAGTGAACTCGAGAGGGAGAGGGAACTGGAGAGGGGACTCGAGAGGGAACTGGAGAGGGAACTGGAGAGGTGACTTGAGACGGTCGGTACGCCGACAGGACACGGGGTGCTGGAGTCGGCCGGTACGCCGACAGGACTCGGGGAGCTGGCGTCGGCTGGAGAGCCAACAGGAGACGAGGTGCTGGAGTCGGCCGGTATGTCGACAGGACACGGGGAGCTGGCGTCGGCTGGAGAGCCAACAGGAGACGAGGTGCTGGAGTCGGCCGGTATGTCGACAGGACACGGGGAGCTGGCGTTGGCCGGTACGCCGACAGGACACGGGGAGCTGGCGTCTGCCGGAGAGCAAGTACTGGAGCCGAAACTGGAGCCGGGACCATGGCTACTGGGGCCAGGACTGGGGCTGGAACCATGGCTGCATGGGCCGGTTCTGGAGCCGGAAACATGGCTGTGGGAACCGGAACTGAAGTCTGGATCATGGCTGTGTGGGCCGGTTCTGGAGCCGGAAACACGGCTGTAAGGTCCGGTTCTGGGGCAGGGACCATGACTGCTGGGGCCGGCACTGGAGCCGGAACCATGGCTGCTAGGACCGGTACCTGAGTACGAGCTGGCTTCCTGACCTTGCGTCTTTTAGAGGTCTTTTGGAGGCTCCGTGGACCTCCAAACGCCAGGCGGGATCCCAAGAAAGGGTCAGAGAATGGAGACTGGCACTCAGGGCTGCGTGAGAAAACTCTGAGAAACTCAGGCAATGAGCTTCTCAACCATGGCACGTTGTCCACCTCCATTTGTGCCTTTTTGAGGACAGCCTCTTTGTCCCTTTTAGCCGAGGTTCTACTCCATTCAGCATAATGACACTGAAGAGTGTACTCTAGGGAGAACAAGTCCAAATCAAAATAAAAATCAGCTGGGTCCATTGTTGGTCGGTTCATTCTGTTAGAATCACTGTCAAGGATTCGCAGGAAAAGGTAGGACCCAAATGCAGACTACAAAAAGGTAAAGGTTATAAACAAAAGCGAGCTTTATTTAAATGCTGAAAAACAAAAAACATGGCATGAATCAAAAACATTGATAGCACAAGGTAGCAAGAACACACAAAACTGACCGTGACCAACATGGAGGGAGACAGGAGAGACAAACAATGAACCGACATGGAACACAGGGGGAGACTAGACTAAATACACAGAAGGGTAATCACAGGACAAGATACAGCTGGGCAGGGGAGGGAGAAACACAAGGGCAACAGGTGAACACAATGAGACAATCAGATACCCCAGGGAAACTAACGACAGGGAGGAGGACCAGACAAAACACAAGGAGGAAGACAAAACACCGAATGAACAGACTTACAAAACCCATAACCAGACAGACAACACTAAAACCGTGACATAAACCTGGGAATGTGACAATGTTTAAGTGTTAATTAATTGTTATGTACCTGCCTCAGGGCTGCAGATGGAACTTAGCTATTAGCTCAAATCTGGCATAAAACACATTTTCTCTTTTCTGAGATTAATGTATTTGTTTGTCCTTGTTGAAATAAATACTTATATGGTGCTACATCTCATTAAAGCAGAAGCAATATTGTTGAACAGTGCAGTAACTTGGGTTAAATAGTTTAAATAAATACTGTTAACTTGGTCAAACGGTATTGCTTAGTGAAATTAAGAATTCTTCCCACGATAAGAAAACTCAAAATTGTATTTATGTGCATCCCATAGTTTTTCTGTGCCAAAATGCAGACACTGATGCAAACTCTACATGCAAAGAAACATCCACAGTCAAACAAATTAAGAATTAATGAGCTACCAGTGCAATATATTAATGATTATAATAAGTAATTGGATGTAATTCAAATGTCAGTTTAGGGTGACCAAACGTCCTCTTTTGCCCGGACATGTCCTCTTTTCACGCCCTGTCCGGGTCGTCCGGGGGGGGGTTTATAAATTCATGAAAATGTCCGGGTTTCGCGGACCGTTTGCATGTACTTAAATTGACTGGCGCATTGCACAGAATACTACGGTACTCTGTTGCATGTGTGACGTAATCCCTGAGTCTGAAGCTTTGTGGGCGGCTCTACAACTACGCTGACACACAAACAGAGGAAGGGGACAGAGCGGACCGCAGCTCACATTCACAATGCCAAAGCGCAAATGTACTTTTACAGATGAATTGCAGAAGAAATTCCAAATGTACCGACCCGGTCGGAACAAATGGGAGGCGGAGTGCACCGCGTGCAAAGCTTGCACATACGTGTGTGTGTCCAATAAAGGTGCAGGCGATCTTAAAGCGCACATGGACACAGACAAACATAGGAAAGCTGTGCAAGGTGAGAGTTTATCGGCAAAGTTGACAGACTTCTTTGTTAGACCAGGCAAAACAGAGGATGCTGTAAATGCAGCGGAGGGTGCGTTTGCATTTCACACTGTGAAACATCACAACAGCTACAGATCTATGGATTGCACAAGTGCCTTGCTAAAAAAAGCATTTCCAGACTCTGACACTGCCAAAAAATTCAGTAGTGCGCGGACTAAAACCGAAGCCATTGTCAATGGTGTTATAGCGCCCCACTCGATTGATGTCGCACATGAAGCACTCAAAGAAATCCAGTACTGTGGTGTTTCTACAGACGGGAGTAACCACGGAGCAGTGAAAATATTCCCAATCATAATCCAGTACTTTGACTGGAAGAGGGGTGGTATGCAAACAAAATTAATCGAGGTTAAAGACACACCAAATGAGACAGCAGAAACCATTGCACAATATCTCATTGAAACATTGGCAAAAAACAATTTGTCTGAAAAATGCATTGCATTTACTGGCGACAATTGCAACACAAACTTTGGAGGAATCCGACGTGATGAAGGGGGAAAGAATGTGTTTGCAAATTTGAAGAGGTTGCTGCAGAAGAACACTCTGATCGGTGTGGGTTGCCCAGCACACATATTGAATAATTGTGTTCATCATGGGGCAGACACAATAGATATTGACCTTGAGAATATCATGTTCAAAATCTACCAGTACTTCCACATTTACACTGTGCGCACTGAGAGCCTGAAGGAGTACTGTGATTTTGTTGACATTGAATACAGAAGGATGCTTTCTCACAGCAAGACAAGGTGGCTGTCATTGTTCCCAGGCATTGAGAGGATGATACAGATGTTTCCAGCCTTAAAGGCATTCTTTCTGTCTCAGCAAAAACCACCCATAGTGATCAAGAAGTTTTTTGAAAACGAATTCAGTGAGATCTACCTCTGGCACGTTCCACACCCACATTCAAGACATGGAAAAGGAGAAGAACTCCATTATGGAGGTAAAGAAAATAATGAACAGCATCCACACCATTCTTCTTGAACGCAAGAGCAACAACTTCATGTCCCTTAAAGTTAAGGGACTACTGGCACAAAAGCGTAGTGATGGACTTGGTAAGGAATATGACCAGTTCTGTGCTGATGTGCAAAGCCTGTACAGTACATGTCTGGAGTATCTGGAGAAGTGGATGACTCCCATGGAAGAGTTCTCACATTCACGTGGATGGATCTGAGTGAGCCACCAGAGTGGAATGATGTGGAGGCCTGCATCAAGTTCCTAGGAGAGAAGGGGGTGGTAATTGATGATGTCAAGTGTTTTGACCAGGTCACCAATCTGAAGAGATTCACAGAAAGGTGCAACGGTGATGAGGAGTTCAGTGGCCTGCAGGTGCACCAGAAGTGGACCAAATATTTTGAGAAGGCCAAAAGCATTGCATGTTACTCAGAACTACTGAAGATTGCACAGTTTGTCTTTGCACTTTCCTCTCACAATGCAAATGTTGAGAGGGTTTTCTCACTGATGCAGAGCCAGTGGACCAAGGAGAGGAACCAGCTGTCTGTTGAGTCACTGAAGGGGATTCTATTTGTGCAATACAATTTGAAAGACATGTCTTGCAAAGACTTTCATGCTTATTTGTTGAGCAACCGAAAACTGCTGGGAAAGATCAGCTCCACAGCTAAATATCGAAGGGCAGACAAGGAGGATGAAGAAGAAAAGCAAGATTGAAGTATGCAGCTATGCAGAGAGAGAAAGCTATGTAGCTGTGGGAGAGAAACTTTAAACTTTTAATTTTAAATTGGGACCCTAGAAAACTGTTTGAAGCTAGAAATATGTGAAAAGTTGTCGTTTCACTGTGGTTGTTTACAATGACAGGGTCTGGAATCGTGTTTACAAACATTTAAAGTAAGCTTATATTTAGTTCATGGTGCCTCAAAATGTGTTTGGTTTGATTTAGGTAATCAAATGTTATGTTATGTTCACTAATGGCAATTATGCAAATGTGAAATCCAAAACTGCAAAGTGCACTTTTAAAATAATTAGATTAGTATCTTTGTGAAGGTTACTGTTTTATTGTTTACATTGACAAGATACAAAGAGATTATTTGTTAAAGCTGGATGTTCTATTTTCTACTATTTCATATATTTTGTTATTTATTTTTGTCCAGTAAGACTTGAAAAGAGAGCTATTATTTTGTTACAGGTTGATGTTTAAGTTATTCTTGTGCATTTGAGATTTGTCAGAGATAATTCTAGGCATAATATAAAGCATGTTGATTGTTGAGTAACCTTGGTTTGGTGTGTCTTTGGTTATAGAGAGATATTATTGTGTTATATACAGTAAAATAATATAAATAATAATTTGATATCCATACAGAGGAGGCATACTTTAAAACAATAAGGAATCTTTGAGTAAACGTTGAGTATCATTAAGTATCTCGAGGCTGGGGGCAGCATGTCCTCTTTTTTGGAAATCAAAATATGGTCACCCTAAGTTAGACTTCTCCAAGTACAGTTTTTACCCTAAACCAAGACCTCACCCAAAACTCATAAGAAAGGGGCGCACACACAAAACGCGGACACACACACACACACACACACACACACACACACACACACACACACACACACACACACACACACACACACACACACACACACACACACACACACACACACACACACACACACACACACACACACCATGTATACATCACTTCAGGGGACATTACATTGACTTACATGCATTTCCTGGAGACTTATCCTAACCTTAACCATAACCAACACATGCCTAACCCTAACCCTTAACCTTACCGTTACCCTAACCCTAACCAAGTCTTCACCCTAAAATTAATGATTCCCCTTATGGGGACCTCCAATTTGTCCCCATAAGGGAGGCGAGTCCCCACACGTGACTGTGTAGACAGATTTAGGTCCCCACAAGTATAGTAATGCTAGGACACACATACACACACACACACACACACACACACACACACACACACACACACACACACACACACACACACACACACCCATGAAGCTCCTCCAGGGGATAGAAAAGGAGACAGCTGAGGTAGGGTGCCAGTGGGGGGGGGGCGAGGAATATAAATGGTGCAACCAGTCCCTCATTAGTCTGTCTGAGTGGAAGATTGAGGGTGGGTCAGGATCAGGTGCTGAGCAGACAGCAGCAAAAACATCCCCTTAAAAGAAATGGTTTGGACCCAAAATACATTTCTGATCTCCTGCTAAATGATGTCAGTTTGACCCAAGGCAAAAGCAAGAGTACAGAGAACTGAATGACTCCTTGAAGGTACATTTCCACGATAAATAGCACATGAAAGGTTTTTATGCTCAATGGACATTAAAGTCAACTTCATTGTTAATCTTTCAGTTTGTGTGTACAGACACATCGAAATACTGTTTCCCACAATCCCGAATACAAAAATACAAATATATATACACATTAAGACCTACATAAAAGCACAACAATCAACAAAATAACAGTCACTTCAATATCTTTGAAAATGTACATTAGTGCAAGACTGTCCATAGCAGGTGCTGGATTTGAAACCAAATAAGATAAAAATGCTGATTCATTTGACTTTCAATGATTATTCTAAATATTAGGAATTGGGTGCAAAGAGATAAACAGTGTGTAGCCCCCTGACCTCCTAGTCAAGTCTGAAGCATCCAGATCTCTCAGGTCTTCTGGTCTGCTTTCAGAGTCAGAACTAAACATGGAGAAGTTCAGTTATTATGCTCCAAACATCTGGAACAAACTACCAGAAACCTGCAGGACATCAACATGTGTCCCCTCTTCTCCATGTCTCTTCTACATCAACATGTGTCCCCTCTTCTTCATGTCTCTTCTACATCAACATGTGTCCCCTCTTCTTCATGTCTCTTCTACATCAACATGTGTCCCCTCTTCTCCATGTCTCTTCTACATCAACATGTGTCCCCTCTTCTTCATGTCTCCTCTACATCAACATGTGTCCCCTCTTCTTCATGTCTCTTCTACATCAACATGTGTCCCCTCTTCTCCATGTCTCTTCTACATCAACATGTGTCCCCGCTTCTCCATGTCTCTTCTACATCAACATGTGTCCCCTCTTCTTCATGTCTCTTCTACATCAACATGTGTCCCCTCTTCTTCATGTCTCTTCTACATCAACATGTGTCCCCTCTTCTTCATGTCTCTTCTACATCAACATGTGTCCCCGCTTCTCCATGTCTCTTCTACATCAACATGTGTCCCCTCTTCTCCATGTTTCTTCTACATCAACATGTGTCCCCTCTTCTTCATGTCTCTTCTACATCAACATGTGTCCCCTCTTCTTCATGTCTCTTATACATCAACATGTGTCCCCTCTTCTTCATGTCTCTTCTACATCAACATGTGTCCCCTCTTCTTCATGTCTCTTCTACATCAACATGTGTCCCCTCTTCTCCATGTCTCTTCTACATCAACATGTGTCCCCTCTTCTTCATGTCTCTTCTACATCAACATGTGTCCCCTCTTCTTCATGTCTCTTCTACATCAACATGTGTCCCCTCTTCTTCATGTCTCTTCTACATCAACATGTGTCTCCTCTTCTTCATGTCTCTTCTACATCAACATGTGTCCCCTCTTCTTCATGTCTCTTCTACATCAACATGTGTCCCCTCTTCTTCATGTCTCTTCTACATCAACATGTGTCCCCTCTTCTTCATGTCTCTTCTACATCAACATGTGTCCCCTCTTCTTCATGTCTCTTCTACATCAACATGTGTCCCCTCTGTGTAAAGAGACTCCGAAAGTTTCCGGAACAAAGATTCTCTCTCTTTTTGATCCATTTCTATAAAAACCTGTCTGAAAATGAGCTGATCAGATTTTGGCCACTTGATGATGTCATAACGATGTTTTGGGTTGTGTAACCATTAGCCAATCAGCAACCAAGGTAACCCCCCCCCCCCCTCACCTGAATCTCCTCCTAGAGCACCATTGAGTTCTTTGTAACCAAATGTCTCTCAGAGGGGCGTGGGGAGGGGCTCCTTGTTTTCATCTAAAGTAACAGACAGAGAATCAGCACTTTGGAAACAGGGCTGAAACAGAGGGGATTATGGGTAATGCTGCCATGATCTGTTTGGTGTTTCAGCCAATCAGAGACAGGCTCTGGATATATCTGAGACCTGTGATATATGGATGAAAAACAGTATCATAGGGGACCTTTAATTGATATATTCATATCTCACGCTGCACTGTTACTTTTATTCATGTACCTGTGTCATTCATGTTTTATTATCTTTGCTTTTAAATGAGTGTTTTTAAATGAGTGTTTTTAAATGCGATTTTATAATGTTTCTTAATGTCCTTCATTTTTGTAAAGCACTTTGAATTGCCTTGTGTTGGTGCTATATAAAAAAACTTGCCTTGCCTTCCCTTCCCTCCTTCTCTTATCGAAGTTGTTGCACCTTTCCAGGCGAGCTGCCGCTATCCATCTTCACTTTGGCTGAGACCCCAGAGCTACCTGGAGGCAGCCGCTGTAATTCTATTACTCCCATCCCTGAGGGGGGGGGGGGGAGGAAACATCTCTGGTCATAATGTGCTCTAGTAAAATCAGCACAGTTGCAACTGAATTTGAGTCGGATTGAGGTGATGATACTTAACTTCCTGTGTTAAACGTCGACTCTGTCAGGGACCTTGATGAATCAAGTGAACCAGGGCAAGAAGGATATTTTTAGACGCTCAGAAAAAGACTTTTACTCTGCAGCTCATGTTGATGATTCCATTATAGAGAGGTGCAAGGATGACAGTTTTTTGGGAAGTTAGCATCGCAAAGGGCTCTCCCCAGAAAAAGACAATTGGGAATTTGCAATTGGGTTTTGGAATATTGCAGAGAATACAATCTGTGTTGTACAGCAGGATAATCTCCACATATTAACACCATTTAGGATTTTTTAAAGTAAAAAGCTAACTTTTGGCTATGAAGGAACTACAGCACGGTCACATGACTTCACGTCACCACCGCTATGCTAAAGGAGGCTAATGTTGGGCTATAAAGGAACTACAGCACGGTCACATGACTTCACGTCACCACCGCTAAGCTAAAGGCGGCTAATGTTGGGCTATAAAGGAACTACAGCACGGTCACATGACTTCACGCCACCACCGCTAAGCTAAAGGCGGCTAATGTTGGGCTATAAAGGAACTACAGCACGGTCACATGACTTCACGTCACCACCGCTAAGCTAAAGGCAGCTAATGTTGGGCTATAAAGGAACTACAGCACGGTCACATGACTTCACGTCACCACCGCTAAGCTAAAGGAGGCTAATGTTGGGCTATAAAGGAACTACAGCACGGTCACATGACTTCACGTCACCACCGCTAAGCTAAAGGCCGCTAATGTTGGGCTATAAAGGAACTACAGCACGGTCACATGACTTCACGTCACCACCGCTAAGCTAAAGGAGGCTAATGTTGGGCTATAAAGGAACTACAGCACGGTCACATGACTTCACGTCACCACCGCTAAGCTAAAGGCGGCTAATGTTGGGCTATAAAGGAACTACAGCACGGTCACATGACTTCACGTCACCACCGCTAAGCTAAAGGCGGCTAATGTTGGGCTATAAAGGAACTACAGCACGGTCACATGACTTCACGTCACCACCGCTAAGCTAAAGGAGGCTAATGTTGGGCTATAAAGGAACTACAGCACGGTCACATGACTTCACGTCACCACCGCTAAGCTAAAGGCGGCTAATGTTGGTCTATAAAGGAACTACAGCACGGTCACATGACTTCACGTCACCACCGCTAAGCTAAAGGGGGCTAATGTTGGGCTATAAAGGAACTACAGCACGGTCACATGACTTCACGTCACCACCGCTAAGCTAAAGGCAGCTAATGTTGGGATATAAAGGAACTACAGCACGGTCACATGACTTCACGTCACCACCGCTAAGCTAAAGGAGGCTAATGTTGGGCTATAAAGGAACTACAGCACGGTCACATGACTTCACGTCACCACCGCTAAGCTAAAGGCGGCTAATGTTGGGCTATAAAGGAACTACAGCACGGTCACATGACTTCACGTCACCACCGCTAAGCTAAAGGCAGCTAATGTTGGGCTATAAAGGAGCTACAGCACGGTCACTTGACTTCACGTCACCACCGCTAAGCTAAAGGCGGCTAATGTTGGGCTATAAAGGAACTACAGCACGGTCACATTACTTCACGTCACCACCGCTAAGCTAAAGGTGGCTAATGTTGGGCTATAAAGGAACTACAGCATGGTCACATGACTTCACGTCACCACCGCTAAGTTAAAGGCGGCTATTGTTGGGCTATAAAGGAACTACAGCATGGTCACATGACTTCACGTCACCACCGCTAAGCTAAAGGCGGCTATTGTTGTTCGTCATGACGTTTAGTCGTATCATTCAGACAGTATTTAACTCACCAGTGGGGTATTTAATTACTTATTTCATGTCGTAAAACAATTTAATGCACATCAGCTTGTGTTAACCACGGATGTTATTCAGGCTTCTTACCAAAACATTTTTTTTAAATCTATTTACTTCCTATTGAGCGAACAGGTAGCGCTAACATGCTGACTCATTTCAGGGTTCAGGACTTATCCCTGCACTGCTCTATTGTCAATTGTGTTTGGGGGAAGATGTCGCAGATGTTTGCTTGCAGTGTTGTTTGTGTACGTGTGTGTGTGTGTGTGTGTGTGTGTTTGTGAGAGAGAGCCAGAGAGAGATGAGAGTGAGTTACCCAGCCTGTCTCGTGGCAGCAGGTGTGTAAATAACACCCTAATAACGAATGAGGCTGAATCAAAGTGCCGAGGGACCGGAGCTCCACTCATCCGTTCGCCCCCTCCTCCTCCTCTTCGCCAAACTCCGACATTGATCCCGGCTCATCTGCTCATCATCAGCTTCCCCCGGCGCTCCCTCCTCTCCTCCTGCCGGCAGAGATGGCAAAAGTACACACATTTACTCAAGTAGAAGTGCAGATACTCTGGTAAAAGTACTGACTAAACTTCTTAACTCAAGTCAAAGTAAAGAGGGCTTTGAAATGTACTTCAGTAAAAAGTACCCATAACTAGCAGCTGTTTTAAAGAGTACCTGACCTCCCTTTATATTAATAGAACAATAATGTCATTGTTAGCTAATGAATGTTTCCATGCTGAACAACGGCAACATGACAACGTTTCCATTGGTCCCTCTTCTTTAGAGAAGAGCAGGAAATGATGGATACACGGATCGTGTTCAAATCAATAGGCACGCAATGACTCTAAAGAATAATGATCACGCCACCAAACACACATTCAGACTAAAGGAACCAGCTGTTTGGAAAATGAGAGAAGTAGAAAGTACAAGTATTTGGGTTCAACATGTAAGAAGTAGAAAGTACAGGTATTTGTGTTCAACATGTAAGAAGTAGAAAGTACAGGTATTTGGGTTCAACATGTAAGAAGTAGAAAGTACAGGTATTTGAGTTCAACATGTAAGAAGTAGAAAGTACAGGTATTTGTGTTCAACATGTAAGAAGTAGAAAGTACAGGTATTTGGGTTCAACATGTAAGAAGTAGAAAGTACAGGTATTTGTGTTCAATGTAATAAGTAGAAAGTACAGGTATTTGTGTTCAACATGTAAGAAGTAGAAAGTACAGGTATTTGTGTTCAACATGTAAGAAGTAGAAAGTACAGGTATTTGAGTTCAACATGTAAGAAGTAGAAAGTACAGGTATTTGTGTTCAACATGTAAGAAGTAGAAAGTACAGGTATTTGGGTTAAAAGTGTAAGAAGTAGAAAGTACAGGTATTTGGGTTCAAAATGTAAGAAGTCAAAGTAAAAAGTGGTCAGAAAAATAAGTAGTGGAGTAAAGTACTGATACCAGAAACATGTACTTAAGTACAGTAACAAAGTATTTGTACTCCACTACTTCCCACCTCTGTCTGCCGGGGTTTCTCGTTGTAATTCTGGGTGTGAAGGCAGTGAGTGTTGTGGAATGATTTTTTGCCAAGTGTCATGCTGCAGTGCAGAGCTGACAGCTGAACCCAAATCCAGAGCTTCACTGAGCCGGATTATAGGCCAGTGTGCCTTGTTTCCCTCACTGTTGTTATACCTGAGAGCAGAATGGGTAGCGGTCGAAATCGTCAAAAGAAATAAGGTGTTATGTCATTTCCTCACCATTTTCCCTCAATCTCAGTGAAAGACGTCATGGGGTTGAGGAAAGACTTGAAGGAGAGTTCATCAAGACGGAAAGAGACTGTATTGGTTATTATGATGAGACGGAGGACGTTATTGAGTCTAGTCGTGAAACTGCAATTTTCTGTAGACTAAAAGCATCTTCGCCCGTGTGTTCGTAGGGTTAGGTTTAGGGTTAGTTTAACATATTGTTGAAAGTTCAAAACAAATAAGTGCTTTGGCATTAGCTGTAAAATGCTTAATAAGCAAAGTTCTTCAGAGGATATTTGACGGTCAAGAACGGTTGTTTCCGTTTCGTCACGTTACATGTTGTGGGACACCATTATCTCCTTTCCTTTGGTAAAGGATGGTTCTGTGTATCCTTAGATAAAGGTCATAATAAAGGAAGCATCGAAGCTCCTTTCCTATCATATACAGAACTCAAGAAGCTCTTATCATGGCTGCTCCAAAGGGTCATTTCAAAGTGGGATAAAATGACTGCAAACTACTGTAAATGTGAATTAGCCGAGGACATCTCATCCATGTGAGGATTTTAATATGTGATGTGAATCCTTATCTGAGTCTGTGCTTCTAATTAAACATAAACGTCCCAACAGAGTGCCGGAAAAACATGGACATGTCTAATACATCCATTGTTTACCTTTTAAAGAGCCCTTTAACGAGCTAGTCAGTTTGGCTTTTCTGAATATAAGTGAGATGGATACTTCAGCTGTCTTTGATTCTGATTTTGTTTCGTGGTGCACTTTATGTGTTAGGAACCTTGACTTAATAGCTTGGAGGACTCAAATGCACAACCCAGAGACAAAAAAGGTTTGAAGAAAAATTATCTTTACTTGCAAAAAACAAAATCACTCTTTTAGAGGAAATAACAAACTGACGGCACCAGAGTTTGTTTACTATACCTTTGTCCATTTCTTATTCACAGTGTCTGTTTTGAAAGCAATTTTCTTCCTCTTTTCTACCTGTATTTTCAAACTGCCATATAGCCTTTTAATATAGCCTGTTGCCAACTGTTAGCCTGTTCATTTCCCACAGGTTCTCAGATATAAACTTAGATTTACGCACGTAGCCTGTCTGTTTCTTGTATTGTTATCTGACATTTTCTTAAAGCTCGTCACCCTGGCAATCAAGTGCTATTTCAAAAATGGTCAACTTCAACAAAAGGTCAACAATAATATGTGTTTGGTCTTGCTCTCTTTAGTCGGGTTAATGTCATGGTCAGTTAGTTACTCAGCAGATTTGCATAATAATACTTTAGGACCTTTAGGAGGGATTGCTTTGTTGTTTGTTGGTGACTCTCAGACTTCATTTAGATTAATGTTTGAGTCGCTGATGTTTAGCAGGTGAAGATTTATTAAAATTGACTTTGTGATTTGATAGTATCATAAAATGTTGCAGCCTATCAATCAGGAGCAGGCTCGTTCATTTGGGAATGGGTCGAGCCGCTGGGATTGTATCAATTCAAATCTGCATCTTTATTTATTCACTTCTCAACATTATTAAGAGACATACTGTAAAGCTGAGAGGTAAAGAAGGCTCTGGGTGGTGTAACATGTTGAATCGCTATCAGAAGTTAGCAGGGTTTTCTTTCCATTATGAGCTTTAAGATAACGTGAATCTCCTTTTAATGTGGATTAAAATGTGACTTGTGTCATTTGTCTTCCAAAACCTGAACATAACTAGCAGGAATACCGAGTAAAGTATGAGGATTCTCTCCCAAAAAACGATTGAAAGTAATCTAGAATGTGCATTTGGCTTCATTATCACTCACCCATAACAATTATGCAAAACTGAAGAAAGAGAATAATAAAGCAGCCAGTGGACAAGGATTAACATCTGTTTAGCTGTGTGTGTGTGTGTGTGTGTGTGTGTGTGTGTGTGTGTGTGTGTGTGTGTGTGTGTGTGTGTGTGTGTGTGTGTGTGTGTGTGTGTGTGTGTGTGTGTGTGTGTGTGTGTGTGTGTGTGTGTGTGTGTGTGAGAGTGTCCCCTCCCTCCCTCTCTCTCTCCTCACCCCGGAGGCAGTGCGCTGCAGCGGTTAGATCGCGGTGCGGAGCCCGGACGGTGAGAGCTTTTCTCCG
Source organism: Pogonophryne albipinna (assembly GCA_028583405.1). Lineage (NCBI taxonomy): Eukaryota > Metazoa > Chordata > Actinopteri > Perciformes > Artedidraconidae > Pogonophryne > Pogonophryne albipinna. The sequence continues at coordinate 4,386,111 of CM053252.1, forward strand.
GAGAGGAACAGGATAATCTGTCGGTCCTTCAGTGGACTGGATCTCCTCTTTATATTCAGCCTGCACACTCACAACGAAGCCACTTTGTTTCCCAACGCTGGATTTTTGATTTACTCGCTACAGGTAAGGTCTTTTTTTTTCAAGTTCCCATCGCTCTGGGCTCTCCACACCTCTGAGGCTGGAGCTGGTGTTTCATTTAGACAGAGCAGAACACTATAGCAGGGATAATTTAGGGATCTCCTAGGGTAAATCCATCTATTATCGTGTTGTTTTATCAATATGGAGGTCTGGTTTGAAGGAAATCTGCCGCAGATTAAGTTAGAAATCACGTCTCAGGAGCTGACACGGGTTTTTACGCACATGGTGTAGGTAATCAGTATTTTCTTTACGATGCCAGTAAAGAGGTCTAGAAGTTTTGGAGGAAAATAAGATGCGCCTGTCGCCCAGCTGTACACAAGACAAATAGATTACATTGGATGTCTGTCGATGTGGAAATTACTTAAATGAACTACTGGCTAATAGTAGCCGTATACTTTTTTTCTCTAGAATAACTGTTCATTCGTGTTATTTATCACTTTACGTTACCGTTTTCACGTAGCTTGTTTGCATTGTGTAATGGTTTGCCAGACATGTCTTAATGTAATTGCCATTGGAATTCATGATAAGTAAAAAGAAAACACAATATAATGGGTTTAAAACATGTGCAAAAGATTGATTTCACAATTCGTGTTACCTTCCTATACCCTTTTGCACACCTTCCACGTCTGCGTCTTTACGCACATTCACGAGTTGTTGCATCGCCCCAAAAGTTTGAAATCACTACAGTCTGTCTTGCACATCGCTACCTTATCTGCTTGTCCAAAGATAGAGACGCTCTTTCTTCCCATGTTCAGAACACCGTTAAAAATCAATTAAACAATTTACACTTTTGGTTAAGCTAATGCACCTCATAGGACGTAACTGAAGAAATTACACACATTTAGACAATAATCTTTCATCCGGCATATGCCACAACCCAGAAAAGGTGCTCTTATTTGAAGCATATACCAAATATGTGTCAAGTATACTTCATCAGAAAGAACTTCTGTAAATCTGTATACCATTAATAGTGTTAAACAATCACATTTCTGTATCATAGTTTGGCATATAAGACATTTAGGGTCATGGAGTTACAAGCTGTCAGCGCCTTATACCTGTGTGTGTGTGTGTGTGTGTGTGTGTGTGTGTGTGTGTGTGTGTGTGTGTGTGTGTGTGTGTGTGTGTGTGTGTGTGTGTGTGTGTGTGTGTGTGTGTGTGTGTGTGTGTGTGTGTGTGTGTGTGTGTGTGTGTGTGTGTGTGTGTGTGTGTGTGTGTGTGTGTGTGTGTTTGACAGAGCAAGGAGGGGTCTTATTCCTTGATTCGAACTTCTGTTTTAGTCATAAAGTAGAAATAAAGAGCTCATTGTGCTCATAAAAATGTGTTTTTTTAGTGTTGCAGATGTGTGTGTTTCTCCCATACACACTACTTAAACATGTTTTAATGCCCCCACAGAGGGGGATTACCCTGGTACAAACCTAAGAAGTGTCTCCTGGTCCGTACTTTATTGGACCCTTGAGCTGTGTGTCCAAACATAAGGCGTAGTCCTCTACTGCAGCCTCTGGCGGCCAGTGATAAGGCTCCAGGGGTTTGTAGAGGGGGGGGGGGGGACTCCCACTCCCACGCTTCTGGGGCAGGCTCTGTGACCACTTTGATTAGGGGATAATAAACCCATTTATAGGGGGCTTTCAGGTGACGTAACTCGCCTGAGAGGAGATAAAAGTAGTTCCCCTGGTAAGCCCTTATTTCTGGCTACCACCAAATATCATCTCGCCGTGCAGGAGGAGAAAGAGAAGAGTTTGAATTTATGTTAAGTTGTAAAGGATGCCTGGAAAGTGATGGTTACATTCAGTACAATGTTACATTTAATTTAGCTGATGCTTTTAACTAAATCACAATAAGTGCAATCAACCATGAAGAAACCAACTCCAAATGTACATTAGCTTTCATTTAGCCAAAGCTTTATAAATACTACATACAGAAATGTAACGATTTTTTTATTGGCAAAGGACTTAGTCTTTCTGCTATCATGATAAGTGCATTCAACCATAGAAACTAACTCAGAACAGCAAGGGTCCTGCAAGTACATTAGCTTTCATTTTGCCAAACCTTTATAAATACTACATACAGAAATTAGACGTTATTTCATGATACTTTGGAGTAAAATGTCCATATTTGTGTGGTACGTTTTGTGGAAAATCTGTAGCGAAATGCTTCAGTTTAATGTGCAAACTGCTGGAGTTGCATATTAAAGGTTTTAAGTTTTCTCATTGAAGACCAGAAGGTGACATGTTATTTGTTAATATTGATTAAACGGTAGATAATACTGACAATGAATATTAAAGGCTATCTTTCATGGTCTTTTTAAGTGCCCTCGTTCGGATTTGCCACTCTTTTTTCTCGAAGATGTTGAACGTAGTTGACTTTACTGTACGTCTCACGAGCAAGAAATCGGACGGTTTTCTTAGTCTGTGGGTGAAATGTTAACGTGTTGATGTGTCTCTATTTTCAAAATGATGTGGTGATTATTGAGTAAAGCTGGTACATGAATATCTTTCATTTGCAGAGAGCAGGATCTCGTGCTACCTCTACGTACGAACCCGTTATATATTGAGCAGCTGATTCTCCATTAGACCTTCTTCTAGTGTACTTTGTGCCAAATCTCCCCAACAGTGATGTGAACCTGAACCATCAGAGGCCTCCGCTTATTGATTATCCGTGGATCCTCTCTGGGGATTTCATATTAGAGGTTAGAGAAGCAAGGGAAAGGTCCATCAAGTCCTTTTCTGCATGTTCCCTCTTCATAAATCCAGATCTATCGTGAGACCGTTGACCTTCAGCGGTGTCAGGTGACTTCTCAGTGTTCCTCGAACCGATATATTCATATACGGTGAACATATTAATATGAACAATGTACATTATGGAAGCCAAAAAACAGTTTTGGTTGTATGTCTTGCTTCCTCTTGCTGTCTCTAATGTGTAATTAACAGCATTTTTTTAAATGAGCAGTCAGATTGACTTTGTTTTTTATGAAACCTGAGAAAACTTAATAGAAAACATCAAAAACCAGATAAAGTAATCATCAAACTAAAACCCAGTGAACATAGTGGAAGCCTTTTCTCCAGTTATTTTACAAGAGGAAAAAACATCTCATCCTCATCAAGCACTCGTGTTTTCATGTTTTAATCTCCACCGACAATGTTGGCGCACACACCTATAACTCTGCAATTATATACAGGGCCGTCCCTCCCTACAGGCCGATCATGCTGCGTGGGGCCTCACCTTGCGGAGGGTGCCTCAACTGAGCCGAAAATGCGGCGCACCTATGCGCTTATGCGGCGCAATTAGTGTGGCGCGGCACAGTTTCGCTGCGAGGCTCCACTAGCAGAGGGTCTCATCATAAAACTTTGCATGGGGCCTCAAGTTGGCCAGGGACGGCCCTGATTATATATATATATTTTGGGGGTTTGAAAGACAAACTAGAAGAATGAATAGATTTTCTCTAAAATGGAAAATTATTTGCTCGAAAAGTTAGAGTGCACCATTTAATTTGCATAATTTACTTTCAAAAAGTGAATGAAAAGCAACGATAAGTTACTGTGTGAAGATCTTCTGATTCATTTGATTTAATGGAACGTTCTGTGCCATCTGCAGGACCCCTATAGGTCCCCAGAGCCCATGTTGAGAACCCCCGCTAAAAGTGAATAAGATATTGTCTGTTGTAGGAAAGATGTATGGGAAACGCCTAACAACTGACAAGGCGCCATGTATCACCAGCGGTGTGTTTCTGATGCATTTAAGAGCCTATGTATGTATGTGTGTGTGTGTGTGTGTGTGTGTGTGTGTGTGTGTGTGTGTGTGTGTGTGTGTGTGTGTGTGTGTGTGTGTGTGTGTGTGTGTGTGTGTGTGTGCAGCAGTATTAGTACAACTCTAAGATAGTAGGCCCTGTCATGTTCAGTAAATAGCCATTTATCACACATGCCTCTGCCTGTGATGGTACCCACAAGATCCAATCCATTAGCCATACTCCGGGTGTCCACTGTGTGTGTGTGTGTGTGTGTGTGTGTGTGTGTGTGTGTGTGTGTGTGTGTGTGTGTGTGTGTGTGTGTGTGTGTGTGTGTGTGTGTGTGTGTGTGTGTGTGTGTGTGTGTGTGTGTGTGTGTGTGTGTGTGTGTGTGTGTGTGTGTGTGTGTGTGTGTGTGTGCATTCATAATAATTCATTATAATGCTTAAGGTCTTGTGACATATGTGAACGTGAAAGAGAGAGTGGGGGAGAAATTGCAGAGAAGGAATACATTCATTGTGAACAGCAGTTCAATAATGTGTACATTATATTGACCAGATGCTGCCACAGATACAGCTTGTTTCTAATTGTGTGTGTCGTTGTGTGTGTGTGTGTGTGTGTGTGTGTGTCAGACAAAGCAGAGGATTGATGGATGATATTTTGAATTGATAATGACATCACACGGACACACAACACTCCCATTTTTGACTTTCCCCTCTGAGAACTCAGTCCCCTCTGCACTGCACTTGTCATTTTGATAGGGAGAGTGAAAGCAGACGTGCTCCATCACCAGCTGATCCTTTTCACCTGCTAGATGAAAAAAAGGATATAAATATGTCAGTAAATACCCCACTGGAGGATTTAAAAACAGCGGTTGCTAACAAGTGTCTAAATGAGACGACTAAACGTCATCACGACCAACCTTAGCCGCCTTTAGCTTAGCGGTGGTGACGTGAAGTCATGTGACCGTGCTGTAGTTCCTTCATAGCCCAACATTAGCCACCTTTAGCTTAGCGGTGGTGACGTGAAGCCATGTGACCGTGCTGTAGTTCCTTTATAGCCCAACATTAGCCACCTTTAGCTTGCGGTGGTGACGTGAAGTCATGTGACCGTGCTGTAGTTCCTTTATAGCCCAACATTAGCCGCCTTTAGCTTAGCGGTGGTGACGTGAAGTCATGTGACCGTGCTGTAGTTCCTTTATAGCCCAACATTAACCGCCTTTAGCTTAGCGGTGGAGACGTGAAGTCATGTGACCGTGCTGTAGTTCCTTTATAGCCCAACATTAGCCACCTTTAGCTTAGCGGTGGTGACGTGAAGTCATGTGACCGTGCTGTAGTTCCTTTATAGCCCAACATTAGCCGGCTTTAGCTTAGCGGTGGTGACGTGAAGTCATGTGACCGTGCTGTAGTTCCTTTATAGCCCAACATTAGCCGGCTTTAGCTTAGCGGTGGTGACGTGAAGTCATGTGACCGTGCTGTAGTTCCTTTATAGCCCAACATTAGCCACCTTTAGCTTAGCGGTGGTGACGTGAAGTCATGTGACCGTGCTGTAGTTCCTTTATAGCCCAACATTAGCCACCTTTAGCTTAGCGGTGGTGACGTGAAGTCATGTGACCGTGCTGTAGTTCCTTTATAGCCCAACATTAGCCGCCTTAAGCTTAGCGGTGGAGACGTGAAGTCATGTGACCATGCTATACTTCCTTTATAGCCCAACATTAGCCGCCTTTAGCTTAGCGGTGGTGACGTGAAGTCATGTGACCGTGCTGTAGAAAAATTCAATTTAATATTTCAGTTTCATTCGTGTACTCTTAGCTTTTCATTAGTGTTTGTCTATACTGTTAGACAACTTGTTTTCATACAGCAAATCAAATCATTTAAAATCCTATTAGCGTAATTCAATCACCCATTAAGCAGGCACTCACACTGACTAACAATTACGCAGAGTCCTGCTCCAACATACGCTTCCTTCTTATCTACATTACAACATGAACCAACGTCTTGTCCTTCTTGTTGAATGAATTAGCCAACACACACACTGGGGAAAAGGTGCACTTCTTACATCTGTTTGCAGGCTAGATAGCTAATTAGCTGCTCAGTTGCAGCACATTAAACAGCATGTAAACGTTCCTGCAGATGTCACTCAGGCGCTGTTAGCTTCTTGTGTGGTCCTTACTCTTCAGTAGCACTAACAACATGCTGTCAGTCTGTGACAGGTAGGCTTCACTGCATGTCTGTGTACTCTGTTTCTCAATCCCCTGCTGGGAAAAACCAATGGATGTCCAGAGTGTTGGGAAAATACTTCACTCTTTGAAAACACTGCAATATGGCTAGCTTTGATATTATTTGGAGTAAATTATATGGTCCTTTAAGAGCGCAATATGTAGTTTATGGGTATATTAGATCAGATATGACATCAAACCGGGCCATTGGATAGGCGCGTTCACACCGGAGTACTTTTACCCATAGTTTTCCCGTTTAGTTCTGATAGTGCCTGGAATTTTGCGTTCACACCAAAAAGAGAACTTAGTTCCGAGAACCTTTACCCCCATATGTAGTGCCTGCTAGAGAGGTGGTGCTATCCTGGGGAGAAAAAAGTACCAATTTCGATTGGCTGGGCGAATTGCAAACCACGCCCCGTAAAACTCTGAAAGTTTTGTGAAGCCGCCATTGTATTTGCTGTCATTAGCATTATTAGCATTAGCATTAGCCCCGCGCACCAATGGAGAGAGACTAACTTCTGGCAACACAAAATAAAACATGGGAGCGGTGGAGATGAGGAGGTGTCGGCGTTCTGGCGATTTACTCGGAAGGCTTCAGTAGAAGCTGCTGGGAGTCCCAGCAGCTTCTACTGAAGCCAGTCCCCGACTTCCGGCCGGGGACTTCGGGTGGCAGTATACGCCGTGAAGTTGTTTGCGGCCTGCCAGTAAACCCCAAGCAGAAGAAGAAGAAGTGACGTCAGCGGCTTCATTTGCCTAATCTTCCCTCAAGGAACTTATTCCGGTGTGAAGGCGATCAGCTCTTAGTTCCATGGGGGTACTAAGTGCTGGGACTAAGTGCTGGGCACTAAGTACGGCAAAGTAATTGGTGTGAAAGCGGCTATTGGATTTGTGACCTTTTTTTTTTATAGGTTTTAATGTCATATGCACATAAGCTTCAGTCCGTACAGACTCCATTAATTGTGCATGTGATTTGTGGATTGTCCAATACTTTTCATTGTCTATTTTGAAGTGAGTACCCTTGCAGAGTAGATAAGGAAATGTGAAATGTGTCAAAATTGTCCCGACCGGCTACATGGAAAGTTTGATTCAGGCTTTCCTCTCTTGTTTTGTGAGAATCTCCCTCCTGTCTTGACACTGAACGTAAATCAGACATTTGACATTATCCAATATGAACATCTTCACTCTGGCTTTTCAAGGAGAAACTTAAGTTGTCTTACAGTCAATTTGGTTAATGCCACCAGGACTTGAACCTCAGATCTCTGCAGTGATAGAAAATAATGTTATCTCTTCACCCTTGCACTCCTTTCCCTTTATAATTGTATTTAAATATATCTCTTTTCCCTTTTAGACTAGTAACAATTCACCACCGATTTTCAATTCCCTCATTATTCCTATGACTGCATCTCACAGGATTCGATCCAGTACTCATCTGTGTTTACGTGCTTGTTTTCTATCCTTTATTTCTTTACTTTTCTCCGTCTTATCTACATACTGCACTCCCATAAGAGCAGAGAAAGCTTGTTAAAGACATCAGTGCTGAAGTTTGCTATTCTCAGCGGAGATAACGGGGATCAATGTCCGCAGATCGCCTGCACAGCTTTTCAGCAAGTACACTGCATCAAGCCATTAAAAAAACACACACACATTCAAGGGTGTGAAGTTGCATTGGGAAAGCATCCATAAAACAATCCGTTGCAGTCAGTCTCTCTGTGTTAAGGCTTCTCATTTTGCCTACAGGCTATAAGTAGAGTGGAGGAAAAAGCTAAAATACATCTGTCTGTGTTTGTCTGGTTGTTTTTTCCACATCAAATGATCGAATTGCTTTGAATCCAGTGTATTGTAGGTCTTAGAGTTCATGTGTATTTATTCTGAGTATAAATTAAAACAATTTGGGATGCATATGATCCATAGAAGATCAGCTAATGCCTTCACATTTCATAATAACATTTCTTTTTTACATACATTTCGAGGGCTGCACGCATTTTGAAAAAAACACTAATTTTGAGTACTATTGCAAAGACATTCCCAATATGACCAAATGACCATTTCCTACACCTTATTAACATTATCAATAACAAATATACTGAAATGATCACTGTTATCTGTACCAAACAAGGATATTATATTAAATCTAGAATACCATTAAAGGCCAGGAGCTCCATAATACTTCATTCAGATATTTTACATATTTTACCTTAAAACAAATTGCGCTTTCAGAGATTTGGGTGTTGCACTAGTCCATATAAGGCGATTTATTTTTATTTGATTAATTGTCATGCTTTTTGCCACACCTCTTCATGCCCAGCTGATCACATAAGATAAGATGTATTGATGCCGAATTGGGAAATGTTTGCATTGCAGCAGCATAGAAAAAAAGGCATTGATAGATAGATAGATAGATAGATAGATAGATAGATAGATAGATATATAGATAGATAGATAGATAGATAGATAGATAGATAGATAGATAGATAGATAGGTAGAGAGATAGGTAGGTAGTTAGATAGATAGATAGATAGATAGATAGATAGATAGGTAGAGAGATAGGTAGGTAGTTAGATAGATAGATAGATAGTTAGATAGATATATAGATATATAGATAGATAGATAGTTAGATATAATGCGAAACGACTACTCTAAGGATCACCATCTGCTGTGTTAAGCATGCATTTAATCTTGAAGCTTACATATGTTTCTTAAAGAGTACAAGACTGCATGATTACATCTCATAAACTTTTAATACCAAAATAACTCCAATCGATCCAGGCAACAAGGAACAGGGTGAAAACAGAGAAGGGAGAAAGATGCTTTTTTGTTCATCGTCTGCTGTTGTAACGATGGATTCAATTTCCTATTTCTCTGTCGACTAACAGCCTTGCCCTATCTCATTTCTATTTTTACCGACAGGTCAGCTGTAACTGGTTTGGAGAGAGGGAGGAGAACATATGGAAAGGGAGCAAAGAGAAAGAGGATGAGTGAGAGAGAGCTGGACCCAAGAGATTCCTCACACACAATGGGAGTCCCTCGCTCTGCCGGATTTTGATTAAAAAATAAATAAACGGGACTTTGCCTAAAGAGGGTCAACAGGACTTTGACAGTGTTTCTCCCCATGGTGGGAATACTCTTTTTTGAGTAGTTGGACTAGTCTACTAAAAACATAGAAATAACACCTCTTTCGTCCCCTTTCTCTTACCCAACAACAGTGTATCGAAAATGGAGAAGACATACTCGTTAACCGCCCACTACGATGAGTTCCAGGAAGTTAAATATGGCGGTCGCTACAGCAGCGATATCCTCAGTAATGGAATGACTCTTAGTCTCGGGGGAAGCTTGGATCGACATACGACTCGTGGTCGAGGCGGGACTTTGTCCAACGGGCGAAACAAAGATCTGGGAAGCACCAGCAGCAGCGGAGGACTTCCTCGATGGAGTCGTAGGGAGATATGCCTCCTTTCGGCGCTGGTTTTTGCCGCCGGTATGTGTGTTATCTTGGGCAGCATGTTGGCACTGAAGTACATTTCCTTCGACGCCCAACAAGACCCTCAGTGTCGACAAGACTGCCAACGGAAACGCTCCCTTTTGAGGGCGGCACGATTCGTCCAGTCCAATATTGACCCGACCATTCAACCGTGCCAGGATTTCTACTCGTTCGCATGTGGTGGATGGTTGAGGCGCCACGGCATCCCCGAGGATAAACTCAGCTACGGAATAATCACGGCCATCGGGGAACACAACGAGGAGAAAATGGAACGCCTACTTTTGGAGCCGATAAGAAGACAAGGCGTCGATTCGGCCGAGAGAAAAGTCAAGGACTTCTACCGATCGTGCGTCAACGTGCAAGAGATCGATAAGTTGGGATCGGACCCCATGACGGAGGTGATTGACAGCTGTGGAGGGTGGGACATGAGTGGAGCTCCTCCCAAAACGCCGGGGTGGGAGAGAGAGGGCGCCCCCCAGAGGCCGGACTTCAACGAGCTTCTGTACCGAACGCAGGGCGTCTACAGCACCGCCGTCTTCTTCTCGCTCACCGTCAACGTGGACGACAAGAACTCCTCCAGGAACACCATCAGGGTGAGAGAAAGGGTGATGGGAAACCATGAGTGTGTTGAAGTTTGTGTGTGTGTGTTTGCAAAGTATCCCTCTACAATGCTTCCTATGATATCTTTAAAAAAGTGATTCCTCATTCAACACATGTCAATTTATGCTCGTTGAATGCATGCAATCTTTTTTAAATGTGCGGTGGTGGCGAAGTCGATAGGGACTTGGCTTGGCAACTGGAAGGTCACCAGTTCAAGTCCATGCAAGACCAAGTGCTACCGAGGTGTCCCTGAGCAAGGCACCATTCCCCACACTGCTCCCCGGGCGCCGTTCAAAATGGCAGAACACTGCTCCTAACACTAGGATGGGTCAAATGCAGAGAAACTACCCCACGAGGGATTAATAAAAGTCCATCTTATCTTAAATGAGCTTCCATTTGCACAGCAAATACAATCCTTTATTCGTCCCACAGAGGGGAAATGTAAGTATAGATAGACGAAAAAAGATAGAACGCTATTAGTTAGCAGCAGTATTTATAAAATAAAATAAGTAAGTGTAACATTGCAGAATGAAGTGTAGCAGCAGGTAGACAACAGTAGTAAAGTATTGCACATAGTTACCTACATATTCTTCTTACAGTAATGGATGGACTAACTAAGAAATAGCAGCCAGTAGTAGTTATAATATTAGATATGCACATACATATCTTCAGAAGTGAAGATACTTTACAGGTAAGTTAACTTTTGTGTCAAGGGAGTACATGTCAAATAAATAAACTCTGGTCTTGCATACCCTGTTTTCCCATTACTCTAATTCTGCACTTATATATGAATGAGAGCTGCTGAAAAAGCTACTAAACATTGAATTTAGGATGTTTAATTCTGCAGTAAAAGTTGTGTTCCAGCTTTTATAGAATGGTGTGTGGCCTCAGGTTGACGAAAAAAGCAACAATAAACAAATCATATCAACTAAGTGTTATCAGGGGGAAAATCTAGTATTGGTGCCGGCTTTAGAAAACCGTAGATCTCAAAGATGGCTATTTTTTATCAGCAAGGACAAACAGTCCTGTTTTCAGCTTTGTAATGACACAATTCCCAGATAATCAAATGGGCTTTAAAGAGCTTTGTTTGCCATAAGAAGTGGAAGAAATACTTAATCCTCCTTATGTCAGAAATATTAAATCTATGCAATGATATTTTCATTGTGTAATATAATATTGACTCTACATGTGGGCATAACTTATTGAATATTATAAAAAATTCATATGTTTAGCAAACAGTGTGTGGAATGGCTTATAAAGGTTGGCACTAATACAGATTTAATTACATATTAATAAAGCCTTTGAATGTGCATCTGTTCAGGTCTGAGCAGCACATATGTGACTACATGGGATTAATGTGTGTGTGTGTGTGTGTGTGTGTGTGTGTGTGTGTGTGTGTGTGTGTGTGTGTGTGTGTGTGTGTGTGTGTGTGTGTGTGTGTATGTCTGTCTGTGCGTCTGTATGTGTGTGTGTGTGTGTGTGTGTGTGTGTGTGTGTGTGTGTGTGTGTGTGTGTGTGTGTATGTGTGTACGTGTCTGTCTGTCTGTCTGTGTGTGTGTCTGTCTGTGCGTCTGTATATGTGTGTGTGTGTGTGTGTGTGTGTGCGTGTGTGTGCGTATGTCCGTATGTCTATGTGGGTGTGGGTGTCTGTCTGTCTGTGTGTGTCTGTCTGTCTGTCTGTCTGTCTGTCTGTCTGTCTGTCTCTGTGTGTGTGTGTGTGTGTGTGTGTGTGTGTGTGTGTGTGTGTGTGTGTGTCTGTCTATGCGTGTGTGTGTGTCTGTCTATGCGTGTGTGTGTGTGTGTGTCTGTGTCTGTGTCTGTGTGTGTGTGTGTGTGTGTGTGTGTGTGTGTGTGTGTGTCTGTCTATGCGTGTGTCTGTGTGTGTGTGTGTCTGTCTATGTGTGTGTGTGTGTGTGTGTGTGTGTGTGTGTGTGTGTGTGTGTGTGTGTGTGTGTGTGTGTGTGTGTGTGTGTGTGTGTGTGTGTGTGTGTGTGTGTGTGTGTGTGTGTGTGTGTGTGTGTGTGTGTGTGTGTGTGTGCAGATTGATCAGGAAGGACTCACGCTGCCGGACAGCAGTCTGTATCTGGGACAGGATGAGGACAGTGTGAAGGTAAACATGCTTCTTTACTTATTTATTGTTTTGTCAATACGTAACAGACATACACAACACACTACATTGAAAATACATTCTGCTTCTTCTCCTCACCTTTCCTTACTTCCATCAGTCTCCCATTTCTACCTTTTCTTCTTCTTTGGTTTTTACTCTATGCAATACATTAATGCACTCAATGTACACAATATCTTGTTCTTATTACTGCACATATTATTCCAATTATATTTCAATGCTGCTATTTCACTATATCTGTTTACGTTATTATTTTAAAAAGTTCTCTATCTGTGTTTTTTAATTTTTGTTTTACTTGTATGTATGCACCATGACATCAAGTCAAATCCCTCGTTCGTGTCAACCTACCTGGTGATAAACTGGTAATACAAATAAAGTTGCATTACCAGCTCGATAACAACACTAAATTCTCCAAAATCCCCTGTTTTCACTAACCTGAAGAAACACTATGGGGAAAAGAAAATAGATTTACACAAATAAGCTAAACTTGTTCCCACCCCTGCCCCTTCACTTCCTCTCAAGTAACTTCAACAACGTTCAAGAACTTTCTAGTAGCGTCAACAACTATATAAATGTATCCAGACTTTCTTTTCACTTCTCTGTTTTCTCCGTTCCTATCTTTGTTTTATTTCCAGTTTCTTATCCAAACATTTATAATTTCTTTCTAGTCCCTACATTCTTGTTATTTACTGTATACAATAATGGGTCAAAGTCACTTTAACCTCAACCATTGGTTTGTGGAAAGACAATTTTGGAGCCTCGAGATTAGTGTTTTGGTTGTTGAAATCTTTTTTTGAATCACCATCTGTTACGGTGAGTGAAGCAAGCTGGACCCAAATGCAGATAACGCTGAAAAAAGCCTTTATTTCAAGGATAAAATAAAAATAACTCGGACAAACAGAACTCTCCCCGGTGAACTCATTCACAAACAAAAGACGAACCAACCCTGAACACAGGAAGAGACAAGACTAAATACAGGGTGGGGTAATCACAAGACGAGAAACAGCCGGGCAGGGGAGGAGAAACATAAGGGCAACAGGTGAACACAATCAGACAACTAGACACACCAGGGAAACTAACGACAGGAGGAAAAACACAGGGAGAAGGACCAGACAATAAACCAGAGGAAAACAAGACAGGGAGAACAGCAAAATAAACCCAACATACAAAACTACAAACGTGACATAACATAAGAATCCTGACACCATCTCCATCTTTGTTTTTGTAACCAGAAGGGACTAGAGGGTTGAGCAAGATGCTATTATAAAATTGAATGTGCTGTATTTTGTGTTGACCTGCCAAGGGACTGCAGATGGAAATGAGCAAACTGATATAATCTGGTCCAAAGCATTTTATATCTTTGAGATGTATGTTATTTTTGTACATGGTCCATGACATCTAAACCAACAAACTAAACCAAGGAGAACAACATCTGCTTCTATGAACTGAAAACACTCAGTGAAAGGGTTCAAAGTTGTAAGACGAACCCAAATTAGACAAAGGAGTGTGGTAATTACCTGTCAATCACATGTTAGCCCCGCCCTAAAGTACACCCTGTCTATTTTACTCTAAATGGGACAATCACTTAGAAACTGAACATCATGCAGATTTGAAAAAAGACTTGAATCCAGAGATTGAAAACAAAGACTGATCGGGAAAATGTTTACTGTATTAACTCAAGTGAGCAGTAAGGTCATTTTCTGAAAGACTATATACAATCTGATCTGTGTTTGCCACCAGAGGAGAAGCACAATGAGAGATAAGATAAAGATGGACGAATGTGAATTACATTTCAAAGAGAAAGACGCAACCGGACACTATTGGAGATTTAGATAAATGCCGGTTAGAAAGTCTTGTTCTTTCTTCCTTGTGAAAAGTTTAAGAGATGAGAGTTGTAGCACATTTCCATTGCCATTTAAATACTGTGTTCAGTTAGAGCTCTGACACCTTCAAGTGGATATTCTGTATACTTGAGAAGGTCAAAACCAAAAGACACTAGATTTTTGGGATTGTTAAAAAGTTTAAGGAAGCTCTATTTAGGTTTTTGGACTGAGACCCAATCTCAAGGCCTAAGATATTGTGTTTTTTATCAACAAGTCCAAGGGTCAAACAAGTACAATGTGGAAGACACATGCTTTAGGCACGCTTGGATTCACTTTTTAGTCCTTTTCTTTTGGTTCAACTTCTCTTATTTATTTCCTTTCTTAATTCCTGTGTTAATCACAAATGTGCCGCGCCCTTAAATGTACTCTGCTTCATCATCAATTGTACTTTAAATGCGGCCATCATTTACCAAATAAACATCATGCTGTATTAGGGCTGCACGATATATCGTGTCGTGACGAAAACCGCGATATGTGCATTCGCGATATTCACATCGCAGGACGTGACGATTTAAAAAAATTAAATCATGATTTTTTTTTTAGGACTTGCGATATTAAGTAGGCAAATTAACTCAAGCACGTCATGTTACAATTATTTTGCTGCTTGCTACAAAAGGAAAACTTGCGCGGCTCTCATGTCAGGGGTTCTTGAGTGAGTGACAGCAAACCACCAATCACAATCAAATCTCCAAAGCAAATGGACCCGGAGATTAAAAGGTAGAAACAATGAATAAAGTAGTTTCATGTGTTTCTCCAGGGCAGTTCGGCGCTGCTAACCGAGCTAGCTCAGCTTGTTGCTCTGATAACTTCAGATCCAGACGTCCGTGACTAAAATCCTTCATCCGGTTAAATATAGTTAAAAAAATACCAATTGTATAGCATTAAAGTTCAAGAAAGGATGGTTTGCGGACAAAAAAAACGGTAATTTCTTCAATTCCTGTATGTTTTCATATCGCAGGGGGAAGAAAATCGCAATGTCAGTTTTTTCCAATATCGTGCAGCCCTATGCTGTATTGAAGAAGCCCCTAAACTAGAGATCAAGTCCATTTACTCTTATTACTGAGTTAATAAATCACGTGAGAAAAGACATTTTCTCATAGACTTCTACACAATTTGAGTTTTCTGCTTCTCTTCTTAAGTTGTAAGACAAACCCCCAATTAAACAATGCTGTGGGAAAACGACCTGTCAATCACAGGTAGCCCCAAATCTTTATTTATATATATTTTACTCTAAATATGAATACTAAATGAACCATAATGTAATGAAGAAGACTCTAAACTAGAGATCGAGTCAATAAACTCATCAGGAAAATGTTTACTGAGTTAATAAACAAATGAGAAGTAGGGTAATGTTCTCATAGTCTTCTATGCAATTAGACTTGTTGCCCCCTGCTGGATATAAGAGATAATGCAGGTTTAAGGTATTTTTGTCATTGGCTTCACTTTCACACCCAAACATTTCTGTTCATAAATAAAGTTAGAAGTAGGCCTATTTTCTCATAGACTTCTATGCAATTAGACTTTTGGTAACCAGAGAATGCAGGTTTAAGGTATTTTCCACATTAGCTTCACCTTTCAGATCCAAAATGTGTAGTTTCTTTCCTTTTTCTTCCGACTTTCTCTTTTACCTCAAAGTTGACTTCACTTTGACTCCCTTTCTCCTGCCTCCCCTCCTTTAATCCTTCCCTTCCTCCCCTCCCTCCCTCCTCTATCAATACCCGCCTCCCTCTCCTCTCCCATCAATCCACCTGTTTTTCCCTCTGTCGCCCGCTGTGCTTTTGTTATCCCGTCCACTCTGCCACATGTCACCGTGTCAGCGTCCATTACTGATGAGCTCCGGCTCCTCTATTAGCGCTGATGTCGTTGTGCTTTTTTCTTCAGATCCTGGCAGCGTACAAGGCTCTGATGGAGCGTTTGCTAAGCATGCTGGGAGCTCACAACGCCACGCAGAAGTCCAAGGAGATTATACATCTGGAGACACGCCTGGCAAATGTGAGCTGAGTGTGTGTGTGTGTATCGTTGCAAGAAGTATTCAGATTCAGTGTGTGTGTGTGTGTGTGTGTGTGTGTGTGTGTGTGTGTGTGTGTGTGTGTGTGTGTGTGTGTGTGTGTGTGTGTGTGTGTGTGTGTGTGTGTGTGTGTGTGTGTGTGTGTGTGTGTGTGTGTGTGTGTTTGAATTAAAACACTACTCTTTCTTTTCAGATCACTGTGTCAGAATATGATGACCAAAGAAAGGACATCAGCACCATGTATAACCGCATCACCCTCCGGCAGCTACAGAACATCGCGCCCAGTGTGAGTGCCACACACACACACACACACACACACACACACACACACACACACACACACACGCACACACACACACACACACACAGATGAACTGTATACATACCCATCATTTACAAGTATGTGAAATGCACTTTGTTTAGGAGCAGACATGATGGATTAAGATTTGAAATCCAACAGAGCATTTTAAGTGGTGTGGTGAGTGTGTGTGTGTGTGTGTGTGTGTGTGTGTGTGTGTGTGTGTGTGTGTGTGTGTGTGTGTGTGTGTGTGTGTGTGTGTGTGTGTGTGTGTGTGTGTGTGTGTGTGTGTGTGTGTGTGTGTGTGTGTGTGTGTGTGTGTGTGTGTTAGGGAGGAAGGAGTGGTCGGGCACAACACACACACACACACACACACACACACACACACACACACACACACACACACAGAGATAGAGACCTAAGTGACTCACAGAAGCTGTCCGCCCTGCAGCGTTAGACAGGGAGGTTGAGGTCCAGAATAAAAAAAGGAGGTAGAGAGAAAAGGTGGAAATAATGAGATATTGAGGGGGTTAGAAATGATGGAGAGAGGGAGGAGGAGAGACAAGCAATGGGGGCGGAAGAGGAGAGGGAACAATGATTTAAAATCTTCACCATGCTTTAAGGTCGGGGGAGGGATGGATGAGAAATGAAAAGAGAGGAAATCATGGCTTCTTCTTAGAGGGAGATAGAGTCTTCAACTTGTCAGCCTGAAAGAAAATACATGAACACAAACAAGAATGACTTTTGAAGAATGGAAAGAAACAGATTAGAGGATGAAGATGGCTTCAGTGTGTTCTTGATATTTACTTGCTGTAATTTAAGTGTGGAGTTCAAAAGACTCTAAAGCTCAGTCACTCAAAATGTTAAATCAATGTGAAGGAAATCAGATTTCCAAAAGAACGGCAAAAAGAAAAACAGCAAAATCATTGTTTGGAAGTAAGAAAATAAATACAAAAAACAAAAAATTATTAAATGTAATGTCAGTTATCTAAATAACCCTTTAAAACAATTAAACACATATATATTTGCACATGCATACGACTGCATACAATCCCCCAAAATAGGTAAATAAGAATAAGAAATGTGACGCGAAACAAGCCTCCCTTAAACTTAAACAAACAAATACATAAAGGAAAGAAAAAAGAACAAGAGCCATCAGTGCACAACATCCAACAAATCAACAATCCAGTCAAAATAAAGAAAAACATTCAAACAATACTCGTGGATTAGACATCATGAAATATCTTTTAAACCAAATGTATGGATTCTGAGCTCGAGATGAAGTGCGCTTTGGCCTTAAAGATTACAAGTCAGTAAAGATGAGAGACAGTTATCGCATATAGGTTAAATGGGACTTTAAAAAGTGATGGATTTGCCTCACGTTGTTGTACATTTGGGATTAAACGTGTAAGTATGTACAGTCGGGTTGTTGTTGTTATTGAAATGTTGACCTGTCTCTAAACTAAATGCTTCCTCCTCAGCTTCACTGGAAACGGTTGCTGGACAGAATCTTCAACGACAACTTATCAGAAGACGAAGAGATCGTGGTGCTCGCCACCGATTACATCCAGAAAGTCTCCAACATCATTAAGAGCACTTCACAGAGGTAAGGAGAGAGAGGGGAGGTGCGTGTGTGTGTGGGGGGGGGGGAGGGTGAGGAGGAGGAGGGGGGAGGAAGATGAAGGTGTGGAGGTGTGTGTGGAAAATCGATAAAATTAGACGCAGCAATTTTTGATTGTGTACTTTTAAAACGTGAGTAAGCGCTTTTGTTTGAGGTTGTTTTGAGTGTGTGTGTGTGTGTGTGTGTGTGTGTGTGTGTGTGTGTGTGTGTGTGTGTGTGTGTGTGTGTGTGTGAGTGTGTGTGTGTGTGTGAGTGTGTGAGAGACTATAGTGTGGATTACAATGCCGTGTCAGGAGGTGAATAGATTGTTTTTTGAGTGCTGCTGTGCATGTATTTGTGCGTGTGTGTGTGTGTTTGAGTTGAGTCTCTGTTGTGTGAACTTCCAGCTGATTATTATTGATCGGCACACACACCTTTCTGCCACCTGCAGACCCATACACATTGACGAACACAACACACACACACACACACTTTATTCCCTCGTTTTTTCCCTGACAGACTCCAGGGGGCTGCTGCAAGTCAGGGTGTGTGTGTGTGTGTGTGTGTGTGTGAGCAGCTGACAGCTCGCCAATAGTGGCTGTGCTCTACACACACAGACACACACACACACACACACACACACTCATGCTTGGCTGCCCGGCTGTGTGACGGCGGTTGGATTACTTGTCGTTTGAGTCTGACTGGATACAGGTCTGTCTGAACAGCAGCGTGACCTATTCACACATTTTGGTAATTTCACGAGTCACCAGTTCATGACATACGGTGTTGGTCATTTTATGAACTCTGTTATCCGTTAATTGCCAGTTTTTGACCGTGAAAATCTGTTTAAAATCCGACATATTGAAAAATCCCTGGTCATTATGTCCGGTAAATTAATATATGTTAATTTTCATTCTTGGAAAACCAAGACATCAGTTGTTGAACGGATGTCTGTGTTCGGTGTTCTTTATAAAGCCTGCCTGTACTCACCAGTTCATGGCCATTTTATGACCTCCATCGTCCCATTATTACCAGTTTAAAGAGTCCTCTCCTGCTGATGTTCAGGTGTATATCAGTATGTAGTGTCTCTACTTTAAAGAGTCCTCTCCTGCTGATGTTCAGGTGTATATCAGTATGTAGTGTCTTTACTTTAAAGAGTCCTCTCCTGCTGATGTTCAGGTGTATATCAGTATGTAGTGTCTCTACTTTAAAGAGTCCTCTCCTGCTGATGTTCAGGTGTATATCAGTATGTAGCGTCTCTACTTTAAAGAGTCCTCTCCTGCTGATGTTCAGGTGTATATCAGTATGTAGTGTCTCTACTTTAAAGAGTCCTCTCCTGCTGATGTTCAGGTGTATATCAGTATGTAGTGTCTCTACTTTAAAGAGTCCTCTCCTGCTGATGTTCAGGTGTATATCAGTATGTAGTGTCTCTACTTTAAAGAGTCCTCTCCTGCTGATGTTCAGGTGTATATCAGTATGTAGTGTCTCTACTTTAAAGAGTCCTCTCCTGCTGATGTTCAGGTGTATATCAGTATGTAGTGTCTCTACTTTAAAGAGTCCTCTCCTGCTGATGTTCAGGGGTATATCAGTATGTAGTGTCTCTACTTTAAAGAGTCCTCTCCTGCTGATGTTCAGGGGTATATCAGTATGTAGTATCTCTACTTTAAAGAGTCCTCTCCTGCTGATGTTCAGGGGTATATCAGTATGTAGTGTCTCTACTTTAAAGAGTCCTCTCCTGCTGATGTTCAGGTGTATATCAGTATGTAGTGTCTCTACTTTAAAGAGTCCTCTCCTGCTGATGTTCAGGTGTATATCAGTATGTAGTGTCTCTACTTTAAAGAGTCCTCTCCTGCTGATGTTCAGGTGTATATCAGTATGTAGTGTCTCTACTTTAAAGAGTCCTCTCCTGCTGATGTTCAGGTGTATATCAGTATGTAGTGTCTCTACTTTAAAGAGTCCTCTCCTGCTGATGTTCAGGTGTATATCAGTATGTAGTGTCTCTACTTTAAAGAGTCCTCTCCTGCTGATGTTCAGGTGTATATCAGTATGTAGAGTCTCTACTTTAAAGAGTCCTCTCCTGCTGATGTTCAGGTGTATATCAGTATGTAGTGTCTCTACTTTAAAGAGTCCTCTCCTGCTGATGTTCAGGTGTATATCAGTATGTAGTGTCTCTACTTTAAAGAGTCCTCTCCTGCTGATGTGCAGGTGTATATCAGTATGTAGTGTCTCTACTTGAAAGAGTCCTCTCCTGCTGATGTTCAGGTGTATATCAGTATGTAGTGTCTCTACTTTAAAGAGTCCTCTCCTGCTGATGTTCAAGTGTATATCAGTATGTAGTGTCTCTACTTTAAAGAGTCCTCTCCTGCTGATGTTCAGGTGTATATCAGTATGTAGTGTCTCTACTTTAAAGAGTCCTCTCCTGCTGATGTTCAGGTGTATATCAGTATGTAGTGTCTCTACTTTAAAGAGTCCTCTCCTGCTGATGTTCAGGTGTATATCAGTATGTAGTGTCTCTACTTTAAAGAGTCCTCTCCTGCTGATGTTCAGGTGTATATCAGTATGTAGAGTCTCTACTTTAAAGAGTCCTCTCCTGCTGATGTTCAGGTGTATATCAGTATGTAGTGTCTCTACTTTAAAGAGTCCTCTCCTGCTGATGTTCAGGTGTATATCAGTATGTAGTGTCTCTACTTGAAAGAGTCCTCTCCTGCTGATGTTCAGGTGTATATCAGTATGTAGTGTCTCTACTTTAAAGAGTCCTCTCCTGCTGATGTTCAAGTGTATATCAGTATGTAGTGTCTCTACTTTAAAGAGTCCTCTCCTGCTGATGTTCAAGTGTATATCAGTATGTAGTGTCTCTACTTTAAAGAGTCCTCTCCTGCTGATGTTCAGGTGTATATCAGTATGTAGTGTCTCTACTTTGCTGCCGCACCTCTTTTCACCCTCTGTCTGAAACCAGAGCCCAGTCTGCTCTGATTGGTTAGATGGCCAGCTCAGTTGTGATTGTTCAACCGCTTAGAGATGTCCCGCCCCTTAGCCTCACGTAGCCAATAGAAGTGAAAGACTTACATAGGGAGTTTAGCCTTTGCAGACCTTTTTCTATGCAAAACAATTGAACACACCACAGGAAAGGGAACAAAGCAGAATAAGGCCTCTTAAGTCAGACATATTTAAAATTGTGATCGTCCACCACTTCAATTAAAAAAGATTGTGACCAACTGTTTATTGTTTTTGTTGTTTGTCCTCACAGAGGGACTTATATACACAGATACAAATGATATAGACAATAATACAAAAAGAAAAGAAAAGACACCTTTCCCATGCCTCCCGTCCCCCCCCCTTCCCACCCACCTTGCCATTTCACAGAAAACCCTACCTGATGTTTGTTTGAGTTCATTATATTATATATATCATTTATATCATAGCATAACAATGTATCCACATCAAATACATTCATACCTTTTTTTTCCACGTAACATTTCATCTGTTGAAACTGAACTGAGATTGACTCCTAATAATCTACACCAAGGTGTGCAACCCTTTGTGCAATCATCATTTACATGAATGATATTACCCGATCAGCAGCTCTTTGAATAGCCTCTAATGTTTCCCCCTTCATAAAGCTCTGAGATTAGTAGGTCATGGAAGGATGATATCCATTGCTTAATAAGTCAAGTATGTGGGGGTTTCCATCGTATTACAATTATTTCTTTGGCTGCTGTTAGACCAGCGAAAAAATACTTTCTGACTCTTATCAGCCACAACATCAGATACGATGTCTGCGGTGTAGCTCAGCTCCAAACAGGGTAGACTTCTATTCCATATCTATTTTATTATCTGTTTTGCTGCTGCCATTCCTGATCTTACTCATGTCATCTCCTGCTGCCCTCCCTCTTTCTTTGTGAGACACACTTTGTAATCACTACTCTCCAACATGATTGAGTTGTCTGTTGTTTCGTTAAGGATTCATAATCTTCTGTGTAATTACACGCGATTACATGTAAAGTTACAGTCATGCAAAGACGCAGATAGCACGCCATTCGCAAGATTGACCTGTTTTTCAAATCGAGCGTTAAATTTGCTGTCTCCTGAAAGCCAATCAGCAGTGAGCATCTCCGCCTGTTGTCCATGACGGTGTTGAATTAGACAATTAAAACAGTAGCTCTGGGCGACGGCACACTGTGTTTAAAGCTCATCATATTTTCTCGTAAACTGGACAAAAGACTGTGTTTATAAACTACAAACTACTCACTATCTATTTTATTTATGTCTGTATGGCGTTGTTGTGAGTGTGGAGGGAGAAGCTACATGTTAGCTTAGCATAGCATGATCCATCCCATCTCCATTCAGAAAACATTTCAAAAGGGTTTCGTCTGCCATCTTGCTGACACCAGTATCATTATTAAGTTATTTTGGCTTCAGTTTTGTTCCGTGTATTACAATTAAATCACAGCAAAGTATGTTAATTGTGTTGTTGTTGTTGTTGGCATCTACATGGAGTTAAGCCCCGCCTCTTCGCTAGTGCGTACGCTAGTAAATACAAATGATGCAGCGGTCAAATTTCCCCGAGTATCACGACGCACTGCAAAAATGTAAAACCAAAAAGTATATTGGTATCATTTTCACAATATGTCGTTACACCTGATATAAGACATAATAACTTACTGTAAGTATTTTGTTTAGACAAGGCATCTTAAGCATCTTTTTTAGTCAAAGTCTCTTAAAGGTCCCGTGTCATGGCCATTTCCACTGATCATACTCACATTGGTTTCTCAGACAGCGTCTCTGTAGAGCAGTGTTTCTCAAACCTTTTCATACCAAGGACTTAACCAATAAAAAAACACTCGCGGACCACCTAACTCCACAAATATCCCAAAACACATCGTTTTTCAAGATTACAAATCGCCTGAAAATGGTACAAACAAGTGGCAACATGTGTGACGAAGGTGTTGCGCTGAGAAACTTAAGCTCGCTCCATTGCGGAGATTTTCCCGCGAGATTGCGGAAAACTTAAATTAATTAATTAATTTCAAATGTTACCAATATACTCACGGACCACTAGGGGGCGCTCACGGACCACACTTTGAGAAGCACTGCTGTATAGTATGTGTATTCACTCTCTGTCCTACACGGCTTGTTGGTGCTCCGCCCCCCCCCCCCCCCCCCACCCACCTGTGAGCCCACTGTGCTCTGATTGGTCGGGACGTTGCGAGGCTCGCTGCTCAGTGAGCTGGCTTACTGGTGTGGTTTCCGGGTCGGCGATACAGCGAGACAGCGCAAAACTCATCCTGAGCACACACACACTCACAGCCGAAGTAAGAACAATAAGTCTGGCTTGATATTGAGGAAGAAAAAGGTTTGTAACGCTGTGAGAATGGGTCTGCGGAGAGCATTTCTCCACCATCCCAACTCGTCTGTTACCAACCAGGGAGCTCTATGCAAGTCAATGGGACTCCCTGTTAGTTGAACATTTACGCTAAAGGTCCTGGTGTGTGACGAGCTCTGCGGATTGGTCCATTTTGGTTCCCGGAAGAAACAAATGGAAAAAGAGAAATGTCCAACGAGGCGTTCTGGGGCAGCAAAGACAGGTCTTCTCTGTGTTATAGTTTTACTCGCTACAGGGTGTACTTTGAGGGTTTGTGACTCTGCAGACCGTTTACATGCAGAAAAAGCTACATAACACAAGGGGACGGGTAACAACCAGAAAAGCATGACGTGGGACCTTTAAAGATATCTTACAGGAAAATCACCATCAGAAAACGTCTGAGCATTTCTGTCTTTTTTGTTTTAACAAATTCCCTAGTTCTGGTCAAATATAGTTCAAAATGAGTTTTCCCTGCTAAATACAAGATGTATTTTATCTCAGTATCCCATCTTTACTTCGAGAAATCTTACCAAGCCATTCGAAGCGAAAACACCTTGTTGTTATTCTACATTTACTTGTTTTTGAAGCAACATTTCTTCCAGTGTGCAAATCTTGTCTTTTATAGTGCGGTGTGAGCCACCATTAGAGTTTCACTACCCTGGTCCATCTCTCCCTCTCCTCCTTGTTGACTCTCCCTCTCCTCCTTGTTGACTCTCCCTCTCCTCCTTGTTGACTCTCCCTCTCTCCCGTGTTGTTTACCAATCTCCTCTTGTTGTCATCTTTCCCCCTGATGGCTTCAGTAATAGATCCTACGTTTCAATCATCCTCTCTCTTCTGTTTTCTCCACCTGTTTCTGTCTGACTTCCCCTTTCATCGCGCTTTCTCTCCGTCACATTTAACGTTCGGATGATTCGGCTTCAGTGTGGAGTCGAAATCGACCTTTTGCTGCAGTTTGTTTTTAACTCGAGTGAAATTCCAGTCACATCTTAAGTATGAGAGGACAAAGAATAAGCCTCAGTTTAAACCATGGTTTAGTTTATTTATAGAGCACATTTACACACAAGGTGATTCAAAGTGCTTCAAAAAAGACATTAAAAGCATTACAGTGCTAGAGAACAGTGTTTTTCAAAGTGGGGGCCCCGACCCCCCGGGGGGCCGCCAGGGGGCGCCAGGGGGGTCACGCAAAGTTTGGGGAATCTTTTTTTTTTTTAAAGTTACATTTTCTTTTTTTGTAGATGTTATTAATAACTGCATATCTATCAATCTATGTGTCCTTTGATGCCAATCTTTTAATATTTTATTTTATTTATTAATATTTTATTTTTTTGTTTTTAAATCTGCCCTTCAAGCCAATCAGAATCGAGCTGCCGCTACTGAGAGTGAAACTGAGTATCTGCTGAGAGCTAGTGGATATTTGGCTCTGCAGCTGGAGGAGAGCAGGATGCAGCAAATATTGATGTTTATATTAATATAAATATGTTTATTGTTAATATTACTGTTGAATATTATATATAATATTATTAAGACATAGGTAGCTTTCAAAATGCAAAATATATGTTAATTGATCATATTACTGTTCAAAATTATATAATATTATAAAGACAGAAATCACTTTAAAAATGCTTTTAAAAATCTGTTTGCTGTTGATATTACTGTTTAATATTGTGTTAAGAATGTTTATAACAGAACACACAATCAATGTAATGAATGACAAACAAAAGATAAATACAAACATTTTTTAGAAGAATAACTGATTATTAATTATTAATACAAATATATATTAAGAAAATGTATTAAGCTGTATGATTAATTTGTCATATTTTCCATCTGTACTCATCATTTAAAAAACAGGGGGTCCCCGCCAGACGATAATGCTATATGGGGGTCCTTGGCATGGCAACGTTTGGGAACCCCTGCTATAGAAAACCTATTATACAATTACATTTAAATACATAAAGCATTAGAAATTAGGGAGCACAAATGAAACAAGCTAAAAGAAGAATAAGACAGGGTATAACGTACAATAATAAAAGTTACAGTGCAGCGTAAAACACACATTTGATTTAATAAAAGACGAAAAAACTGCAAAGATGAACAAATAGCATTAAAATTCATCATTGTGCTTGATGAAAAAATTGCTAGAAATATGTTAACAAAAACAAAAACACTCAATTATGAAGCCTCTTTTGTAAAATAGTGTGTAATGTGAGGAAAATTGTAAAAAATAATCTTCTAGGAGCTTCTTTCGGCTCCAGTGAGCAGAACCTCCCGATCTGCTCTGAACTCAACGTCCCACTGAGGCCTGTCTTTCCCTCAATCTGCTTTTCATTCACGGACGTCAAGCATCGTTTCCTGCTGGGCTGTAAACTCGCACAGACTTTCACTATTTAGCCTGTGGTGGGAAATAGATATTAAGAGTGCTTTTTAGTTGTTATTTTAAAGTTATACTGGATGGACTGGTATGTGCTGACAGATGGACATTAGCTTATAGCTTAATATCATCTTTCCCATTGTTTCTAATTTATATTTTATATATTCAAAATGTATTTATATGTCTTCATGTGATCTGATTATTTACTTCCCTTATATTAAAATAATCAGATGTTCAGATAATAACAGTAGTAGTAATGTTTACAGAAGAAATACTACGATAGAAGACAAACGCTCTACAACGGACCAAAATACTTAAGGCACGGACACACCACGCCGATGTTGGCCGTCGGTGGGCGTCAGGCCGACGATGACAAACACACTTTTCGGCCGACTGCCCACCGATTCCTCAATCGGTGGGCAGTCGGCCAAAGACTGTCGGCAAAATAAATCACTCTGATTGGTTGTTCAGCTTAGCGAATCAGTGCATGAGAAGCGAAACGGAAGTGAGGGACCCAAACAAACTATTAAGAAGGCAAATGTGAGATTTCATTTAACCCCAGCTCTCGACACAGGTTCGGGAAAGCCCCGTGAGCTTCTCGCTGTAGAGGGAAGATGGAACGCTATTTGTTGTTTGTTGATATCACGCAGTCTGTTCTTCTTCTCTCGGTGAATCACGCAGTCTGTCTTCCGGTTGCCTCTTTTGAATGATGAATACACACTACCGCCACCTGCTGGTGAGGAGAGTTATTGCCACTCACGCATGCGCAGTTCGTACGTGGTACTTGGCCGTCGGCTGAAGTCTTTGCGGTGTGTTCCAGTGCGACACATGGCCAAGACGCAGAGACGTGAGGCGACACAACAGTCGGGTCCGTCTGTGTGCGTTCTTTGGTGTCAGCCTGGTGTGTCCGGGCCTTCAAATCTTTCAGAAACGATGCACATATTAAAACACAAATGCAAATCAAGAAACATCTTCACCAACTTGACAACAACATGTGCAGCGTTTACAAAAAGCACTACATAAACGAAACAATGGAACAGCTGGAAAAAACTTTAAATATGTTGTACTTTTGTAGCGTTTCGTTTATGCGTCGCTTTGTGTTGTCAAGTTGGTTAAGATGTTTCTTCGTGTGTTTCAAAAAGCTCTTTATTTTTCTCATACTGCCTGTGCTGCAGCACCTCGTTCACCCTCTGGCCCAATCCCAAATCACTCCCTCGACCCTACCCCTCCGTGACGGAGTGAACTCCGTCTGTAGCCACACTCTCAGCTCAACGAGGCTCCTCCTGTCAGATGGAGGGAGTAAACACAGCAGCAAGCTTTGGGACGGCCTCCCCTCTCTCCCCTCCCTCCCCTCTCTCCCCTCTCCCCTCTCTCCCCTCTCTCCCCTCTCTCCCCTCTCCCCTCTCTCCCCTCTCTCCCCTCTCTCCCCTCTCTCCCCTCTCTCCGGCAGAAACAGGAAATGCCGTAACTGTATGTAACAACGGTTTCAAATCAGCATCTCTTTGACAAAAAGTTTAAATGAATAACTCAAATAAAACTCCAAACATCTTTCATTGTGTTTCAAAGCTCTTTTAGTTTTAAACCTGATGTTTATAAGCTTCTTAGTTTTTGCAACGGTCTGTAAATATACACAACTTTATAATAAAATGCACAATTTTACCTTTTTCTAGACTAAACACAGGTTTGATCCTAAGTTAAAAACATATGAGGTTATCATGAGGTTGTTAACATCGTAGTTTATCAGTGGATGTTTGCTGGAACTACTTGTTAACAGCTTGTTTCCTGACGGACAAACACAGCGTTGAGACCGGTCTCAAGTCAGCACTGCTGCAGACTCGCTGTTTGAGGGCTTGATAGCCCACTCCCCCTCCACACTCGTTGCTTTGGAACAGCCCTCAATATGGCGGACCCTCCGCGTGAACGTGCAAACGGAGGGGTAGGGTGTAGGTGGCGGTTTGGGAATGGGCCTCTGTCTGCTCTGATTGGTTCTCTGTTGTGATTGGTTAAACGCTTAGAGAGGTCCCGCCCCTTAGCCTATCACGTACAATGTGTTGGAGCGCTAGCCAATAGCAGTGAAAGAGCTACATATGGATTTATCTCAATCTCAATCTTTATTTTTTTATATAGCACGTTTAAAACAATCTCAGTTGACCAGGGAACAAATACAATATAGAATAACACAATACGAGTAAAATAATAAAACAATAATTAAAAACGTGATAAAAAGCGTAATAAATAGAAACATATAAAAACACATATAAATGTAAAAATGTTATGTTCAACTAGAGCCAGTGCCAAGAGCTGAGATGTTAGCTGAGATGTTAGCTGAGGTGTTAGCTGAGATGTTAGCTGAGGTGTTAGCTGAGGTGTTAGCTGAGATGTTAGCTGAGATGTTAGCTGAGATGTTAGCTGAGGTGTTAGCTGAGGTGTTAGCTGAGATGTTAACTGAGATGTTAGCTGAGATGTTAGCTGAGATGTTAGCTGAGATGTTAGCTGAGGTGTTAGCTGAGATGTTAGCTGAGGTGTTAGCTGAGATGTTAGCTGAGGTGTTAGCTGAGGTGTTAGCTGAGATGTTAGCTGAGATGTTAGCTGAGATGTTAGCTGAGATGTTAGCTGAGATGTTAGCTGAGGTGTTAGCTGAGGTGTTAGCTGAGGTGTTAGCTGAGATGTTAGCTGAGATGTTAGCTGAGATGTTAGCTGAGATGTTAGCTGAGATGTTAGCTGAGATGTTAGCTGAGATGTACAGATCATATCTCTGTGCACCCAAACCTAAAAAAGTGCACATTTGTTCTTTTTATATTCGCATAGTTTCTGAGGCTGCAGCTCATTTCTCGTAATGGAAATGTTTTGGGACGTTGTCATGAATGGTTATGAACAGCACCTGTAAAATCCCATTTGTTGTTATTTCTTGTAAAAGTAATTTCTTTCTGATTGTTTAGTAAAAAAACTAAAAGCAAACAAATTAACAAGACAAACATGTCGCTGATGACGATGACCTAATGTTTTATTTATAAGAAAAGTATATGCTAGAGGGGGGGGGCAGAAAGGCTTCTTCTTGCCCCTGATGAACATGGCAGAGACTATTTGAGAATTATTGTTGTTTTTTTGTTTTTTATCATTTATTTTGTTGTACTTTGTTATAATTATTAATTTGAGTGAGAAAAAAAAGGAAATAAAATAAATAAATATATATTATTGTTGTTGTATGTTTTTGTTTCTGACATGTTCAATAAATTGACAAAAAAAACAAAAAAACGTTGCATCAGTCAGACACCGTAAAATACAGCAAGCAACACTCCACTTTCATAGCAACTTTTTACAGTAGTCCTTGTATGTGAAACATGGTGTTATGGATGAGTGTTAAGAAACAATCGTTCTGATTTACGTTCATAATTCGCCATTAATATTTTCCCATTTTGTTAATCTGTCGTTTTCTGGAGGAAATGTGCTTCTATACATTTGGAGGTTTTGAACTTTTAAGACTTCCCGTATGAGTTTCATATCAAAGTCTTCTCTCTTCAGGCTTCTCCTTCTCCCTTGCTGATCCTTCTTCTTCAACCTTTTCATCACCACCATCTTTTGCCTCGACACACTCCTCTCCTTTGTCTCCATCTGCACCTCTTCCATTGTTTTCCATCCCTCCTCGTCACTGCACACGTCTGTTAGTGTTCATGCTGTTCTCATTCTCCAGCTTCCTCCAACCTGCTCTCTCCCAGGAAGTCTTTATCGGGGTTTAAACAAATGTTGGCATTCCTAGTTTACACACACAGACACACACACACACACACACACACAGTTATTCCATTTCCTGAGGGGTGTTGCTCATTAGCATAGCTTATTAGAGCTAGTTAAAAATGCCTCTGTTTCCTCCCATCAGGGGTCTTTCCACCGCTGCCTGTTAATCCTCCGCTCACTCAGCGAGACACATGCCTCGTGCACACAAATGAAAACACACACTGCGTTAACACACAGCTGGAAAGCACCTGCTATTTCAGCCTGACGGTGCAAAACAAGCACAAAAAACAATCCACTACAGCTTCATCTGTCGGGTATAGTTTACAATTGCTACTGTAGTAGTTCATTATTGAAACACTTTTTCAACATCAGTAAGATTGCTATACGGTAAATGGGAAAAGATAATGTGACTTTTATCCGTATTTTCTATATTAATTACACTATGGCAAAAATGCAGCAACAATAAACGAATGCAATGGCCTAAATTAAAAGAGGTTGATGCAGATATTTGAAAATAAACTAAAGTATTCAATAGCAGGAAAGATGATCTGATGACGGGGTTAGATAAAAGGTTAAAGGTCCCATGTCTTGCTTTTCTAGCGAGTAAAACTCTAACACAGAGAAGACCTGTCTAGCTGCTCCAGAACGCCTCGTTGGACATTTCTCTTTTTCCATTTGTTTCTTCCAAAATGGACCAATCTGCGGAGCTCCTCACACACCAGGACCTTTAGCGTACATGTTCAACTAACAGGGAGTCCCATTGACTTGCATAGAGCTCCCTGGTTGGTAACAGACGAGTTGGGATGGTGGAGAAATGCTCTCCGCAGACCCATTCTCACAGCGTTACAAACCTTTTTCTTTCTCAATATCAAGCCACACTTATTGTTCTTACTTCGGCTGTGAGTGTTTGTGTGTGCTCAGGATGAGTTTCGCGCTGTCTCGCTGTATCGCCGACCCGGAAACCACACCAGTGAGCCAGCTCACTGAGCAGCGAGCCTCGCAACGTCCCGACCAATCAGAGCACACTGGGCTCACAGGGAGGGGGGGGGGGCGGAGCTCCAACAAGCTGTGTAGGACAGAGAGTGAATACACATACTATACAGAGATGCTGTTTGAGACACCAATGTGAGTTTGGAACATTGAAGAATGTAAATCTATTCTAGTAGACCTCAACAATGGAATCATGATCAGTAGAAATGGCCGTGACATGGGACCTTTAAAGGATCACCAAAATGATGACCCAACTGTGTTTGTATTTCAACTAGACCCAGAGCAACATAAACAGTATATGTTAGGAAGCAACAGGAGGGGAACTACAAGGAGATAGAGTCACTTTTCAACCTACCTATGTTACCAAACTAACGCACTTTACTAATGCAGGATATCATGTTGACGACTATTCATTTTTGATGAATTGAGAAATATGCTGTTTTTAGATTGAATATTTGTTAAACAACAGGAAAATAAAAGATTCAGGTTTTGTAAATAACAAAGCATGCACGTTACCTAACTTTTGTTTTCTAACTTATGTACTTAACTAATGTTGGAAACATCACATTTGAAATGCACTTTTATACTGACTACTAGTTCTCAAATGAGGTCTTAACTAATTACAAGGCAAGACCAAACGTTAACCCCAGTTTCAAAACAAACACACATACTTTAACACAAACCACAATCTTTTTCCCAAGCAAGTGCTTTTGTAAACATAACATGTCAACTTTTGTATAGGAAGTTTATTTTGTATTCAAGTCACAGGCGTACATTTTTAGTTTCCTCTGAACACAGAAGTCTATTATTCATAGTGTTTTCTGCAGTAGCTGGATAAAACAAGAATAACTAATAATAACTTTGTTTGTACTTTTTACTTATTGCTTAGTTCATACGCACGTATACTTTGTTCAAAAATACAAACAGATGTTAGAAAAATACAAGACACATACACTCCTTCCCGTATGCCTCTAATCCAATAGCTGTTCATAGCATGCATTTGTCATGGGGAAAAAAGTAAAGCACGTCTATACACACACACACACACACACACACACACACACACACACACACACACACACCATGTATACATCACTTCAGGGGACATTACATTGACTTACATGCATTTCCTGGAGACTTATCCTAACTTTAACCATTACCAACACATGCCTAACCCTAACCCTAACCCTAACCAAGTCTTCACCCTAAAATTAATGACTCCCCTTATGGGGACCTCCAATTTGTCCACATAAGGGAGGCGAGTCCCCACACGTGACTGTGTAAACAGATTTAGGTCCCCACAAGTATAGTAATGCTAGGCCACACACACACACACACTGAATGCCAAGTGGTTTCATGCAGTGGGGGGTCAGCGGTCATTTTGGAGGAGTTGGTCCGTTGTATTATTGTCCAGCAGAGCATACGGAGAAGATTTTGTTCCCCTCCAGGTCTCTAATGGATCACAGAAACACTCTTTTGACACACACACACACACACACACACACACACACACACACACACACACACACACACACACACACACACACACACACACACACACACACACACACACGTACTTATCTAGTCTATACTTGAAGATATGAATACAGTAGGGAACGTGCAATATTTGATTATGTATGAATGCAATAGGGAAAGTTCTGTACCTGTTTCTTGTTTGTTTCTTTGCCATGTGATATGTGATCTCTGTTCTGTATCTATGACTGAGAGACCTGAATGTTTTATGTGTATTATCTCGATGCCCTCCTAAGGGAGACAATAAAGCTTTATCTCTCTTATATAACTGATTTGAAGACTCCGGTACACACTGCATAATGACAGAGTCCGGACCCTCGTCAGACGGGAGGAACTGTGTGAGTTTTCACTCTGAGGGGTGAAAAGGTGACGGACGATAAAAGACAAACACAGTGAGGCTCTTCATCCGTCTGAGAGACAGTTGTTTGTTTCAGGATGACATGACGGACGGTTAAAAATGGAAACATAACAACGTCCTTCTTCCCTTCTCTCAACACCTATTTCTTTATTTCCCATCTCCTGTCCTTCATCCATTTCTCTCGTTTCACTTCACATCTTTTGTTGCATCTCTTTGTCTTTTCTTCATCCATCTCCACCTTTTCATTTCTCCTCCTGTCTCGTTTATTCTCTGCGGTTTGAGTTAACTATTGACATCTCGATCCGTCCATCGCTCTCCCATTTTCTCTCCGACAATTTTCTAAATCCTTCGATCAGTGAGCACATACTCACTCTCAATCCTTATCTGCATCTATTGATCGAGTCTGTCATTGTTCTGACTCTCCAGTAATGACGTCTACTCCACTACAGTTCAGAGGTACATGGTGTACTTCTCCTCCACTACATGTATTGAATACCTTTAGTTACTTCACAGATCTGGATGAATGATGTGAAATCTAATCAAGTGTTAAATCAGACTTTAGTTCCACCTGGAGTAAATCCACCAGCTACCCTGCAGTCTACAAAGCCATTCAGACTAGCTGCACCTTCACCAGCTTTGAGAACACTTTCATGATCAATCATTATAAACATATCATATATATTATTCTGAAATGGACCAATCTGCACAATGACTACTTTTACTGTCTTTCACTATATTTTGATGAGAATACTTTTCTACTTTCACTTGAGGAACATTTTGAATGCAGGACTTTTACTGTGACAGAGTATTCCTACACTCTGGTACTTCTACTTTTACTCAAGTACCAGATCTGAGTACTTCTACTTTTACTCAAGTACAAGATCTGAGTACTTCTACTTTTACTCAAGTACAAGATCTGAGTACTTCTACTTTTACTCAAGTACAAGATCTGAGTACTTCTACTTTTACTCAAGTACAAGATCTGAGTACTTCTACTTTTACTCAAGTACAAGATCTGAGTACTTCTACTTTTACTCAAGTACAAGATCTGAGTACTTCTACTTTTACTCAAGTACAAGATCTGAGTACTTCTACTTTGACTCAAGCACAAGATCTGAGTACTTCTACTTTTACTCAAGAACAAGATCTGAGTACTTCTACTTTTACTCAAGTACAAGATCTGAGTACTTCTACTTTTACTCAAGTACAAGATCTGAGTACTTCTACTTTGACTCAAGTACAAGATCTGAGTACTTCTACTTTGACTCAACTACAATATCTGAGTACTTCTACTTTTACTCAAGTACAATATCGGAGTACTTCTACTTTGACTCAAGTACAAGATCTGAGTACTTCTACTTTTACTCAAGTACAAGATCTGAGTACTTCTACTTTGACTCAAGCACAAGATCGGAGTACTTCTACTTTTACTCAAGTACAATATCTGAGTACTTCTACTTTGACTCAAGCACAAGATCGGAGTACTTCTAATTTTACTCAAGTACAAGATCTGAGTAGTTCTACTTTTACTCAAGCACAAGATCTGAGTACTTCTACTTTGACTCAAGCACAAGATCTGAGTACTTCTACTTTGACTCAAGCACAAGATCTGAGTACTTCTACTTTGACTCAAGTACAAGATCTGAGTACTTCTACTTTTACTCAAGTACAACATCTGAGTACTTCTACTTTTACTCAAGTACAAGATCTGAGTATTTCTACTTTTACTCACGTACAAGATCTGAGTACTTCTACTTTTACTCAAGTACAAGATCTGAGTACTTCTACTTTGACTCAAGCACAAGATCTGAGTACTTCTACTTTTACTCAAGTACAAGATCTGAGTACTTCTACTTTGACTCAAGTACAAGATCTGAGTACTTCTACTTTGACTCAACTACAATATCTGAGTACTTCTACTTTTACTCAAGTACAATATC
The DNA here is from genome assembly GCA_028583405.1 of Pogonophryne albipinna. Lineage (NCBI taxonomy): Eukaryota > Metazoa > Chordata > Actinopteri > Perciformes > Artedidraconidae > Pogonophryne > Pogonophryne albipinna. The sequence goes on from CM053252.1 coordinate 4,420,469, forward strand.
GGAGTACTTCTACTTTGACTCAAGTACAAGATCTGAGTACTTCTACTTTTACTCAAGTACAAGATCTGAGTACTTCTACTTTGACTCAAGCACAAGATCGGAGTACTTCTACTTTTACTCAAGTACAATATCTGAGTACTTCTACTTTGACTCAAGCACAAGATCGGAGTACTTCTAATTTTACTCAAGTACAAGATCTGAGTACTTCTACTTTGACTCAAGCACAAGATCTGAGTATTTCTACTTTGACTCAAGCACAAGATCTGAGTACTTCTACTTTGACTCAAGTACAAGATCTGAGTACTTCTACTTTTACTCAAGTACAACATCTGAGTACTTCTACTTTTACTCAAGTACAAGATCTGAGTACTTCTACTTTTACTCACGTACAAGATCTGAGTACTTCTACTTTTACTCAAGTACAAGATCTGAGTACTTCTACTTTTACTCAAGTACAAGATCTGAGTACTTCTACTTTGACTCAAGCACAAGATCTGAGTACTTCTACTTTTACTCAAGAACAAGATCTGAGTACTTCTACTTTTACTCAAGTACAAGATCTGAGTACTTCTACTTTTACTCAAGTACAAGATCTGAGTACTTCTACTTTGACTCAAGTACAAGATCTGAGTACTTCTACTTTTACTCAAGAACAAGATCTGAGTACTTCTACTTTGACTCAACTACAATATCTGAGTACTTCTACTTTTACTCAAGTACAATATCGGAGTACTTCTACTTTGACTCAAGTACAAGATCTGAGTACTTCTACTTTTACTCAAGTACAAGATCTGAGTACTTCTACTTTTACTCAAGCACAAGATCTGAGTACTTATACTTTGACTCAAGTACAAGATCTGAGTACTTCTACTTTGACTCAAGCACAAGATCTGAGTACTTCTACTTTGACTCAAGCACAAGATCTGAGTACTTCTACTTTGACTCAAGTACAAGATCTGAGTACTTCTACTTTTACTCAAGTACAAGATCTGAGTACTTCTACTTTTACTCTAGTACAAGATCTGAGTACTTCTACTTTTACTCAAGTACAAGATCTGAGTACTTCTACTTTGACTCAAGTACAATATCTGAGTACTTCTACTCAAGTACAATATCTGAGTACTTCTACTTTTACTCAAGTACAAGATCTGAGTACTTCTACTTTTACTCAAGTACAAGATCTGAGTACTTCTACTTTTACTCAAGTACAAGATCTGAGTACTTCTACTTTGACTCAAGTACAATATCTGAGTACTTCTACTCAAGTACAATATCTGAGTACTTCTACTTTTACTCAAGTACAAGATCTGAGTACTTCTACTTTTACTCAAGTACAAGATCTGAGTACTTCTACTTTGACTCAAGCACAAGATCTGAGTACTTATACTTTGACTCAAGTACAAGATCTGAGTACTTCTACTTTTACTCAAGTACAAGATCTGAGTACTTCTACTTTTACTCAAGCACAAGATCTGAGTACTAGTAGAAGTACTCAGATCTCAGATATACAAGTACAATATCGGAGTACTTCTACTTTGACTCAAGTACAAGATCTGAGTACTTCTACTTTTACTCAAGTACAAGATCTGAGTACTTCTACTTTGACTCAAGCACAAGATCGGAGTACTTCTACTTTTACTCAAGTACAATATCTGAGTACTTCTACTTTGACTCAAGCACAAGAACGGAGTACTTCTAATTTTACTCAAGTACAAGATCTGAGTACTTCTACTTTTACTCAAGGACAATATCTGAGTACTTCTACTTTTACTCAAGTACAAGATCTGAGTACTTCTACTTTGACTCAAGCACAAGATCTGAGTACTTCTACTTTGACTCAAGCACAAGATCTGAGTACTTCTACTTTGACTCAAGTACAATATCTGAGTACTTCTACTTTTACTCAAGTACAAGATCTGAGTACTTCTACTTTGACTCAAGCACAAGATCTGAGTACTTCTACTTTGACTCAAGTACAACATCTGAGTACTTCTACTTTTACTCAAGTACAAGATCTGAGTACTTCTACTTTTACTCAAGTACAATATCTGAGTACTTCTACTTTTACTCAAGTACAAGATCTGAGTACTTATACTTTGACTCAAGTACAAGATCTGAGTACTTATACTTTGACTCAAGTACAAGATCTGAGTACTTCTACTTTTACTCAAGTACAATATCTGAGTACTTATACTTTTACTCAAGCACAAGATCTGAGTACTAGTAGAAGTACTCAGATCTCAGATATACAAGTACAAGATCTGAGTACTTCTACTTTGACTCAAGCACAATATCTGAGTACTTCTACTTTGACTCAAGTACAAGATCTGAGTACTTCTACTTTTACTCAAGTACAAGATCTGAGTACTTCTACTTCTACTCAAGTACAGGATCTGAGTACTTCTACTTTGACTCAAGTACAAGATCTGAGTACTTCTACTTTTACTCAAGTACAATATCTGAGTACTTATACTTTTACTCAAGCACAAGATCTGAGTACTAGTAGAAGTACTCAGATCTCAGATATACAAGTACAAGATCTGAGTACTTCTACTTTGACTCAAGCACAAGATCTGAGTACTTCTACTTTGAGTCAAGTACAAGATCTGAGTACTTCTACTTTTACTCAAGTACAAGATCTGAGTACTTCTACTTTTACTCAAGTACAAGATCTGAGTACTTCTACTTCTACTCAAGTACAGGATCTGAGTACTTCTACTTTGACTCAAGTACAAGATCTGAGTACTTCTACTTTTACTCAAGTACAATATCTGAGTACTTATACTTTTACTCAAGCACAAGATCTGAGTACTAGTAGAAGTACTCAGATCTCAGATATACAAGTACAAGATCTGAGTACTTCTACTTTGACTCAAGCACAAGATCTGAGTACTTCTACTTTGAGTCAAGTACAAGATCTGAGTACTTCTACTTTTACTCAAGTACAGGATCTGAGTACTTCTACTTTGACTCAAGCACAAGATCTGAGTACTTCTACTTTGAGTCAAGTACAAGATCTGAGTACTTCTACTTTTACTCAAGTACAAGATCTGAGTACTTCTACTTTTACTCAAGTACAATATCTGAGTACTTATACTTTTACTCAAGCACAAGATCTGAGTACTAGTAGAAGTACTCAGATCTCAGATATACAAGTACAAGATCTGAGTACTTCTACTTTGACTCAAGCACAAGATCTGAGTACTTCTACTTTGAGTCAAGTACAAGATCTGAGTACTTCTACTTTTACTCAAGTACAAGATCTGAGTACTTCTACTTTTACTCAAGTACAAGATCTGAGTACTTCTACTTCTACTCAAGTACAGGATCTGAGTACTTCTACTTTGACTCAAGTACAAGATCTGAGTACTTCTACTTTTACTCAAGTACAATATCTGAGTACTTATACTTTTACTCAAGCACAAGATCTGAGTACTAGTAGAAGTACTCAGATCTCAGATATACAAGCACAAGATCTGAGTACTTCTACTTTGAGTCAAGTACAAGATCTGAGTACTTCTACTTTTACTCAAGTACAAGATCTGAGTACTTCTACTTTTACTCAAGTACAAGATCTGAGTACTTCTACTTCTACTCAAGTACAGGATCTGAGTACTTCTACTTTGACTCAAGTACAAGATCTGAGTACTTCTACTTTTACTCAAGTACAATATCTGAGTACTTATACTTTTACTCAAGCACAAGATCTGAGTACTAGTAGAAGTACTCAGATCTCAGATATACAAGTACAAGATCTGAGTACTTCTACTTTGACTCAAGCACAAGATCTGAGTACTTCTACTTTGAGTCAAGTACAAGATCTGAGTACTTCTACTTTTACTCAAGTACAGGATCTGAGTACTTCTACTTTGACTCAAGCACAAGATCTGAGTACTTCTACTTTGAGTCAAGTACAAGATCTGAGTACTTCTACTTTTACTCAAGTACAAGATCTGAGTACTTCTACTTTTACTCAAGTACAATATCTGAGTACTTATACTTTTACTCAAGCACAAGATCTGAGTACTAGTAGAAGTACTCAGATCTCAGATATACAAGTACAAGATCTGAGTACTTCTACTTTGACTCAAGCACAAGATCTGAGTACTTCTACTTTGAGTCAAGTACAAGATCTGAGTACTTCTACTTTTACTCAAGTACAAGATCTGAGTACTTCTACTTTTACTCAAGTACAAGATCTGAGTACTTCTACTTCTACTCAAGTACAGGATCTGAGTACTTCTACTTTGACTCAAGTACAAGATCTGAGTACTTCTACTTTTACTCAAGTACAATATCTGAGTACTTATACTTTTACTCAAGCACAAGATCTGAGTACTAGTAGAAGTACTCAGATCTCAGATATACAAGTACAAGATCTGAGTACTTCTACTTTGACTCAAGCACAAGATCTGAGTACTTCTACTTTGAGTCAAGTACAAGATCTGAGTACTTCTACTTTTACTCAAGTACAGGATCTGAGTACTTCTACTTTTACTCAAGTACAGGATCTGAGTACTTCCCCCTCCTCTTCTGGTTTACTGAAAGAAACCGTCACACACCTCCATCTTCTTATCCCCCATCCATCTTCCTTGTATTCCTTCTTCCTCCAGTATGTGTGTGTGTGTGTGTGTGTGTGTGTGTGTGTGTGTGTGTGTGTGTGTGTGTGTGTGTGTGTGTGTGTGTGTGTGTGTGTGTGTGTGTGCGTGCGTGCGTGCGTGCGTGCGTGCGTGCGTGCGTGCGCGTGCGTGCGTGCGTGTGTGTGTGTGTGCAGTCCCTTCACTCTGCAATGACTGCAGCCAATCCCATTAGCCAGATGAACAGGCCTCCAATTGAAGGGGAAAGCATAATGACAACTCCAGCGTCTCACACACACTCACACTCACACACACACACACACACACACACACACACACACACACACACACACACACACACACACACTCCGTCTGCTCCTTCCATCACTCTCCACGGTGTGTGTGTGGGAATCTGGTGTGTGTTATATTTCCTGAGCAATCTAAAGGGGTTAGCCAAAGTCTATCATTTCATGTGTTTATTTACGGGGGCTTCAGTGTACGATAATAAGAACTTGACGGGTTAAATTCAGTGTGTCCTATGATCGTCGTAATGTGGAAACAACTATTGTATTGCTCGGTGTTTAACATCATAGTGACACTGTCTCTGCTTCAGAGTTATTTGTCGGACTGGAGGAACATTCTTCATCTTATTCTGACAGCAAATGAATCCAGCACTAATGCTTATATATTTTACCAAGAAGTGCTGTGTCTTATTTCAGACACTTCTCCTCGTACACTGCATGTCCTCAAACAAAGTGACATTCACTGCTGTTAGCTTGCTAGCTAGATAGCAACTTTATTGTTAGCAGTGCCAAATAATACAGGCTGCTTAATTAACCCACTAAAATGAACAGTGGCATTCATTCGACACCAGTATAGTGATATGTTACTTAAATAGTGAAAACACACATGTATAACTTTAATTTGAGTAGTGCTGTGTTCTCTAGAGCAGTGTTTCTCAAACTTTTTCATACCAAGGACTTAACCAATAAAAAAACACTCTCGGACCACCTAACTCCACAAATATCAAAAAACACATCGTTTTTCTAGAACAGATTACAAATCACCTGAAAATGGTACAAACAAGTCGCAACATGTGTGATGAAGGTGTTGCGCTGGGCTATGTCATGCAAGTGAAAGTGAAACTTAACCTCGCTCCATTGCGGAGATATTCCCGCGAGAGTGCGGAAAACTGAAATGAATTTATTTTATTTCAAATGTGAAATGTTACCAATATACTCACGGACCACTAGGGGGAGCTCACGGACCACCAGTGGTCCGCGGACCACACTTTGAGAAGCACTGCTCTAGAGATACACACAATTGCTATATAACCAAAATTAGGGGCTGTTTAGTGTAAAGTCTCCAGCGTTTACACAACTTTTTGAACATGTGTGCACAATCCAGGTACTTATTCTGCATGTTGCAATACTTATGATATAAAAACAGCCCTGTGAGTTCACAAGTAAACCATTTAAGACATGGCAAAGATGTTTTGTACGTTGTATTGTATCCATGTGACAACAGATAGCAACAAAACAATGCATAAGATGAGACACGAAATGGTATCAGGAGTTTTGCGTCGTCGTTCGAAACTACGGGAGCGTTTTCTTTGACTAACGGTGAAAATCCTTACATTTCGGTGGTTAAAAATCACTAATATTATAACATTGTTGGCATTTTAGACAGACATGTATGTAAACTACAGGTTGACTGTGAAGAGGTCATTCTACACACACACACACACACACACACACACACACACACACACACACACACACACACACACACACACACACACACACACCATGTATACATCACTTCAGGGGACATTACATTGACTTTCATGCATTTCCTGGAGACTTATCCTAACCTTAACCCTAACTCTAAAATTAATGATTCCCCTCAGTGGGGACCTCCATTTTGTCCCCGAGTCCCCACACGTGACTGCGTAAACAGATGTAAGTCCCCACAAGTATAGTAATGCTAGGCCACACACACACACACACACACACACACACACACACACACACACACACACACACACACACACACACACACACACACACACACACACACACACACAATAAGGTCAAGTTTGGGCAAATTGTATTTCTCATTGTTTCCAGTATCCATGGTATCAATAGTTTTGCTTCCTAGTTTCCAAGTCGTTACGGGAGCGTTTTCTTTGACTAAAGGTGGAAATCATTACATGTTTGTGTTTAAAAATCACTGACCATACATTTGTTGGCATTTTCGACACACTTGTATGTAAACTACAGGTTGACTGTGAAGGGGTCATTCTAGTTTAACATATCAAATGATCAAATGTGCACTTTACACGTTTCAACTGTACTTTGTGGACTACAGAGGCCTCCCTCCCTCCTCCATTAGCTCCAGGACCATTACCTGTGTTAATGTGTTGGTGCAGAGAAAGAGCCCGGCGTCTTTTCATCGCTCTAACTAGCCCCATTAAGATCCATTCAGCTAATGAGCCTTCACTCAGTGCGCTGTGATTAACACCGACTGCCTGATCTACACTTAGCTCCGCTGTGACTCCATTACAGAACAAAGTGAACGCTGATGTGTAAACCTGTGACCCGGAGGGGGAGATTTACGCCTGAGGGGACGTTACTACGGAGCTGAAAACAAATGTTAATGGTTTATCTCTTTTGGACGAGTCAGTTACTTCAGAAGAGGCAGCAGGGTTTATCATCGGGACCACTGTATTTCCAAATGGGGGTTAGTGGGAAGTAGTTATGTGTAATTGTACTCGTTTCTTTTTATCAGATAAGACGTCTTGTTCTTAATTTTACTTATTTTTTGTATATTTTGTATTTCTTGTAAATTTTCCAGATTTAACTTATATTCTAGTATATTTGATATATCATCCGTATGTATTAATGTACCTGGCAATGAAGCTAATTCTGATAAACATCACTGTATGTTGACATCAATATCTATCCATCTCGTTTTTGACGCCTGATCGTCAAATTCACTGCCAAACATGTTGTAATTTGGCCATCAGGTCAAAGCTTTCCACAATATGACAATACTGACATCATCCTGTGAGCAACCATGATGTGATTTAACCATCACAGAGTACACGTTATGACTCTGTGAACACCTTAAATAACAGCAGTTCTTAACACATAACCAAAATGACCGTTGTTTGGTTTGGTCGACGTGTTTTTTATACTTTTGATAATATATTTATGACCAAATATCTGAAAAACGAATGACTTTTTAATCAGTTTCAGTTGATGTTTGCACGTCAACACTCCTCACACTAAAGCCACATGATAAACAACGGAAAGGACTCACAGGAGAGACAATCAAACTCTCAGATTTGAATAAAAAGTGAGAGACTGTGTCAAACCTATATCACACATTGCATAAAATAAGTTTTATGACAAACACGTTTATAGTAGGAAATTCAAACACAACAAAAATTACCCCCAATACAATCTGACAACGTACAAAATAATTGTTATTATTTGTGCCTTGAGTAAAATGTCACTCATCTCCCCCACACAGAGAAACACTGTAGTGTTACAATTATCATATAGATGACTTCCATGCATTTAGCTGCACACGCACACGCACACGCACACGCACACACACACACACACACACACACACACACACACAGACAGACAGACAGACAGACAGACAGACAGACAGACACAGACACACAGACAGACAGACAGACAGACAGACAGACAGACAGACAGACAGACAGACAGACAGACAGACAGACAGACAGACAGACAGACAGACAGACACACACACACACACACACACACACACACACACACACACACACACACACACACACACACACACACACACACACACACGCTCGCACCTGTGTGACAACACGGACGAGTAATCTGCATGAAACAGGTGACAAACGAGAGGACATAAAGCATCAAATCACACCTGTAACACATGTTGACGATCAAGGACACACCTGAGTCTCTCATTCATATATTCCCCTTTCCCTCCCCCTTTCACTCCCTTTTCCCGTCAATTACATTCACTTCACAAGTGCTTTTTTGGCTGGACCTCGGGGTGCTGTTGCCAAGGCGCTTTTGATTTAATATCTGTCAGTGCATATAGGGAAAATAAATTATAAAAATGGGGAAAATAACAATAACATGCCTCGAGGTCTGCATGGAGCCTCGCAGTGGGAGAGGGGGGCATTTTGTGCATGGATGTGAGCACCATCGGGGGCACGAAAACACACCAGAGCTCCATCGTCTGGAGGGGAAGACACAGCTTGAATACACTAGATGAATTATCCATTTTCCTTCCTCCCGCACGACATCTTCCTCGCCCCTTCTGCTGTGACTCACTCTGGATGAGAGAGGTTTTAAACCCTCTTGACTCCTCACCACTCGCTCCTCTCCATCACTGTCTCTCTCTCTCGCTCTTGTTTTTCCTCAAACTTTTCCAACTCTCCGAGGGCAGATGGAAAAACAGAACAGATGGAGCGAGGTTACAGTTACAGAGACAGTGTAGATGTCACTTTACGGAGAAAAACACAAGAGGAAGTGTGCGACATTAACATTAAAGCTGGGCTATGTCTCGTTCATTCATATGAGAGCTGCTCATTGGCGCATGAGGACAAAATGGCCTGAGATTCTCTAGAGCAAAACGTCACAAATTACCCATCATGCCTTGCTGTCAGAGGATAGAGCATGCACAGTTGAGTTGCCCCTTAAGCCCCGCCCCCGAGAAAAATAAATCTGGTTTCGGTTTTTAGTGCATTTTACAACTTTAAAGACTGATTCGATTAAGGTCTATACAATTGTTCATAATGGGAAGTTTATTTGGTTTCATTAAAAAATTCTTTCTGGGACGGGTGACGTCACGGACTGATACAGAAATTGTAGTACCGCCGTTTGGCCACTACGAATATTTTCCTATTATAATCCGGAGCACTTCCTGGGACCTTGGAAGAGACCCAGCATTAGCCTTAAATATGTGAAGAGGCCTCTGTGAAATTCCTATCCTATCCTCTTATGTGGGTTTTGCAAAGCTGTTAAAGTGTATTTAGATACATTAACCAAATATTGTAACTGACACGTGACGTCCTTCTTCTTGTTTGTCTCCTTATTTCCCAGGGTTCTCCATAACTACATGCTGTGGCGCATAGTGGCTGCTCTAAGTGAACACCTGTCCACGGCTTTTCGCAGCACCATCCACGAGTTCTCCCGTGAGATCGACGGCACGGAGCAGCAGCTGGAGCTCGGGCGCCTCTGCCTCACGCAGGCCAACAAACACTTTGGCATGGCGCTGGGAGCGTTGTTCGTCCAGCAGCACTTCTCCTCTCAGAGCAAAGCAAAGGTAAGGAGAGGATTTACTGACGGAGGGTTGACCGTCGAATGAGATGAGTGTTAAGAGGTGGCGGTTCTAGACCAATTTTACCGGGGGGCCAGGCTGGGGTCAGTTACTTCATGCACAATACAAGCTGGTTGAAAAGACAAAGACAGTATAAAGTAATTGTATTGTATTTTAAACATAAAATACAGTAATTGGTATTTTCTTTTGTAAAGTTATTTGTTTTAGTACATTTAAAGGTGGGGTATGTAATTTATTTCAGAAACACTTGTTGTTATATTCCATGGAAATATGTCATCTGTGGAAGCCGTGGCGCTGTAAAAAAACACGACCAATCATCTGAGCCGGCCCGGCTAAAGTAACTGGATGGCCTACCTGCCTGTCAGCCTTCCATCTGTGCACAAACTGATCTCGTGCCTTCATTGGTCATGTGTGCGTTCCTGTGTGTTGGAGGAGGGGCTCTGTAAGGAAGTGGCAGATTTTATCCGGCTGTGTATTTTCAAATTCTAGCGCACTCGAGCTGGTTTCTCCAAAATTACCTACCCCACCTTTAAGTTACAGTACTTTGTTTCAGTATTTTTTTTCATTTAGAGTATTTGTTTTAGTAACTTTAGGTGAAAATGTAATTTAAAAAACAGTATTTGCTTTTATATAAGGTAATGAACAGTTTAATCTCCACTGTACATCCGGGTCTCTGATTTTATTTAGTTCCAATGGGTTAGGGGGGGCCACAGGGGGGTCCCTGGTCAGTGTTGCCCCCCTAGAACCACCCCTGCTGTTCAGAGGTGGGAAGTAGTGCGAACGGACGAACTGCTTACATTTTGGTTGTCAAATATCACTATGACCTCACAAATCCTGATTACAGCGAGACCCCAAAAAAATGCATGCTTATTACACAACAAATTCCACACAGATGTCTAATTGGATGAAATGATGGAGTACGGACAAGTTGGACAGACTTGAATGTGGGCGGAGAATTATAGTTATGACTACAAAAATATTTTTACAGCCATCCAGGACATCTGTGATCTTGGAACCGTCACAGTTTCCACAACAATCAACCCCATTCTTTTTTACTGACAGCTCTTTCATTTTTATTTTCTAGTTCACCATTGACTTCTTATGCGTTCTCTGGGTTCCAGCTGTGTACAGTATGTGGACTTGGCCGAACGGTTTTGATTGATTCCTTTACTGGGGTCTGGAGATATGATCCAAGTCAATCAGAACTGTATCTGTATACTTCTCTATCACTGATGCTTTTGTATTTCTATATTCCTCTCTGCCTAGGTTAGTCACCTCTAATCCCCCACCTTTGACCTTTGTTCAGCCTCTTTTTCACCTTAATCCTTCCTCATATGTATTCCCATCGTCTCATGTCAACTATAGGACATGGGGATATGGTTCCCAATGGGATTTCTAACCTCTGTAACCCAATTTTAACCCCATTCTCCTTCCTTAATCCCTCCATCATCTCTCCTTCACTTTCTTCTTCATCTCCAACGCCAGAGGTGGGAAGTAGTGGAGTACAAATAATTCGTTGCTGTACTTAAGTACATTTTTCTGGTATAACTTTACTCCACTACTTATTTTTCTGACCACTTTTTACTTTCTACTTCTTACATGTTGAACCCAAATACCTGTACTTTCTACTTCTTACATGTTGAACACAAATACCTGTACTTTCTACTTCTCACATGTTGAACCCAAATACCTGTACTTTCTACTTCTTACATGTTGAACCCAAATACCTGTACTTTCTACTTCTTACATGTTGAACCCAAATACCTGAACTTTCTACTTCTTACATGTTGAACACAAATACCTGTACTTTCTACTTCTCACATGTTGAACCCAAATACCTGTACTTTCTACTTCTTACATGTTGAACCCAAATACCTGTACTTTCTACTTCTTACATGTTGAACCCAAATACCTGAACTTTCTACTTCTTACATGTTGAACACAAATACCTGTACTTTCTACTTCTTACATGTTGAACACAAATACCTGTACTTTCTACTTCTTACATGTTGAACACAAATACCTGTACTTTCTACTTCTTACATGTTGAACCCAAATACCTGTACTTTCTACTTCTTACATGTTGAACTCAAATACCTGTACTTTCTACTTCTTACATGTTGAACCCAAATACCTGAACTTTCTACTTCTTACATGTTGAACTCAAATACCTGTACTTTCTACTTCTTACATGTTGAACCCAAACACCTGTACTTTCTACTTCTTACATGTTGAACACAAATACCTGTACTTTCTACTTCTCTCATTTTCCAAACAGCTGGTTCCTTTAGTCTGAATGTGTGTTTGGTGGCGTGATCATTATTCTTTAGAGTCATTGCGTGCCTATTGATTTGAACACGATCCGTGTATCCATCATTTCCTGGTCTTCTCTAAAGAAGAGGGACCAATGGAAACGTTGTCATGTTGCCGTTGTTCAGCATGGAAACATTCATTAGCTAACAATGACATTATTGTTCTATTAATATAAAGGGAGGTCAGGTACTCTTTAAAACAGCTGCTAGTTATGGGTACTTTTTACTGAAGTACATTTCAAAGCCTCTTTACTTTCACTTGAGTAAAGAAGTTTAGTCAGTACTTCTACTTTCACCAGAGTACTTTTAAACACGAGTATCTGTACTTCTACTTGAGTAAAGGATGTGTGTACCTTTATCATCTCTGCCCAACTTCATCATACCTCTAGTCTTCTCTTTACTTTGCTTTAAATTTCCGCCAACGCTCAGGACTATAAAACACAAAAAAAACTGACACAACTGGATAGCTTCTGCGTTAATTACTTTCTACGTTCTGTGCCTTAATTGAAATATAAGTTCCCCAGCTCCTCTTCTCACCATTTAGGATTTTAATAAGATACTGAGTGTAAATTTCAACAATGCTTCAAGCTAGTGAAGCTTTTCTGATTAATTCAAGAATAAAGAAAGTGTAGCCAGATGAAGTGGCTTCTAATTAGAGATTGCGATAACAATTACTCAAGTATTGTATAATTTTGAGGTACTTTACTTAAGTATATCCATTTTCTACCACTTCATACTCCACTACAAATAGTTCTACTGTACTATAGGTTTGATCTTAAGGGTCTCTCTTTTTTATTTTTTAATTAATCAGAAACGCTCCTCTAGCTTGAAGCATTGTTGAAAGTTAAATATCTTATTACAAATCTTAAATAGAACAATTAAGAGCTCGGGAACTTAAATTCCAATTAGTACTTAGAAAGTAAAAGGTGTGCAGAACATATTCAGTTGCGTCCGAGTTGCTTCATACTTTTCGGACCTGAGCTTTGGACCTCAAAGATTGCGATATAACAATTACTCAAGTATAATTTTTAGTATTTCCACTTCATCCAGTCCTTCTACTCCACTACAAATACTGTACATTTGACTCTTCTGCGGTACTGTACTACATCTTAAGGGTCTCTCCTTTATATTTTTTAATTAACTTCAAGCATTGTTAAAAGTAAATTTAATATCTTATTAAAATCTTAAATAGAACAATTAACCCAATTTGTAAGGGAAACTTCTGCAGCAATGGAGAGTCAGGACTCAGAGAGACACGAGGAGAGTTGGAGCTTTGATGTCAAACACTGATATTTAATTACAAGTATACGGCCGGAGAAATCACATCACAAGTCACGCAGCCAGAGATTCTGACGGCCCTGGTGGGTTGCCATGTCAAATCTGCCGTGCCTCTCTCTCGATAGACCTTTTAACTAGTTCAGAGAGAGTTAACAACATATTTGGGGAGATAGACTAAACAGCTGGGCACCCTGAATCACTTGTGTCTGACCCTTAATGGCCTCGAAGCCAGTGTTCCCACAGCTGTAAACCATTTCGTTACCGATAGTTGAACTGGTTTATCAAGATAGCCTCCTATTCCTTAAGAGAGATACCAGAGCCAGGGTTGGTCGTAAACGTCAACACACAGAAAAGGTTAAATATCTAGTGAGTAAAGACAGAAATATTCCCTCACAGAGTTTGCACTGGAATTTGTTTTGCTCCAAAAACAAGATCAAAAATGAATTAAAACAAGGTGTTTTCACTCGAAATAAGTACAACAATAGAACAAGGGAAAATGTGCTTGATAAGATTTCTTGAAATAACACGGGATGTTTAGATGAATCAGACCTTTTAATGAACTGGGAGAACTCATTTTGAACTATATTTAACCAGAGTCAGGAAATGTTGCAATATAAGCCGCAAATACTCAAAAGTTGTCTGATGTTCGTGATTTTCTGATAAATATGTAATATGTGTTTCATCTGAGATACAACTCAAAATAAGATGTTTTGACTTGACGAGATGATGCACAAGACCCGATATCTCACTGCAGTGTTACTTCTGAAGTTAATATGTCTTATATCAGGCGTCGAGACATATTCTGACTAGATATTAGACACATATACTTGGCAAGATTTTGAGTTTTTGTAGAACTGAAATTCCAATTAGTACAAAAGAAAGTAAAAGGTGTGCAGAACGTACTGTATTCAGTTGCGTCCAAGTTGCTTTCTATTTTTTGGACCTTTGCTTTGTTCCAAGTACCTCCAATTATACTTTCACAGTTCTTGACTCGATGTACTTTTCGAAACACTTGTCCAACGTTGGCAGGTTTAGAAAGTCTCACGCTGGGTTATGTCATTCTGGTGGTGTGGATCACACTGATCACCTCACATTGATTAGGATTTAGTCTGCAAGGTGTTGGCATGTCCACAGGTTGGAGACCTCATTATCAGCTTTGAGGGGTATCGGACCTGTAGTTTCGTGGCCATGTTTTCTGCCTTGACTGACTGCCGGATGCTGCTTACCTCAGCGTGAGCAGAAACTAATGAGTCTCAGGAGCTGGAGCTGAGTGACGGGAAACTCTGCGGGAAAGAAAGGTTGCTCTTGTTATCCTGAATCTCCGATGTAGAGGTGTATCGTGTCCCGGCGTCTTTTAGGAGTGGGAGACGTGTTTGCAGTAGTTTGAGAAGTTAGAGTGTTTCTTGGAAGTTTGGACGGCAAATGTTGCTCAAAAAATACAGACGGAAGGAAACACTGATTTTGGACGATTTGGCCATGGGTTACGTTCAATAGAGACATTTTTACATCTCAATCATCATGGCATGGCAAATCATTTGGGTTAGAGGAAGAGACGTTTCTTGGGAGCTATCAGTATGTAGTGTCTCTACTTTAAAGAGTCCTCTCCTGCTGATGTTCAGGTGTATATCAGTATGTAGTGTCACTACTTTAAAGAGTCCTCTCCTGCTGATGTTCAGGTGTATATCAGTATGTAGTGTCTCTACTTTAAAGAGTCCTCTCCTGCTGATGTTCAGGTGTATATCAGTATGTAGTGTCACTACTTTAAAGAGTCCTCTCCTGCTGATGTTCAGGTGTATATCAGTATGTAGTGTCTCTACTTTAAAGAGTCCTCTCCTGCTGATGTTCAGGTGTATATCAGTATGTAGTGTCTCTACTTTAAAGAGTCCTCTCCTGCTGATGTTCAGGTGTATATCAGTATGTAGTGTCTCTACTTTAAAGAGTCCTCTCCTGCTGATGTTCAGGTGTATATCAGTATGTAGTGTCTCTACTTTAAAGAGTCCTCTCCTGCTGATGTTCAGGTGTATATCAGTATGTAGTGTCTCTACTTTAAAGAGTCCTCTCCTGCTGATGTTCAGGTGTATATCAGTATGTAGTGTCTCTACTTTAAAGAGTCCTCTCCTGCTGATGTTCAGGAGTATATCAGTATGTAGTGTCTCTACTTTAAAGAGTCCTCTCCTGCTGATGTTCAGGTGTATATCAGTATGTAGTGTCTCTACTTTAAAGAGTCCTCTCCTGCTGATGTTCAGGTGTATATCAGTATGTAGTGTCTCTACTTTAAAGAGTCCTCTCCTGCTGATGTGCAGGTGTACATCAGTATGTAGTGTCTCTACTTTAAAGAGTCCTCTCCTGCTGATGTTCAGGTGTACATCAGTATGTAGTGTCTCTACTTTAAAGAGTCCTCTCCTGCTGATGTTCAGGTGTATATCAGTATGTAGTGTCTCTACTTTAAAGAGTCCTCTCCTGCTGATGTTCAGGTGTATATCAGTATGTAGTGTCTCTACTTTAAAGAGTCCTCTCCTGCTGATGTGCAGGTGTACATCAGTATGTAGTGTCTCTACTTTAAAGAGTCCTCTCCTGCTGATGTTCAGGTGTACATCAGTATGTAGTGTCTCTACTTTAAAGAGTCCTCTCCTGCTGATGTGCAGGTGTACATCAGTATGTAGTGTCTCTACTTTAAAGAGTCCTCTCCTGCTGATGTTAGGTGTATATCAGTATGTAGTGTCTCTACTTTAAAGAGTCCTCTCCTGCTGATGTTCAGGTGTATATCAGTATGTAGTGTCTCTACTTTAAAGAGTCCTCTCCTGCTGATGTCTAGGTGTATATCAGTATGTAGTGTCTCTACTTTAAAGAGTCCTCGCCTGCTGATGTCCAGGTGTATATCAGTATGTAGTGTCTCTCCTTTAAAGAGTCCTCTCCTGCTGATGTTCAGGTGTATATCAGTATGTAGTGTCTCTACTTTAAAGAGTCCTCTCCTGCTGATGTTCAGGTGTATATCAGTATGTAGTGTCTCTACTTTAAAGAGTCCTCTCCTGCTGATGTTCATGTCAGTATGTAGTAGAGACACTACCTACTGATATATTGGTCTAACATTTATCAATTATAGATCTGAAATAATTGAAATGTGGCTCCTTGAGCTGTCACCGGCTGATCTTCCTCTAACTTAAAACTTCTTCCATTTTGATTCCCCTGCAGGTCCAGGAGCTGGTGGAGGAGATAAAGCTCTCTCTGGACCTCCGTCTGCAGGAGCTGGACTGGATGGACGAAGCCACCAAAGATGCAGCAAGAGAAAAGGTCCAAACCCCCCTCTTACCTTCTTAATTTATATTTATATTCTATTTTATTTGTATTTACTTTCACTATTGTATCTGTTTTTGTGTGTTGTCCTGTTGGATGAGGCTGTGACCTCAGATTTTCATTGATACATCTACACTGTAGCTATGTACACATGACTATAGAGTGGTGCAGTGACGAGTCCTAAAACCAGGAAGTGAGTCAGCATTTCTCCACTTCCTGTTCCCTGGTCTCAGAGCCAATGGGATCTCTCCATAGGATTTAGGAAAATAGCTGAAATAAGGTCTGTGGTTGAGACACATTGAAGAGACGGATCACGTTTTGCTCTACGACCTTAAATCATCAGCAGTGACCCCACTGGTGATTTCTGAAGAGTTGACGTGTCTGAAAAACGATGGTTGTTACCAAGTGGCTGAATAGGACTACAGAAGTCGTGGAGGCCGTTGTACGTCATTACGCCGAACACGTAAACACTCCTCTAAGTTAGTTTCTGTTCAGCTTGAAAGCAAGTCCCTGCCTCCTGCAGACTGTTCAAACAAACGCTTCAACTCGTTCCATTTAGAATCTGTGTGTTTGAATATGGATCTGAAGTTGGCGTGACGTTGAAGTCGTGCTGCTGGACTCGGCTGTAGTTCCTTTATAGCATCACGTTAGCATTTTGCTTCTGGACATTAGATTTATGATTAGAACATTATAAAAGTAGACATGTGGAGATTATCCTGAACAAAACGTGCATTTATCAAACAGGTTCGTTTTCCACAGACATTATTTCCAGCTATTTTCCAAAAGCCTATGGAGAAATCCCGTTGCTTTGTGTCGAGGGAACCAGCAGCTTCCTTCAGGGTAAACACGTCATCCTTGAATCTTGAATCTCCTGAATCCCCAAACACACGACTCCCTGCCCGATCCGATTAGTATTTGAAAAAGGATTTGATTATTATTTCTTTGCAGTTCCTGATGCTTTGGTTAGATGGAAGTGTGTGATAGAATACATCACAGGCTTGACTTTGAGAAGTGGGGATCTCCTAATCCCGATCCCTCTGTGGTTCTGATTTAGGGTCTGCACGGCAAGATATCCCCTCTAATACTTTTACAATCTGAAGTTATAATCCTTTTAGAGGGCCATGCGGAATATAAAGAGCTTCCCATGTAATCCTATTACATCGGGTTTTGCTTGATTAGTGTGTGTGTGTGTGTGTGTGTGTGTGTGTGTGTGTGTGTGTGTGTGTGTGTGTGTGTGTGTGTGTGTGTGTGTGTGTGTGTGTGTGTGGTATTAGTTACTGAAGTGGATGTTGGGTATACTTTGTCCTGTCCTCCATCACACTCTCTTCTTCTTAAATGTTTGTATTCATCTATTCAATATCATACATTCTACATACAACAAAGTCCAGGGGCAGACATACAAAGCAACAAGACATTACATACTTTTAAGGATATGAAATGTCCCTAAAAATACATCTAACTGCAGAAAAAAGACCAAATCTGCATCCATACTGTCAGCCCTGAAGCACATAAGAATGTCTCGATCCTGGGGTTGAACCTTTTGTCTTCTCCTTCTCTTCCAGTTGAAGCACATGATGGTGATGACAGGATACCCAGACTTCCTGCTAAAGCCTGAGCTCATAGATCAGGAATACGGGGTGAGTCCTGATCCTCTTATTTCACTCTCTACTGTCTGGTATTACTCACTTTAATCAGACGTTACCATGAAACCTGGGTGATTAACTCATCTAAGGATCAAAGGGGCAGCCTGGTGTCTTAGAAAGGACGTTCCCATAAAACACAACTGCATTGATTTACATCCAAAATGAATATTTCAGTGTCAATTATGTGTTAATTCTACTCCACATACACATCAGGGCATCTTCCTACAAAGTTGTTTGACAAGCTACTTCATCGAGTCCCAATAAATGAACATGATGAAAGAAAATAAGCATACATATGTCAAATGAAATCGCAAATTCATAAACAGGCTGCTTCTTGCTCGAGAAATGAGAAAAAGATTCTCCAAATCCAATCAAAGGTAGAATATTGACCCTTAAGCATAAAGGTAAGTTCCTCAAGAGGGTTATGGTGTGTTTTGCTCATAATAAGCAGCAGACGGTCATTTTTGTATCAGACTTGCTTAGTTTGCAGTTTATGGGAAAATACTGGGAATGCATAATTTAGGGCATAATGAGAATGTCACGTTCATTCTACTCACTTTGTCTTTCTGTGTCTGTAGATTGACCAAATATAACCATTTGATCATGCATGCATCCTTTGTGTTTGTTTTTGACGTATCCTAATTATGCATATAGGAGGTTCCCGTGTTTTGGGTTCAAACAAACAAACGTGTTCTCATGCTGTTATTACTTTTGTGTACGAAAGGTTATTATTGGTGCTTTCTCCTATTGTCCAGAAATGCATGTCAGTGTTTACTTGTTACTACATACATTAAGTATTTCAAAAAAACGTCTGTCTTTACAGGGGGGAACTTGGTCAGGTTTGGGTACAAATAAAAATATAGACGTTTCATAGAAGTTGTACTGAAACATATATCGATGGTTTCACAGGGTTGTATGACCAGCGGCATTCTGGGGGAAATTCTTATTGTTAAAGGACCCATCCATCCAACTACCTGGTTTCTAGATGCCCTTTCTTGTAAAAACATAAAGCAAAATATGATCAACAATTTACTCTTCATGTAATTTTATAATATTTGTTTCTGATCTTCTGAAGCTTCCCAGCGCGATATAAAGTAGGCCTGATGAACCTACTTAAGCATCGAGTAAATCCTATAATATATACGATATAAATCTGGGCCATTGTGCACAACAGGCCCTTTGTTATGATCTCTGTTAAGATTGCGGAAAAGGTAGGACCCAAATGCAGACTACAAAAACGGAAAAAGGTCTAGAAACAAAAAGCGAGCTTTATTTCAAGCTGATAAACAAAACATGGCATAACTGGAAACGGTAGCACAGGAAAACAACAACACAAAACTGACCGTGAGAAACATGGAGGAAGACCGGAGAGACAAACATGAAGCGTGATGTGAAGGGAAGACAAACAAACAATGAACCGACAGGGGAACACAGGAAGAGACAAGACTACATACAGGGAGGGGTAATCACGAGACGAGAAACAGCTGGGCAGGGGAGGAGAAACACAAGGGCAACAGGGGAACACAATCAGACAATCAGACACACCAGGGAAACTAACGACAGGGAGGAAAACACAGGGAGAAGGACCAGACAAGACACAAGGAGGAAAACATGAGACAGGGAGAACAGAACAGCACAATAAACCCAAACCTAGACATACAAAACTAAAAACGTGACATAACATAAGGATCGTGACACCCTTTTGTGTTTGGTACTTTTGGGGTTTCTTTTTGTAACTGATCCTTCCTACACTTTGGCATTGTAAAATATTTGAGAACTTTCTCCAACACTGTCCATATGTGGACAAAAAATCGATATATCTGCCCTGTATTGTGGATTATGGATTCATCCGTTGTCAATGCTACACCTACCCACCAATTGCCAATCTGCTAAAAAACATACACATCAAACCCATTAAAAACATCATTTCTGACTATAACCTCATTTAGCACAGGTAATCTAAAAGAAAATGCCTAAACTACTTCTTTAATACGACCCAATCTATTCTTATCTTTGTTATTTTCTTTGCAGTTCGAAGTGGACGAGAAGACCTATTTCAAGAACATCCTCAGAAGCATCAAGTTCAACATCAAGCTGTCAGTGCAGAAGATCCGTGAAGAAGTGGACAAGACGGCGTGAGTGTGAAACCTCCTTAAATTATACATGATGACCATAGCGTGTTGACACTCTGTGCAAAGCAATTACAAGTAGGTTAATATTGTGTTTGAAATCATGCAGCTGAGGCTCAAACTGCGCGCTGTAGTGTGTCTCTAGTGTGTTTTGACATGCATAACATGTGTCCCTTTTAATCCCTTTTTAGTTTGACATATTTGTTGATGCGCCTTTAAATCAAACCAACAGATACTAAATCGACGCACACAGCTGGAGAAAATCCATTTGATTTACTTATCTGCAGCAGCCAGGCAGCAGGAAAGTGCTGTGGGACATGCAGTTGATTTTTCTAAAACACAGCCCTGTACTCCTGGATGGAGTGCTTCTCTGCTGTGACACATTAGAGTCGCATTAGTATTCAAAGATGCCCAACACTACTGTATCATTAGCCCACACTAAACGCCCCGAAGACTTAAATCACATTTTCCCCCCTTTATCAACAAAAAGTCAACCTTTCATCACTCACACTATCTTGTGTAGTGAATTTAAAATACAGAAACACTTCTCCTCCTCCCGGTGTTTGGCTGGTAGAAATGGATTCAGAGTAGAATGGACCTGTTTTCTGTGGTCATTTGACAATAAGAAAGGGTGTTTTCGTGGTAGAAACACACATCTGTTGGGCTGCAAAGTGTATACACAGCTCTAGATGGCTAGCTGCGTAGCTTCTCCTTCAAGACCAAGTGCTTCTGCTAGCCACCACTCTTTGTTTTGTTAATTTCAACAACTACTATAACCCTATTGCATGGCGAATCAGCTAGATATCCATCCAGCTTGTGCTATAGATAGCTATAAATCCACCATACTTTAAAACTAATGTCTGACTAAGTAACTAGCCCGATCTCAGCTAAATAATTGTACAATGCTTAAAGGTTCGTTGTCTGTAAGCATTGAAGCATGGTGGTAC